>JACEIK010000244.1:427864-451748 GCA_018107945.1 Datura stramonium | reverse complement strand
CTAGAGATTTGGGCATGGGTGTGGAAAGGAACACCCACTCATAACCCTACATACCTAGAAGGGATGATTCTATCACTTGTCTGATTGCCCAAGATCAGATTCCAATGAAAACCTTCAAACCTTTCTCTAAATCCCCTCTTCAAACTTTCAAGTTTGCATGCATGGAATGACCTAGATTAAAATAGGTTTTCCCTCTTAAAACCCTGTAAAGCGAGCCTTAAACAACGTAGTATAGGCCCCTAGGACTTAGGAATTATGGAAAATCCCTTACTAAAATTGTAGAATTTAGCTGACTGCCAGTCCCCACAAGGGATTGGATGACTCGTGCTCACAAGCCACGACTCGTGGCCATGAGTCGTCTGGTTCACTGCTCAAAACAATTAGGGGACCTCACGGAAGACACCACGAATCATGGTAGGTGACCATGACTCGTGGTCACCATCTATGGCTTCTACTGCCCAATGCCTTCTTGCCAAAGAACCAGTCTAGGCCACAGGAGACCTCACGAGTCTTGAGGCCTGGCCACGACTCGTGGTCATGCCCTTGGTCTTCTCAACATACCCTGCCACACTTGTTTGACCACGAGTCACTTCATGACTCGTGGTCACTCTTCACGAGTCTCCTCACGATTTGTTCTGTGACCTGGTGCGAAATTTTAGTTTTTTACCGTTTTGACTCTCGGGTTTGATTATTGGGTTCCCGGGGTATAACATCTACTTAGTGTTAAATACTACTCCCAAAACTCCACTTAACGACCCCTTAGGACGACCCATTACATCTACTAATGAGTCATCACTTGACTCGTTGTTTTTGGGAAGCATTGACTTAGGGCTTACAATGAGGCACACAATGGGTCATTGTCCCTCATAGCGACTCATTCCTCAGGTCATTCTGTGACTCTAGTGCCATTTCCTATTCAAAGTCTAAGCTCTAACCTAAGTGACTTTTGGGGTTTTATAGATGCTGCAGTTAGCTGGCAGGTAAATCACTTATCGTGATGGTATTATTGACGATGTGCTTATTAAAGTGGGACCATTCATCTTGCTGATGAACTTTATTATCCTTGACTATGATATTGATGAAGCAGTAGCCATTATTTTGGGGAGAGGATTTTTGGATACAACAGATGCATCTATTAGGTGAAATCTAGGAAGATGTCAATGACAATGGATGTTCAAGAAGTAGTATTTGATGTACCCAGGGCGGGACGATTTCCACCACACTATAAGGAGTTAAAGACCAACACGGTGGTAGAGACTGAAATGTCCAAGGAAGCATTAACACATTATTTATCATATGACGACCCATTTGGGAGAGCTTTAGTATATAAAAAGGAACAGGTAGATAGTTCAGAGGTGACCGAATGTTTGGAAGACTTGGATACTACTAGCTCTAATATAAGGAGAGAGGCTCCTTTCGAGACACTTGATAAGCCTTTCACATGGGAGAATTTGAAAAATTTTATTGAGAAAGCTCTAGTTCTTGAATTAAAGCCTTTAGCGGCTCATTTGAAATATGCATATCTAGGAAGTGATAACACACTGCCTATGATAACATCAACTTTATTGTCTGACGAATAGGATGACAGGTTGTTAAAGGTGCTACAAGATCATGTGTCAACTATCGGCTGGACCATAGATGACATAAAAGGGATAAGAAGTTCCTTTTGTATGCATAAAATATTGTTAGAAGAGGGTTCCAAACCAAGTGTAGAACACCAGCGGAGATTGAACCCAGTCATGAAGGAAGTGGTAAAGAAGGAAGTAACAAAGTGGCTGGATGTAGGAGTCATCTATCCAATTTCAGACAATTACTGGGTCATCCCAGTTCAGTGTGTCCTGAAAAAAGGCAGAATGACAGTTGTACAAAATGAGAAAGATGAATTGATACCTCAAACAATAGTCACAGGGTGGAAGATTAACAATAGTAACAAGGTGGAGGATTTGCATTGATTACCATAAGCTCAATACAGCCACCAGGATTTGCTTTGATTACCACAAGCTCAATACAACAACCAGGAAGGAACATTTCCCATTACCTTTCCTGGATCAAATGTTTGAAAGGGTAGCTGGCACAAATACAATTGTTTTCTAGATAGGTACTCTGGGTACAATCAAATCATGATAGCTTAGGAGGATCAGGAGAATACTACTTTCACCCGCCCTTTCAATACATTCGCATTTGAAAGGATGTCGTTTGGACTGTGTAATGCACCAGGAACATTACAAAGGTGTATGATGGATATTTTCACCGATGCAGTTGAAAATTTTTTGGATGTATTCATGGATGAATTTTCAATTTATGAAAGTGATTTTGATAATTCTCTGAACAATTTAGATGTTGCTAGCTCGGTGTGAGGAGACCAATCTTGTGATAAATTAGGAAAAGTTCTATTTCATGGTACACGAAGGATAGTTTTGGGCAACAAGATCTCAAAAGCTGGTATGGAGGTTGACCGAAATAAGATTGAAGCCATTGAGAAGCTGCCACCTCCTATGTTTATAAAAGGGCTGCAAGTTTTCTGGGACATGGTGTCTTCAATAGAAGGTTCATTTAGGACTTCTCCAAGATAACCAGCCCGATGTGCAGGCTTTTGGAAAAAGATGTTAAGTTTGTTTTCAATGAAGAGTGTGTACAGGACTTCAGGGTTTTGAACAAAAGGTTGATTAAAGCTCAAATTTTCATTGCCACAGACTGGTCATTACTATTCATTGTAATGTGTCATGCCAGTGATTTTGATGTAGGAGTTGTTTTGGGGCAGAACAGAGGGAATACATTTCAGGCCATTTACTATGTAAGTAAATCACTACATGCAACTCAAAAAAACTGCTCCGTGACTGAAAAAGAGTTGTTAGCTATGGTGTTTTCTTTTGATAAATTTTGAGCTTATCTACTAGGTAAAAATGTGGTAGTATATACTGACCATGTTGTAATCAGATATTTTTTGCTAAGAAAGATGTTAAAACTAAGGCCTATTTAGTGGATACTACAACTCCAAGGGTTTGATATTGAGATCAAAGATCAAAAAAGCATAGGGATTTATGTAGTAGATCATCTCTCTCGATTGGAGGATTGAGAAGTCTTGACATCGTGCCGCTATGTTAAATCAGATATTGCACGGGTGCAACTCATGAATTTTGTTGCACGACTATAAATAAGGTGCTTGGTAGGAAGAAACCCATCTTTCTAATGTATTTCTGTTTTGTAGAGATGAACATGAAATTTGAGGAGAAAAGCTGAAAAAGAAAGCTTAAAAAAGTTTTAAGTTTTGGGAGAAATACCTGGCGTGGTGCGCCAGGTGTGGAACTTTAGAGAAAAATCTTACTTCAGGTTGGTGTAGTGAGTGGCATGTCATGTCAGGCCTCATTGACCCAAGGAAAAATAAATTGTATGTGTTGGGCGTAGTGGTTGGCCCGCACCTGGTGTGAGTGGGCAAAATAGTTTTTTTAGTCCATCAATTAGACCCAATCCAGGGACCCTAAATTAGCATAAATCCATCACCAATACCATTTCTTTTTAGTTTTCATTCATCTTCTCTCTATAAAAAGTAAAAGAAAGAAAAAAAGCTTTCTCTCTCTCTTTCTATTTAGCCGTAACCCCATCCCCATTCTCCGCCATTGTTCTCTTCTCCAAAACATAGTGAAGCAAGATTCTCCAACTCAAGTAAGTAAATTTCTTCCTTCCTTTAGTATTAATTTTTTTTGGCGTGCTCCCATTGCCCTCTGTTCCCCAAACCAAAAACCCAAGTCACCATTATTAGGCAAGAATCTTGAACTTTATAATGTGGGTTTTCCACAACTTAAAAATCATATGTTCTTCCATAATAATGTTATATCCTTGATTGGGTTGTTGTTTTGGTTGAATTTTTTTGTGGTTTTGAGTTGTGGGTGTGAAGAAATGTGGTGAATAGGTGGTACAAAATTTCATTAAATTCTTGAAATTGGAGTATTTTTGTGGAAAAAGAAGTTTCTTGAATAGTATGATTTTATAATTGCGAGAATAGTGTGTTTTTGAAAATTCATACAAACTTATTATGGAAAGTAAGTGAAAATAATGAAATTTTGATTTTTGGTGTATATTGTGACTACTTCCACGCTTGAGTTTTGGTAAATTGAGAATTGGTGAAGTGAGGGGAGTGAAATCATGAATGTGAGAAGTGAGTTGTGGTGTAAAGTTTGTGAATAAATTGGTTTGATGAGATTTGGTATGATAGTAGGAGAAGTCTGAGTACCCTATTTGGAAAATTCTCACAACTATACGAGCGAATTAAGTGTGGGGCTGTTTTGCGTATCCTATACCTAATTAGCCATTTTTGATGTAAATGTACTAATTTTGTTTTGGTATTGATTTTGTTTGGCTAGTGCTATGGCTTCACGTGCAAACAAAGGTAAGGAGGTAGAAACCTCGAGCAAGGGGTTCAAAAGACTTAGGAAAGGAGTTACACCGAGTTCGTCGGTCCCAAGGGTACACCCAACTAGGATGTTTGAAGCTAAATCTATAGAGGAGCATTGGCTCAAATGCTTTAATGCTCTAAAAGAAGCTAAATATGCCCCGAAGAATTGGATTTGTGAATGCCATCTAGCACTTGAGTTACCCTCCATATACACCGTCCATGAGTTGGAGTTGGGTTATGTAGCTGCTGAGACAGAAGAATGCAACCTCACCTTAGTGAGGGAGTTTTATACCAATTGGAACACTTTTAATGGAGAGAGAAAAAAGGTCAGAGCGTGGGGTCAAGTGGTCTGTTTCACTGCTAGGGCCTTTAATGCCTTTCTTGGCACACTAGTGATGGACCCAGAGATATATTTGTTGTTTCTTGAAAAGCCCCCATATCGTGACATCTGCCACATATTGTGTAGAGAGCATTCAGTTACTCGGTAGGAACGAAGTGAGACTAGTGTTCATTCGACACTCTCATTCTCCTACTTGACAAAGGAGGCTAGAGTTTGGGTTAAGTTGGTCTGTGTTGTACTCCTCCCCGGGAAATATACCACTGAGATCACTCGAGAGAGGGTAGTATTGGCGTATATGTTGATGAGGGGGTTGCCAGTCAACTTTGCAGCAATGCTTAGGGACAATATACAGTGGTTTAAGGACAATTGTTGTTGAAAATATTGTTATGGCAGCTTGTTGGCTCATTTATTGAGGGAGCTCGGTATTGAGGAAAAGGAGGCTGACCTCCACCTAACCCTAGCAAGGCTCTTGGCAGGGAAGATGATAGATTTTAAAGGGTCAAGCAGCCAAACACAATATCCATACCTGCTCTCACTCTAGCTGAGTGCCACGCTCGGGATGACAAATGGAGAGATCGTATGTTTGGGATGTTTGAATTGCAGTTGAGGATTGGGGGTAGACCTGCTACTGCTGAGGTAATATCTGCATTAGAGGATGGGTACCTACTTACAGATAGTTCCGTGATGATGTGCAAGGAGGGACCAACATTTGAGGAGCCACTAGAAGATGATGAGCCTACGGTGCTGACAGATGCAGTTGATGACGATTTTAATGAGGATGATTCCACCAATGGAGCAATGCATGTTGATGATACAGAAAATTCTAATGATTAAGATTTTAATCCTGACAATGATAATTATTCTTAGAGGCCTAGAAAGTTCTTTTCTCTCCCTATTTATTATGACATGTATGTGCACTAGGGACAGTGCAATATTTGAGTGTAGGGTGGAGAAAATAGATTTTCTTGTATTCTATCTTCACTAGATTGTTAGATTTGGACTGTAGAAAGTGTTGTCAAAACTTTTGTGTCAGTTATATATCAAATAGATGTGTTTGTAATAACTTGTAAGTGGATGGTCGCAGAAATTGTAGTATTGCTATGTTATTTGTCTGTTCGTCTTAGTTGTTTATTCGGTTTAATTGAGGACCTAATTTTTTTTATTTTGTAGAGTCTTTGATAGGTGTAGTGGCTGGTCCCGATTATAGATAAATGAAGACCGTCTTAAGGGAAAATTAGTCACATTTTTTTATGTTAGAGTCAAAAATCACCACTTGTCTGCTCTTGGCATTTCACTTTAGAGATATGCCAGAAGCATGAATTGTTCATCTTGAATGCATGATAAGTGAAAATTCCATGAGAAACACATTGGTTCTTTAACTTAACTGAAGATGGAAAATTTGTCTTAATAATGAAATTTATTCAATATGATTATATGGATATGTGGCCAAAAGAAACCCATTCAAATCATGATGCCATGAGGGGTGAGGCGAAACTATTGTGTTTCATTCATTGGGTAACATCTAGAACTTTCCTAGCATGTGTGCATGATAACTAATTGTCAAAGAGGTAAGACATGACTAAGGCATTTCATTGATATACCCATGTTTGTTCATTGTTGATTGGACCACTTTTAACATTATGCCTAGTCAACCCCACTGAGTTGTAAGCCTTTATTTTTTCTGTGGCCATAAAAAAAGTCTATTCCCTTTGTTGAGTAACTACTAGAATTTTGATCCAAAGACATTCTAATGCACTTTGAGGTTTAAGAATGAAGGTTCCACCGGTGTAACAATGTTAATGGAAAGGAAAGAAAAATTCTATGGATGAAAAGATAAGAAAAGAGGAAAGATGGGTGCCCATGGAATAAAATATTTACTGGCTGCTAGAATATGAAGAAAAGATTCTTAATGATTGATTATTTTGGTTGGTCTTGTAAGAAGAAACTAGCAGCCAAGTAATGTTCAAAATGGGCATGACAAAAGAAATGGGGATTAGTGAAAAAAAGGTTAAGAAGTAAGGATAGATGGTGGAAAAGAAGTATGCAATGAAAACATGTCTTAAAGTGCTTAGGATTGGTAGCCAATATACATGTCTTAAATGATTATGATCTTAGTCTTTTTGAATTGATTGAGTGATCTAACTAATATGAGAGGCAAGCCTATAGTATTTCATATATGTATGAAACATCATTTGTGAGAGTGACTGTGCCTTGTTGATTTATGTTCGAAGTTCTTATATCGATAATATGAGAAGGAACATCACTAAATAAGTGAGGGCACAAGATGGTCAAAGTCGGTGTACTATGTGTCACATATTTCATACTTAATCATGTTGGCCTCATTTTGAAAAAGAAAAGTCAGTTATAGAAAGTATGTAGTTTTAATTGAAAATAATTTCCTTGTGTATGTGTTGTGGATTGTTTATAAATTGATGAACAACCTATTCATGTGTTCTGTTCTAGCTGCTTGAGTGAGAATTGTAGTGGTGATAAGTGGTGTGGGAGGAAATTTTGTTAAATGAAAGTAGGAATTGTTCGAGGACAAATAATGGTCTAAGTGTGGCGTGGTGATCTTGGGTGTATTTTTATGCCCGCTTATCACATTTTACCCATCTTTCATCATGTTTTGAGAAGATTATTCTTATAAAATGCATGGTTTCATGAAAATTTTTGTTGAAAGAGATAATAAATGTGCTTAGATGATTATAGCAGGTAACATAAGGAAAAATACTCAAAAGAGGTGCAAGGTATGAAGAAAGAAGAATTCAAGGAAAACTTTGTCTGGTGAACTGGGAGAAGTGGCGTGCTAGGCATTAAAATTGAGAGAAATTGTGCTCAGGTTGGTGCTATGGTAGAAGTGGCATGCCAATCACTGAACATCAGAAGAATTTTGATCAATACTTTGGCGAATTGAGAGATGCGGTGTGCCAGAGAGGAATAAAACTTCAAAAAAATTTCTAATACTTTTATGTATTGACAGAAGTGATGCGCCAACACCTGAATTACATATGTTTGGTCAACACCTTGGTGAAATGGCTGTATTGGCACACCAGGAGCCAAACTTCAGAAGAAGCTCAAGCAAAGTCTGGAGCATTGGGTGAAGTGGTACACTAGCCTTTGTCCGGGAGATATTTTTATAAGTCCAAAAGCTGAGTTACTTAAGAGAAAAAGAGAAATTCGTTACCAAGCTTATAAATACATCGTTAGGGCATTTGTTAGCAGATACATGACATTTTTTGGGGAAGAATAAGAGACAAGAAGTTCCATTTTCTTCTTAGATTTTCATAACTCATTGCTTTTTGTTTTTTGAATGATGATTCTTATGGGTTTACTCTTGAACATGAGTGGCTAAATACCTTTAATCTAGGATCTAGGCCACAATCTTGATGGTTGTAGTTTAACAATTCATTTATGCTAGGCATTTAAATCTTCTTCTTAGGATTATTTATGCTTACTTGATTTAGTGTTTGTTCGTTAGTCTGATCACCTTTCGAATATATTCTATTGGCTCATTGATTAAACTTTGGATGATGGAATAAATGAGGGTTAAATGAAGCATAGAGTAGGTTTCGATTCCTTATCAAGATTTCAGAAAATTGATTTTATTGTTATGGATAGGGATATAACCTACGAACCTACTTAGTTGAATCAAGTATCTATAACAGTCATCTCGTAGTTCTCCTACAACAATTGGGATATAGGTGTTAAGGTTAGTGAGATAGTTCTTGACTATTCGGGAGAATAAGTAGAGAAATGAGTTTGTAACTTGAAATTAACAATTGTTGGAAGATTTGGTTTAGCGTATTTGAACTCTAAAACTCAACCTAAAAGTGATAGTACCAAGACCCTCAATCTTAATCATCATTTAAATCACAACTCTCTTGCAAACGAATTTCTTTTATTAGATTTTATTTATATTTCAAGTTTTATAGAAAGAACACTCAGAACTCTTGCATAACTATAATTCTATTTTTATTGAATAGTTAAATAAGGATTTAAACTAAACAATTAATCTGACAAGTCTTTGTGGGTATGATATCTGGACTTCACCATCTTATATTACTTGGCGACCATGTACACTTGCATATGCCATTGGTGACATTAGTCAATCAAGCAGTAATAGTTGGGAACCCTTCTACAGACCTTCTATCGTAACCAGCTAAACCCAAGAACCTCCAAATGTTCATTAGTGTTATGCGACTGGGCCAACTCTTTACAGCCTCAATCTTCTGAGAGTCAACCTAAATACCCTCGCTGGAGACTATATGGCCTAGAAAAGTCACTAACTTTAGCCAAAATTCACACTTAGAGAATTTGGAGAATAACTCCTTGTCTTTAAGTGTCTATAGGACTTTTCTGAGAGATTACTTGCATGCACCTCCTCAATATTTGATAAAAAAGATATCGTTAATAAACACAATATCAAACATGTCTAAATACGGCTTAAATACTCTATTCATAAGATCCATAAATATTGTAGGAGTATTAATTAAAACAAAGGACACAAAAAAAACTCAAAATGTCCATAATGGGTGCAGAAAGCTATCTTGGGAATGTCACACTCCCTCACCTTTAGCTGATGATACCCCAATTTAAGGTCTATCTTCGAGAAATACTTGGTACCCTGAAGCTGGTCGAATAAGTCATCAATTCTAGGAAGGGGATGCCTTTTCTTAATACTGACTTTGTTCAAGTTCTAGTAATTAATACACACTCTAAGAGTATCATTTTTCTTATGGACGAAGAGAACTAGAGCACCCCTAGGTAAAGTACTGGGATGAATGGAACTCTTATCGAGAAGATATTTCAACTACTTTTTTTACTCCTTTAACTCGACTGGAGCCATTTTATATGGAAAATTGAGATAGGATGAGTATCAGGAAGAACATCTATCCCAAAATTAATTTCCCTATTTGGAGGTACTCCAAGAAGATCATCTAGAAAGACCTCTTGAAACTCATATACGACTGAACTGACGGAAGGGATGGTGTCTTAACATTAGAGTCTTTCACTGTCACTAAATGATAGACACACCCTTCAGAGATTAACGTTTTGACAAGTCTCTGTGGGTACGATATCTGGACTACACTGTCTTATATTATTTGATGACCACGTACACTTGTGTGTGTACTTAGAGACATCAGTCAACGGAGCAGTAACAGTTCAGAACCTTCTACAAACCTTCTGTCATAACCAACTAAACACAAAAAAATCCTAATATTCATTAGGGTTATTGATCTGAGCCAACTCTTTACAACTTTGATCTTCTAAAAGTCAACCTGAATACTCTAGTTGGAAACTCTATGGCCTAGGAAAGCCAATAACTTCAGCCAAAATTCGCACTTCAAGAACTTGGTGAATAACTCTTTGTCCTTAAGTGTCTGCAGGACTTTTCTGGGATGACTTGCATACACCTTCTCACTCTTGGATAAACAAAGATATCGTCAATGAACACAATAAAAAACATGTCCAAATACAGCTTAAGTACGCTATTCATAAGGTCCATAAATACTGTAGAAGCATTAGTAATACCAAAGAACATAACATCAAACTCAAAATGTCCATAATGGGTGCGTAAACTTATCTTAGGAATGTCACACTTCCTCACCTATAGTTGATGATACCCCAAGTTATGGTCTATCTTCGAGAAACACGTGGCACCCTGAAGCTTGTCGAACAAGTCATCGATTCTAGAAAGGGGATACCTGTTCTTGATAGTGATTTTGTTCAACTACCAATAATAAATACACTTTCAAAGANAATAAATACACTTTCAAAGAATACCATTCTTCTTATGTATGAAGAAAACTGGAGCACCCCAAGGTAAAGTACTAGGTGAATGAAACTCTTATCCAGAAGATCTTTCAACTTCTCTTTTAACTCTTCTTACTTGTCTGGAGCCATTCTATATGGCGGAATAGGGATAGCTTGAGTATCAGGAAGAAAATCAATCCCATAATCTATTTCCTTATTTTGAGGGACTAAAAGAATATCATCTAGAAAGACCTCTGAAAACATATTTATGATTGGAATTGACTAAAGGGATAGTGTCTCAAATTAGAGTCTTCCACTCTCACTAAATCATAGACACACCCTTGAGAGATTAACTCTCTAGCCTTTAGGTATGAAATAAAATGACCCTTAGCATAACGAGACTACCCTCCCAAACTAAGACTGGCTCATCTAGAAATCGGAGCTCTATTACTAGGGTCCTATAGTTAACTGTGGGATAAAGGGATATAACTAATACATGCCTAGATTAACATCAAAAGCCACCATGTCTATCTCTACTAGATCAGCTATGGTATCTTTATGACGGACTGAAACTGTATGATCTCTATGGATTCACTTAGCTAAGAATAACTCACCGACTAGAGTAGAAGCACAAAGAGGCTCTAAGAATTGTTCCGGGGAGATTCCAAACATAACTGCTACATAAGGAGTCACAAAATATAGAGTAGCACCTCAATCAAGAAAAGCATATGCATTAATGGAAAATACTTTTAACATACCAGTGAAAGTATCTGGGGAGTTCTACTGATTCTAGTGACTAAATATTATAGACGATTATGACCTCCGCCTGTCACTGAAGTAGTACCCTTTTGGGAAACTCTACCTGCTGAAGGAGTAACCTGATCTTTGCTTGCCCCATTACCTTGCCAGGATGGACAAGCTTTCAAATAATGGCCCTGCTAGCCACACCCCATATCTACCCAAACGGCACTCACCTAAGTGGACCTTACCACAAGCTGGATTTCGAGGAGTTCCTTGTGTCTAAGATGTTTTATCACTCCCATTACCTAGGGATGGAGCATTAGCTGACTATGTAGGTCTAGAGGACCTCTTTATGAAGGTCGACCTATTTCCATTTTTGTTTCTCAGTTGTGCAGTCCCCTTACCTACTATCTTAGCTCTCTTGCTCTGGGGCTCTTCCTCGTCCTTCTTCATATCATCCTCTAACTGTTGGGCAGAGACCATAGTTATAAATATCTATGTCATTGATAAATAGAGAGCCCTTGCACTCGTTCTTCACGTGCTTACCTAATCCAAACATGAATTTCCTCATTTTTGTCCTCATATCCGGTACCATCTCCAGAGCATATCTGGATAACTATATAAACTTAAGGCTCTACTTCTTGACACTCATAGCACCCTACCTCAAGTTCACCAAATCCTCTGCCTTCACCTTTCTCTGCTCCTATGGAGTGAAATGGTTGAAGAAAGCCTCTTAAAAACTGTCCCAAGTGGATGGATTTACATTATCACCTCGCCCTTACTTCCACTGGTCATACCACACATTTTCAACTTCCTTGAGTTGATAAGAAGAAAACTCAACTCCTTCTGTATCTGTGTCATGTATTCCTTTCAAAACCTTCCAGATCTCATGAAGAAAGTTATGCGGGTCCTCATCAACCTTAGAACCTATGAATACTAGAGAATTCATCTTCAAGAACTCCCTAATCCTTGATGCTGTTGAATTGTGAGCACTGAAATTAGCTTGTGCTAGGTTTTGATGTCCTGACTGAACAACCACCAATTGAGTGAGCATCTAGATATCCCCTTTGAACTCTACCTCTAAAGTACCAGGGTAGGTGATAACGTCCAAAACAACTCTCTCATTAGGGAGGCAGTTATGGTGTCTCAAAAGAAGTAACCCAACAAAGAGTTAGGGTCAAATCTACAAGGTTTGGATGTTAGATTCACCAAACATTGTAAATTAATTCACACAAGCATGCATGATTTCTAAAAAATAAAATAAAACTTGGGTAATAGATTGAACAATGTCAAATGTAAACTTAAATCAAAGCAAGAGGAGGAACGATTGTTGCTAGCAAGATGAGACACTAGGGTGTGCATTTGAGGATTAATTTGATAGGTAATTACTAAAAGCCTTAGATTCAATTAATGCATGGATATCCTTGGCTTTGGTATACACTCTAAGTTTCTCAACCAAAATAGTATGTCTACTTTGGGTTTTCTCAAACTCCAAAGAAAAAATTTACTACACAACCAAATAATGCTTGAGGAAGGGTTTAGACTATTTGTAGATCCAACCCTTCATTGGAGTTTGAATTTGGGATTAGACTATCTCTAGCTCCAACCCAGAGATTAAAAACTCTAATTCCTCACTATTGAAGTCTTACCTAACTTCACTTCCCTCTTTCAAGCAAAAGCAAAGTTAGGGAACTCAATTAATATTTGCAACCAATAATTATCAAATTACAACTTGAAGAAATTAATAGTTCCATGCTTCCTACCCAAATATAAGATCAATTCAATTCATCATTTTCAAATAAAATCAATTCCCAGCTCCTGAGCCTCCATCAATGGTGTTTTCCCCAAAGAGAATGAAGAAGAAAATCAGAAAATGTACTATCTCTATCACTCTAAGAAATATTCTCTATGTTGTACTCTCTCTCTTCTCTAATTTGTTGTCTATTAATGGGGTAAAATTCCTCTATAAATTCCTTGCACAACTATCCATAAAATCCCTTAGAATCTTCTTCAGTACATTTTTACCCTTCTGGATGATTTTTCCCTTCCGAAATTTTCGTGGGTCACTTGTGCTGGCACCTGTGTTTTGCAGGTGCATTTGTGCGACTGGTAGATGTCTCTTCAGGCCCAGGTATGGATCCTTCTAAACTGTATGCATTGACACTTGCGGTCCACAACTACCAATCTATGGCACACATCTCTGCTTCCAACATATTTTCAGATCTTCCTGCGTGACATATGCTAAACGCAGATGCGGACTTGTGGCACACATTTCCTTGTTTTTTTTCTAATAGATTGCTTTCAGTTTAATTCTTTGATCTTCTTTATTTCAACTACATGCTTTCATAAAGGAGGATAAATGGCATAAGACCTATCTAAATTTTGTTAAAATAAAAGAAATGACTCATACATAAGAGCAAAATGAGTTGGTAAATTACCAACTCATCAAACCCCCAAACTGGAACTATATTTGTCCTCAAGCAAAGAATTCACTTACAAATGAAATTGACTTAAGCTTATAAAATCATGAGAGCTGCACGCAGGACCTCTAAGACACAAAATAACCCTAAAATCACAAAAAGACTCAAAAAAATAAAAGCCTCAAACAAGTGCACAAATTTCAATTAGTACAACAATAAGTACTCAACAATTACCATCATCATTCTTTCAATCTAGACTAGGGGGATTTTTGATTTATAACAAAATCAGCAAGCATATCAAATCATTGACATCCAAACTTCAAGGTTTTCCCAAAAGCTCACTACACAACTTCTCACATTCACTCCTCTCAATTGAGATCAAGACTTTGACATTTAATCGAAGGATGTAATCACACTTACCATAAGAGAGAATCCCACTAATAATTATGAAATTCTCACGATAAGGATTACAAGATGATCTAGAAATGCTTATTTTCTCAAAGATATTCAAGTGTACACACACTGACCTATAGGCTTGCTCTTCGTGTAACTCGCCACTAATGTAGAGTTGGTAAGCTTGGAATCACTAAGGACTTGCTGGTCATAATATAGGCTAGGGGTAACGGTAGGATATGATTTAGTTAAAGTTACAAGAACCTCCCTAATGCTTTTGTGACATAAATCAACATCCCCCTTATAATTAAGAGTAAACTTCACCTATCTCTCCTTTTCACAATTCAAATTTTCCAAAGAGCCATCCATTAAAATACCTTAGCTTTCTATACTAAGCCTCCTCTATACAAGAGATAGACCCACTCAATTCTTTTCTTTCTTCTTTTGATCAAAGGTTTTCAACCAACCATTTTATTTTTACATTAATAAATGGTACTACCTTGCATTGAAGCTCATTCCTCTTATTCCTTTTGTGCACACCCCCAAACTTAGGATTTTGCCTACATCAAAATTTTCTCATTCACCCGTAAATCTTGGGCTTTTGGCCTCGATTTTTCTTTTATCACTAGCAATTAGGGAGGAAGGGGTTCCAAAGTAGAGGATTCAAAAAGAGTTTAAGGCTTGTAATATGATTTTCAAGAAATAGGTGTAAGACTCAAAAATGGTTAACTGGGATCAATGTTTAAGGAGGGCCTTATTTTCAGTGAAGTAACTATACAGAAAAGGCCTGAGGTCATTTTCTAAGCTTACCGACTTCTAAGATTTCGTCTTGAATCACATTCAGGCCAAGTTCTAGACAATATTTATACAAAAGAATCAAACAATAGCCTTACCACACAAGGAATCACAATTCCAAAGAGTAGTTATTCTCAAAATTAATTGAAAAGTATGACTTTTGACAAGTTATTCTGAGTTTCACACAACTCATTTGTGAATCACAAAGACAAATAAAGAATGTAAGAATCATGAAAAGAGAATGCTTTATAAACTTCAATTGCTCCTATTTTCTCAAAAATTTCTTTGCCAAGAGAAAATTTATTGGTGGTGCCTCTTGATGTTGGGAATATTCTTATGCGCACTTGCCATACTTTAACCCTTATTTTATCTTGTTTTAATATCACCATCCTTATAAAATGCATAAATTCATGCTTGTGTGTGTTAAATAAGCTAACAAATATTTTTAGATGATTTTAATAGGTAATTAATGTAAAGGGACTTAGAAATGGCCCAAGATGTGAAGACCGAAGAATTCGTGAAAAGTTTGCCTAGTGAGATAGTTGGTGCAGCGTGCCAGAGCCCAAACTTTAGATGAATTTTAATCAACACCTTGGCGAGATGAGTGGAAAGACGCGTTAGAAGTACTCTAGACTTGGAAAATTTTCTAACAATCTGGTTTAGTGAGAGGTGCGGCACGCCAGGTCCCTCATTTGTAGAATTTGACTAACACCATGGTGAAATGGCTGGTGCAGCATGCTAGAGGCTAAACTTCAGAGGAAATTCAAGCCACAGTCTGGAGAGATGGGAGATGTGGCACGCCAGGTCATATCTGGGGCAGATTTTAAAGTCTAAAAGATGAACTTTTCAAAGGAAAAAGAGTCATTTCATACCATGCTTATAGATATATCATCTAAGCCATTTTGTTGGTAGTCTTCGATTAGAAAGATCATTTTATACGTAGCTCTTGGGGGAAGTGATAAAAGTTTATTTTTCTTTTAGGTTTTCTTCTTGGATTTATGCTTTTGATTCGAATGATGATTACTTTCGTTTTTTGCTTGAACATGACTGGCTAAACTCTTCTTCTAGCATTTAGGCCATAGCTAGTGGTTAAAGTTTGAATACTCTTTTATGATAGACTTTAATTCTTCATTCAAGATTGGTTATGCTTACTTGTGTTAATTGATTATTCGTTAGCTTGATGACCTTGGGAATATTATCCATTGGTTCTTGGTTGAACTCAGGAGAGGGAACTAAGAGGGTTAAAAGCAAGCGTAGAATAGGTTGTAATTATTTTGTTCAATTAGTTGAAGAGTTGATTGTGTTGTCTAGGATAGGGATATACCCTTCAACCTTGTTCAGTTCAATACAAGTATCTTCAACCGTCGTCACATGTTTCTCCTGCAACCATAGGGATATAGTTGTCAAGGTTCATGAGATAGTTCTTGGATATTAGGGAGAATAGAAAGAAATGGAATTGTAACTTGAAACTAGAAATCTTAGAAGAGTTTAGTCTAGTGTATTCGAGTCGTAAAAACTCAACGTGAAAGCGAAAGTTCCAAGACCCTAGATTCTCATTATTATTTGAATTACAAAACTTATAAAACTATTTTTGTTCATTAGTTCAATTTACATATAAAAGAAGTAAAATAATCTCAAAAACTATTTCCCCAATTTATCTGTGTTTATTTGAATAGAGAATTAAATTGTCAACCTTAAGCAGTTAAGCAAACAAGTCTCTGAGAGATCGATATCGGGACATCACCATCCTATATTTCTTGACGACCACGTGTGCTTACATGTGCTTGGTGACATCAATTTATTGGTACCGTTGCTGGGAACTTGGATATTGATTAAATTGTTTGTAGGTTAGGATTTTTATTTCATTATTCCGCATATTACTTTTGATTGTGGTTGTTGACAATTTCATGTGGTGTTTGCCCAGTGTATGCTAGCTACTAAAAGTCAAAGATCACCCTTGGCAAAATTTGATTCGGAAATCAAGAGAACTTTTCACAAGTTAGCTTTGATAGAAAATCATGAGCAAGCACAGGGAAACAACCAGGACAAAATTCCAGTGCTCAATTTTGCTCGACCAAACTTGGGGAACACTTATAAAGTTATCATCAAGATGGCCATTACTGGAAATTTTTAGTTGAAGGAGGTGTTATACGCTAGGAAACTAAGGATCGGACCTGGTAGTCAAATGGGGAAAATCTGGAAAAATGTTACAACAGTTCAGGAAGAGTCGTTAGACGATTCGTGAGGAGACCCCACGAGTCGTCAGGTGGCTCATAGGAAGGCTGGAATGGGATGAGGAATTGAGGTCCTCACGAGTGTGGGAAAGAATCGTGGTCAACAACCATGCGTCGTCAGGTCTACGGTTGGATGAGGTTGAGAATTAAATAGGAGGTCTGACCAGTGTACCTAACGGATGGGACCCCACGAGTTGTGGTTGGTCCCAACGAATCGTGGGGTGGGACGTGAGAAAGCCTATGGAAATTTAATTGAGGGTGAGGCATTATACTTGAGGGGCGACACGACGAGTCGTTGCCCGTCCTGACGAGTCGTTAGGTCACCCGTTAGGGTCACCTGGCAGTTATTTTCTGTGAATTAGTAAGGATCTTCTCATAATTTCCTAAACTCCTAAGGCCTAAACTATGTTGTTTTAAGGTCGGAATAGGGTATTTTAAGGGGGATTAGTCCATGTAAAGCCTTATTTATGCATGAAAGAGTTAGAGAGGGGAGTAGAAGGTGATTCAAGTGTTCTTCCTCAAATTCTCCAAATTCCATCTTGGGCGTTCAAGGGAAATTAAGAACCAAGTGTTCCCAGGTATGTAGGGTTTTAGAATTGGTGAAATCCTTTCGAACCCATGCCCAAATTTCGATTTAAATCATGAATTCTCCTATTCAAGTTCTATGGGGTTTTACCCAAATGCATGAAAATGTGATTTCTCTTTTTGGGTATGATTTAATTGAGTTTTTATTATTTAAATATGAATGATGGGCAGGTTTTATATTACTTTGTTTCAAAATTCATGGTTCAATCATTTTAAATCAAAAATGCTCCTTTGATGAAGGTTCATGAAAGTTATGATTTACGATGAATATACAATATTTTGAGTTTATTGATGATGGAAAAGCATGAATTCAGTTACCCATGTTTATGAGCATATTTTGAACGAATTGAGTATGATGAAGTATTGGGCAATGCCCACATGTTTAAGAAGTATTTATGATTTATGATTTATGAAATGAATTACATGATTTATCGATTTATGATGTTGGCCGATGAAAAGGGCCTTTGATTCTTGGCTAAGCATGTTTTGAAGGGGATAAATAATGATAAATGTTATATTTTAGCCAATGAATCTTAATGCATGATGTTGTTGATTTATGTATGAGCCTATATGCATATTTTTTGGAGCCGTGTCTAGCACCGAGCAACCCGAAGTTCAAAGGACTATGCTGGTGTCTCATAAACATGTGCCACTATGGGTTTCTAATGATATATTGTATTGATAATGATCCCCTCAAATGTGATATCACACCTAATGCATGATCCTCGCCTGGAAAGCTAGGGTCGACTCTACCCACTTGAGCGAGATAGTTGGGGCATCATGAAAGGCTCTACCATGATGGTGTCAGTTATGACGAGTCCTCCTATTGTTCCACATGTATTATGTATTGTTATATTTATTTTATTGGCTCAAGTTATTTTTTGATAAAGTTTACTTACGATTATGATTATGAACACTTTATGAATGATTTAAAAGCCTTGAGTCTTATGTTTTCTCACAAAGTGTGTGATACAAGCATGATGTCCTTCTCCTGTGTTTATTTATGAGTTTATTTCACTTTTTAAATGTTCGTTTTACTTACCTTGCATACTCGGTACATTCCACATACTGACTGCATACCTTCTATATTGTCTCATTTCATGATACAGGGTCAAGATCTCAGGCTCATCCTCATCCTTAGTCCATCTCACCTTACGCTCTCAAATTATTGGTGAGTCCTCATGTTCCGAGGACTGTTTGACAGACTGTTATGTTATCTTTTATTTCAATATTGGTTGGGTTAGTTGGGGATGTTGTCCCATCAACCCATCATATGTAGTAGAGGCTTTCAGAAGATATGTAGTATTCAGCTTATGTGTACACTTAGTATTTTCTGGTGTTATGCTATGATTATGTTTCCGCTATGATGTTATTCTAAGTATTCTGCTTTATTAAATGAGATTATGTGTATGCCTGTGCCATGGGTCGACTTGGGGTCTCTCGGGATCCCTTGTCCCGTGTCTACGATTCGGGTGTAGGTTCGGGTTGTGACAAACTTAGTATCAGAGCAATAGGTTTGGGGTGTCGTAGGGTGTCTGAAAGCCGTGTTAAGTAGAGTTTTTTTCATGGGTGTGAAGCGCGCCACACCTATGACGGAGAGGCTACTAGACGTTTAGGAAATGTTCCCTTTTTTCATGTTCTATGTCGTGCGATGAAAAGGCTCTCCATCCTTTTAATTCGTGCAATTCGAGATTGTAGAATTACGGCTCCTAGAAGAATGAACGGAAGGAGGAATGGAAATGATGAATGCCACGGAGGTAGCAATGACCATGGGCATCAACAAGCCCCACTTGTTAAGGATCCCCAAGCACCAGAGCCAGATGCCCACGCTGAGTTTTGGGTGGCTATTTAGATTTTGGCACAAGCCTTGACCACTCAGGTCAACTAGCAAGATGTTGCATAGGTCCCACAGAATGGAAATGCAACGGCGGCTCGGATTAGAGACTTCTTGAGGATGAACCCTCCTTAGTTCATGGGGATCCAAGGTGGACCAGGATCCACACGAGTTCATTGAAGGGATCTTGAAAGTCAGTTCGGTTATGGGGGTGACAAATGGGGACTGTGTTGACTTGGCCGATTATTAGCTAAAAGAGGTCGTTCATATTTGGTAAAAGCAATTGAATGACAATAGGGCAGCGAAAGTGGGCCCTATCAGCTGGGATGAGTTTCACATGGCATTTCTCGACAGGTTCTTCCCTCGGGAGATGAGGGAGTTGAAAGCAGTGGAGTTCGTGAACCTCAAGCAGGGAAAGATGACAGTGCTGGAGTATTCTCTTGAGTTCACTTGTTTGTCAAAGTATGCGCTAGAGTTAGTGATGGATCAGAGGGCGTGGGTGAGCTTATTTGTTCATGGAGTAGATGATTATTTAGACAAGGATTGCAGGACTGCCATCCTCGCATAGTATTGTACACCCAACAAATGAAGGCGGCTTATGCGAGGGAGAGGGAGGGAAAGAGGGCTCGAACGAATAGCTTTGGGTTTTTACATCAGAGGTCCGGCGGTGGCTACTGTCCACAGTTTCAGTAGAAATCACTAGCCCCAGCACCATCATCAACTAGTGTTCCATATAGACCCAGGGGTAATTAGAGGAGCAGGGCTTCAGAGTCAAGGGATCAGAGTGGAACCCAGTTAGAGTATACCTCTTCGGCCTGCGGGAAGTGTGACAAGAGTCATGTTGGGGAGTGCTTGCTCAGTTCAGATGTTTGCTATGGGTGTGGCAGATCTGGGCACATACGTCGAGCGTGCCCATATGGTAGATAGGGTGATGATAGGGGCCATGCATAGACCACACCAGGACAGCAGCAGCTCCAGCCCGTTCCGCTCTGCAGGGAGCATCGACTAATGCGGGTGGCAGACAACGCCAAAACCAATTCTATGCCCTTGCCTCGTGCCAGGAGTTGAAGACTTCACCATACGTGGTCACTGGTATGTTGCATGTCTTTAAAATTGATGTTTATGCCTTGCTAGATTCGGGAGATACCTTGTCTTTCGTGCTTTCTTACATTGCAAGTAGCCTTGGAGTTAGTCCTAAGACCTTGTCAGAACAGTTTTCAGTTTTGACCCCAGTTGGTGATTCAGTCATAGCTAGACAAGTATATTTAGAATGCACAATCACTGTGTTGCATAAGGTTACCTTCGCAGACCTTGTAGAGTTAGCCATGACTGACTTTGACATTATTCTTGGCATGGATTTGTTGCTTACATGTTATGCTTCAATTAATTATAGGACCTGTACGGTGGAATTTCATTTTCCGGGTGAGTCAGTGTTGGAGTGGAAGGGTAGTTTGGCGGTACCAATAGGTTGGTTTATTTCCTATCTCAAGTCCAGGAAGATGATCTCTAAAGTTTGCATGTACCACCTAGTTAGGGTTAAGGATGTGGAGTCCGAGACCCCGACTATTCAGTCGGTTCTAGTGGTGTACGAATATCCGGAGGTTTTTCCTGATGATTTTCTCGGTGTTCCTCCAGAGAGGGAAATTGATTTTGGTATTCATCTATTGCCCGATACGCAGCCTATCTCTATTCCTCCCTACAGTATGGCTCCAGCCGAGCTAAAGGAATTGAAGGATCAGTTAAAGGATATGTTGGATAACGACTTCATTAGACCGAGCCAGTCTCCATGGGGTGCACCTGTTCTATTTGTTCGAAAGAAGGACTGTTCCCTTCGCATGTGTATTGACTATCGGCAATTGAACAAGGTTACCATCAAGAACAGGAATCCCTTACCCAGGATCAATGATTTGTCTGACCAGCTTCAGGGTGCTAAGTACTTCTCCAAGATTGATATTAGGTCCGGGTATCACCAGCTCAGGGTTTAGGAGAGTGACATCCCGAAGACTACTTTGAGGACTCGGTATGGTCACTACGAATTTGTTGTTATGTATTTTGGACTAACCAATGCCCCTGCAGCTTTCATGGACTTGATGAACAGGGTATTCAAGCTATATCTGGACATGTTTGTGATTGTGTTCATTGATGACATCTTGATATACACACGGACCAAGGAGGAGCATGCCGCTCACCTGAGGGTAGTGCTTCAGACCCTCAAGGATCGTCAGCTATATGCAAAGTTCAGTAAGTGTGAATTTTGGCTAGACTCAGTGGCATTTCTGGGTCATGTGGTATCAAGCGAAGGCATAAGGGTTGATTCCCAGAAGATTGAGGCGATGAAGAATTGGCCCAGACCGGTAAATCCTTTAGAAATTCATAGTTTCTTGGGCTTAGCAGGCTACTACCGAAGATTCATTGAGGGCTTTTCATCAATTTTTGCCCCATTGACCAGGTTGACTCACAAAAAGGTGGAGTGGTCGGATGCTTATGAGAAAATCTTGCAAGAGTTGAAGACCCGACTCACTTCAGCACCAGTGTTGACTTTACCCAAGGGTACTGATGGCTTTGTTGTATATTGTGATGCTTCGAGAGTTGGACTGGGATGTGTGTTGATGCAGGGTGGGAAGGTAGTAGCATATGCCTCGAGACAGCTGAAGGTTCATGAAAAGAATAACCCGACCCATGATCTTGAGTTAGCCGCGGTGGTGTTTTCATTGAAGATATGGCGACATTACTTGCATGGCGTCCACGTGGATGTATTTACGGATCATAAGAGCTTGCAATATATGTTCACACAAAAAGATCTAAATCTTCAGCAAAGGAGGTAGTTGGAGTTACTAAAAGACTACGGCATGAGTCTCCTTTACCATCCGGGCAAGGCTAATGTGGTTGCGGATACGCTTAGTAGGATCTCTATGGAGAGTGTGTCCCACGTGGACGAGGGAAAGAAGGAGTTAGTGAGAGATGTCCATCAACTTGCAAGATCGGGGGTTAGATTGATCGACTCAACTGATGGCGGCATTTTTGTGCAGAATGGGTCAGAATCGTCCTTAGTGGTCGATGTCAAATCTAAGAAAGATGAGGATCCAAATTTGAGGAAGCTAAAGGAAGCAGTGTGGAGTCAAAAGGTGGAGGTTTTCTCCCAAGGGGAAGATGATGTTCCACAATATCAGGGTCGGCTATGTGTTCTGAATGTTGATAATTTGAGGGTTCAGATATTGCATGAGGAACATGGTACCAGATATTCCATCCATATGGGATCTATGAAGATGTATCGGGATTTTAGGGAAATCTATTGCTGGAATAGTATGAAGAGGGATATTGCAGAGTTCGTAGCCAAATGTCCAAACTGTCAGCAAGTGAAGGTCGAGCATCAAAGGCCGGGAGGTGTACTTCAGGATATTAGCGTTCCAACTTGGAAGTGGGAGGAGATAAATATGGATTTCGTTACAGGCCTACCTCATACTCGCCGACACTATGACCTCATTTGGCTTGGTGGTGGACAGGTTAACTAAGGCTGCACACTTCCTACCTGTCAAGACCACAGATTCAACGGATGATTATGCCAAGTGTTATATTCAGGAGTTGGTTCGACTTAATGGAGTGACCTTGTCTATTAATTCAGACCGAGGTACTTAGTTTACCTCCCAATTTTTATGGTCTTTCCAAAAGGGGCTTGGGACTCAGGTTAAGCTCAGCACCACATTCCATCCGCAAACGGATACCCAGGCGGAACGGACAATCCAGACTCTTGACGACATGTTGAGGGCATGTGTGATGGATTTTAAAGGTAGTTGGGATGATCATTTTCCCTTAATTGAGCTTGCTTATAGTAACAGCTATCACTCTAGTATCCAAATGGCATCATTCGGGGCTCTTTACAGGAGAAGGTGTAGATCACCCATCAGATGGTTTGATGTTGGTGAGATAGCTATGATAGGGCCAGATTCAGTTCACTAGGCGATGGTGAAGGTTCAATTGATAAGGGACCGGTTGAAAATCGCTCAGAGTCATAAGAAATCATATGCCGATGTGAGGAGAAGAGATTTGGAGTTTGAGGCGGACGATTGGGTATTTCTAAAGGTATCTCCCATGAAGGGAGTCATGCAGTTTGGGAAGAAGGGGAACCTCACTCCCTGCTATGTTGGTGTCACGCCCCGCCTTGTGGGGTATGACTGGCACCTGGTGCCCTAGTAAGACCTGGACTACTAACTGGTGAGCCTAGGCACGTCTGGTGCTTGGCTAGCTCTATTTCTGATTTCTGGAAACAATGGGCTATATAACGACTGTAAAGACAGCTTCCGGCCGACTGGGCCTATAGCCACCTGTGCATGTAACAACAGCTAACCAGAAACATACTCATAACAAGGAACCTATGCGGGCCGACAAGGCCACCAT
>JACEIK010000244.1:391302-416273 GCA_018107945.1 Datura stramonium | reverse complement strand
ATTGAAGAAGAGGACCGAAGCTCTACCAAATGGGACCGGTAAAATGTCGGTCAAACGTAGGAGCATACGACGAGAAGTGGAAGGTGCATTGGTGGAATGCAGGTCAACACCTGCGAACTTCCAATTCCAATGAAGATCAAATCCCAAAGTCACTGGCCCCATCAACGATAAAGTGGCACCCTATGGATGGGCACCGACGGAACACGTGTGACTCACAAGTGAGGCCATTTTAAGGAGGGTAAAATTGTCCAACATCAACGATAAAGGCCATTAAGCAAAAACTACCAGTCAAGCAGTATAAAGAGGGGAGTGAGAAGAGAAAAAAAGGATTAGTGATGGAAAGGTGAGCACTGAGAAGACAAAGAGGTGGACAAGAAAGATGATAGAATGTCTTAAAGTGCTTAGGATTGGTAGCCACTCTGAAAGAAAATAATTCGTATCCGTACTTTGCCGAAATTACAACTACAAAATTCTTTATGATCTTACTCTCTTTGAAGTGATTATGTAGTCTGATTGTACACGAGAGGTGATGAGTTGGTAATTTACCAACCCATTAGGCTTTTAAACATGAGCTTTTGCTTGGTTTTCAAGTAATTTGAGAGGATTTTATGTTCTTTATCTTTTAATTTTTTGCATGCATTCAACTTAAARAKAGMAGGTAAGGAATTAGACAAAATCATGGAATTGAAGAAGAGGACCGAAGCTCTACCAAATGGGACCGGTAAAATGTCGGTCAAACGTAGGAGCATACGACGAGAAGTGGAAGGTGCATTGGTGGAATGCGGGTCAACACCTGCGAACTTCCAATTCTAATGAAGATCAAATCCCATAGTCACTGGCCCCATCAACGATAAAGTGGTGCCCCATGGATGGGCACCGGCGGAACACGTGTGACTCACAAGTGAGGCCATTTTCAGGAGGGTAAAATTGTCCAACATGGGATTTGAGGAGCATTTTTAAATCTATTTCTGTACAATATCTAAGAAGTACTAAATATTCCATTCCAAATTTGCAGAGTTAGAGAGAGAAATATTGAATAGTGTTTCTTCTTCTTCTTCCTCAAGGTACAAACCACCATTGAAGACAATTTTGAGCTTGCTATTTACTCTTAATAATGAATTTTGTGAATTTGTTTGTCAATATGCTTTTGTATATTTCATCTATGAGTAGCTACATATTTTGATAGTAGCATATGCAGAATTGGGGATAGATTGGATTGGGTATGGCTATATTAATCTTGTAATTACTCATTTAGTATAAATTTATTGTTTTCTCCCAAATTATAATTGAATTATCCATAGTTGCAAATGTGGTTTATGTCTACTTATTGCATTTTTGCTTGAAAAAAGAAAATTGAATATGAGTGAGAAAGCAATGGTAGGCAATTGGGTCTTGAGTGTGTGGGGTTGGGATACAGATAGATGAAACCCATAGTCATATACTCATTAGAGATTTGAGGCTAGAGATAGCTCAAATGTTGCCTAAGTTATAGTAGATTAATTAACTGAGGCCTTGGTGATTTGAGAAAAGAGAACCCCAATGGTTGAAAACATCGGGTGTCACTTTATCCATGGTTATTTATGCTTATAAGTAATAATTTAATTTTCTAGTTAATCCCAATCCAATCAAACCCCCATAAATAGCACACCCCTAGGCCTTGCTCATAATTATTCATTCAATTTGGTTGCCTTGTTCTCTTGATAGTCGATTTTAATTCAAATTGTGATCTCGATTTCCCCCCAACATTTATTTTCTTCTATTTACGATGCAGGGATGCAATTTTAGTTCCAGTCAATAGACAACTTTTGTGTTATTTAATCGCTATTCCCAGTGGATTCGACCCCAAGTCTTAGTTAGGTATTTATATTGTGACGACTGTTTTCACTTCCTCCTCGTGAGGAGTGGCTTTGAACGTCATCAATTTTGGCGTCGTTGACAGGGAATAGGATTAGATAGCCCCTAGTTGATTGTTGATTTGAATTACTTCAGCATCTTGTGTTTTATTTTTACAATTGTAGTTGTTTTTGTGTGTCTCTAAGGATGACTAATATTAGATTACATTCACAAGAAGGTTCAATGGATAGTCACATGGACCACGAGGATGATGACCCCATTATGCCAGATGTAGTAGGTGCCATTCGCCTACCAGCAACAACAGGGAATGCTGTGTTTCACGTGACCAGGAGAATGTTACACTTGCTACAGATGAAAGGACTCTTTGGAGGTCAGCCTAGTGAAGATGCAAATCGACATCTTCAAAATTTCCTTGAGATATGTCAACCTTTCAACATCACAAATATAAGTCAAGAGTCGATCAGATTGAGGCTCTTCCCATTTTCTTT
This sequence comes from Datura stramonium, assembly GCA_018107945.1. Taxonomy (NCBI): domain Eukaryota; kingdom Viridiplantae; phylum Streptophyta; class Magnoliopsida; order Solanales; family Solanaceae; genus Datura; species Datura stramonium. Next base: position 413,931 of record JACEIK010000244.1, on the reverse strand, counting down.
GACTAGGGAAGCAACCATTTGGCTAGAGGAACTTCCTCCGAGATGTATCACTTCATGGCAAGAGTTGACTTAAGCTTTCCTAGATAGGGTATTTCCTCAATCGAGGATGTTATAGCTGAGTGATGATATTACCAACTTCAAGCAAATCTTGGGTGAACTTTTACATAAAGCTTGGCTTCGGTTCAAGAAGAAAGTAGCCCTTTTTCCAAACCACAGACTATCGGATGGAGTGCTCCTTCAATGTTTTTATCGTTCCTTGGATTCCATCAACAAGTCCATGGCCAATAATGTAGCTGGAGGATCCCTTATGGACCAACCCTATGATATATTCAGATCTCTTTTGGATGGAATGACCAAAAAAAATCGAGTTTGGCGTACGAGGGACACTGAAGTATCCTCAAATGGTGCTAGTTCAAGTGTTGTGACTGTTGAGATGCAGAGAAGATATGAAGAAAGGGATGAGACCCTGACAAAGATGATGACCCAACTCGAATTGATGACAAAGCATGTTTTGGGAACTGGGTCCAAGAATGTTAATGTTTTGGGGATTCAAATTCCTATGCAATATGAGAATGAAGATTGACCGCCAAGGTATGAGGAGGAGTTCCAGTTCATAGCAAATCAAATGGGGGGTTCTTGACCGAAGTACCAAGGTGCCAATCAAGGCCCTTGTTGCTTACAGGAAGAGAATCAAGGTTGGAGAAACCTCGACAACCAAGGTTGGGTTGATAGAAATGACAGATGGGGTAATCGTGATCAAAACCGTGATAGGGAACGTTATCATCAAATCTCAAACCCATAGGTTCCCCCTCCAAAGGATGAAAATCCTCACTTGCAACCTGGTGTGAGCGATGTGGGAAGCTCCATGATTGAAGGGATGCTGGCTAGAGTACTAAAAAGGGTGGAATTGATGGATAGCAGGGTGAAAGAGTGAAGAAGGGAGGTGTCTAAGCTAGCCCAAACAGTGAGTTCACATTCAATTTCCATCAAGAACTTAGAAGCTCAAATGAATCATTGGTCCACGCAAATGAACCCCAGAATGAAAGGGACTCTCCATAGTGATACTATGCCTAACCCCAAGAAGGACAATCATTGTATGGCTATCATCACGAGGAGAGGCAAGATGTTGTCTGATGGGGGTGTTAATCCCACATATGTTTTTGACCAAAAATAAGAAATGATGTGAATTATAAGCTGTTAAAAGAACCAACTGTTGTGGATGATACTAAAGAACTTGATGAAGGGAAAGTTGATGTTGAATCCGAGAAGGCCATTGAGGAGGAAACAAGCAAAGAGGCTTTAATTGATATGGGTCAAGAGCCTAGGATTCCACCTCCTTATCCTCAAAGGTTAGCAAAGAAGAAGGAGAATAATCAGTTTCAAAAATTCATTAAGATGTTCAACAAATTTTCCATAGATATACCTTTGGTGGATGCACTGCTCCAAATGTCGAGTTATGTGAAATTCATGAAGGAACTACTAAAGAAAAAATAAGGTGGTTGATGATGGTATAGGATAAGTAACACACCATTGCAGTGCTATGATGGCGAGAAATCTTTCTCCTAAAAGAGTTGATCCGGGAGACTTCACTATCCCCTGCACCATTAGGCTGTGTGTTTTCATAAAGGCCTTGTGTGACCTTGGTGCAAGATTTAACTTGATGCCTCTTGTCATTTTTAAGAAGATAGGTGTGGGAAATCCCACGCTTACTACTATGAGGCTCTTGATGGCGGTCTATCAAGATACCCATGGGAGTGCTAGAAGATATCTTGGTCCAAGTGGACAATTTCATCCTTCCAATTGACTTTGTGGTATTCGATTGTGAAATGGATGTTGAGGTGCCCATCATTTTAACTAGACACAGGAAGAGCACTGGTGGATGTGGAGTTAGGAGAGTTGACATTCAAAGTAGGTGGTGTTGAATGCACCTTTAAGGTATGTCTAACCACCAAGCCCCCAGATGAGTGCAAGGTTATAGGGGTATTCAGTGATGAAGGAGAGCAAGATGAAATTTGGGATGTTGAGGTGATTCAGAGGATGACCCTATACATATGGAAATTGAGGAGGTATCTGTCGTGCCACGAGGTTAAATAAGGCTCTTCTTGGGATTCAACCCAGGTGTTTTTATGTTTTGATGCCTTGGTTCTTTGTTGATTTTGTTTTTGTAGGATGATTAAATGAGAAACAAGGAGTAGGAATATAGGGTAGCCACTGTGCTAGACCTTTGAAATGCCAGTGCTTAAGCGTGAGTCACCACCCTGTTGCACGAGAGAAGCAAAAGTGGGATAAAAAAAGAGAGGAAGTTGGCATTCCCCCGGCGAAATGTCGATGGCATTACGCGGTACACCGGTTTGGAGCGGGAGTGGACCAGTACACCTGGAGAAAATCTAAAAATAAAAGGGTGAGCTGCGACTCACTAACGTAACATAGATAACTATCCGCAAAATGTTGGTCGATCGCAGCTCGGAAATAGTGACTTGGTCAGGAGAGGAAGTCACCTGCGCTTGAATCGACAAAAAGCTGGTACTCACTGGCGAGTGCAGGTCTGGTGTGGGTAAAGGTAAGTAATTCAATTTTAAATCTTGATAGAACCATTGACCGACCCGACCCATAGCACTTTAAAAAGGAACAAATCCAGTCGAAACACCCCTTTTATCTTTCTACCACTCCCTCTCTCCACGTTTTAACCTAACCCACAACCCTTTCACTTTGCCAAATACTCCATTTCCACAGTTTCTACTTTCCCAACTTCTTTCCATTAAAACTACCATTAAAACCCACCTATTCACTACCCAATTACACTCCGACTCTTCAGCCTATAAGACACTGCCATCTAAGTATATTTTTTTCACTACTCCATTGGTATGTATATCCTTGCTTTAATCTTGTTATTGTTGAAAATGTGAATCGGAAAAAATGGAGCATGCTGCATCCGATATTTTCAACACCTATTTCCCCATTTCCCATTTTGTGAGTTCCTTGTATTGAATGACTTTTATGATGTGGGTACATTCGGGGGTTTCAATGCTTAAATAATGTTGGGGTATTTACATATTTTGTGGAAATCTATATTGAACTTGTGTGCTTTCCATAATAGTTGGGGTGAAGTCTGAGTAACACCGTGTGTTTAAAATACATGATTTTCCTGGTGATAGATACAGTGACGTCTTTCTTAAGGGCAAATCGTCATTTTTATTTATGTTGTGTTGCTTGAGTGAATAAATTGTAATATTAAGTGAGTGAGTAAGTCATGAATTTGAGGGGATTTTGTTAGATGAGTTAGGGGTGAAAATCACTGAGCAGCGTCCGCCAATGAACCGTTTGTCAGGCTCGACAAAACGCCGGCTGAAATGCATGTCTAGGTGTAAGGCTTCAGGACACTTCCTAGAACCTGCAATTCACCTACGTCGCGGGTCTAGACTGGCGAAACACTAGTGTGGAACCGGATGAGAGATATTTCACCCAGTCATTTGCCAAGAACCGGTGATTCAGTGCTGACTCGTGGGTCTCAACCTGCGTTTGGTCATTGTACAGCTAGTACTTCTAGTACTTGATTTTGATCCTCCAAATTTAGGTTATCCAATACTTAGAATTTTGTTCATTGGCTTAGGATAGTTGTTGCTTTTTCTTTTCAATTGTCGAAAATGCAAAAAGAATGTTGTTTTGTTATGACACTATCATGTCTTTGCAGAATTATGACCTCATCCAGACTGCCAGAGAAAGGATAGGCACCCGCCACATCAAAAGGCAAGAGCAAAGGGAAGGCCAAGGCAAACCAAGCCCCCACCAACACCAGGGAAGCAATCATTTTTTGTGTGCCTGATATGAAGGCAGACTATGCCATTAATGAAGGAAGATCAATCATAACTAAGAAAAGATATGATCTAATGGGGGCTGAGGAATAATTTTCAAAACATAACTTCATAGTTCACCGATAGGCAGTTGCACATATTTGCTGAGCCTCTTCCAGAGTACTACACCAACTTGGTGCTTGAGTTTTATGCATCATACCAGGTACGGCAAGAGGCTATGAAGTATAAAGGGAAGGTTGATGAATTCCCTTACCTTCCCTCAGTCCGAATTAGGGGCGTGGAGGTAGATATTACTCTAGCCACCGTCAATGCATTGTTATGGGCTGATGAGATCGATCTAGGGACTGAGTATTGAGACAAAGTGGTCACAAAGAAAGTCAGTTTCATTGGATAGCTCCAATTATTGCCAGTGGTGAGCCATTATGGGCCTCCATGGGTGGGGAGATTTCAAGGAATGATATCAAGTTCGAAGATAAACTGTGGATGGAGTTTGAGTGCAGTCGGATTATGATATCAAAGAATCAAAGAGTGAATTTGGAGGCAGCTTTACTGATTGCCTATAACATGACAGGGGTGCCTATCATCAACAGGTAGATGGTGTCCAACTAAATGAAGAAAAAATCCTAGGTAGCAAGGAACACTGATGCCATATGTGGTTCTTATTTCTCAGTTGTGCCTCAATGTAGGGGTGCCAGTATTCCTTGACGAGTGTCCAAGCTCTGCTACCAGTGTAATAAATGTGGACAGAAAAAGGATGTTGAGGCACCCAAGGTGAAGAGAAAAAGGTCTTTAAGGCTCTCGAAGGCACTATCTCCAATGACATAGAAGAGAGCCCCATTGCTCCCAACCTTAATATGCCACATGTTATACCCCGAAAGCCTAAAGATCAGACCCGAGAGTTGAAATGGTGAAAATGTAAAGTTGATGTTGCAGATAGGACGAGGCGTGAGAAGACTCGTGAGGATAGCCCACGAATCGTCAAGTGACTAGTAGGGAGGCCAGTGAGGAGTTTGGGAAATTTGAAGAAAAAGGGACCCCACGGGTGTGGCAACAACTCGTGGTATGACCCAATGAGTCGTTAGGTCATCCCTAGGGTGGGGGAGAAGGAAAAGAGAAGGAAGAAGAATAGTGTACTTCATGGGTGGTGACCACGAATCATGGTCACCCCTAACGAGTCGTGATGTTAACCGTTACAAGTCAAGCAGACAAGGTAAGGAAATATACTTGACAAGCAGGGTGACGAGCCATTGCCCTGGACCACGAGTCGTCAGGTTGTCCGTTAGGACCACCTGGCAGTAATTTCCTACGAATTTAGTAAGGGCCTTTTTGAAATTCCTAAGTTCCTAAAGCCTAAACTACAACTTTTAAGGCTCATTATAGCGGATGTTAGGAGGGGAAAACCTATTCTAAGTTATTTCCTTCCATGCATGCAAACTTGAGAGGTTGAGGAGGTACTCTAGAGCAAGTCTTCAAGGTTTTCATTCAAATCCTTCTTGGGGAATCAGAGAAGTGGTAGAATCAATTCCTTCCAGGTATGTAGGGTTATGAGTGGGTGTTTCCTTCCACAGCCATGCCAAATTTATAGCTAAATATGAGAATTTCCTGTGATCAAGTTATGGGGTTTTTACCCAAATGCATTAATTTTCAATTTCCTTACATGTGTATGAATTGACTAAGATTTTATTTTCAATTTGTGACGCATGGGCTAATTTATTAATGATTTCAATTAAAATGATGTTTCTAGCCTTGTGAATGTTGAAGCCCATTGATGAGAGGGTGATAAAAAGTGAGATTTATGAAGTATATGTTATAATGATGAGATCTTATGATGAAAAGAAAATTTGAAGCTACCCATGTTTATAATTGTGTTGTCACTGAGAATTGAGTATTTCTAAGTACAATAAAGCTTTGGGCGATTCCCACATGTTAAGTTTAAATGATGATTTTCCCGAACTAAGCTTACCACATTGTTTTGGAGCTAAGGCTCCAAAATTTTATATTCTAGATTGTGGTATGCCTTGAGTTAAGTGCGCATAGCATACCACAATGTTTTGGAGCAAAGGCTCCCAAGTATATTTTCAGCTTGTGGTATATTTTGAAATAAAGCTTCTCATATACATGATTTCATATTTGAGATGTATTTGATCATTGAGCTTCATCAATAGACGATGTTGGGCTTCGTTATATACAATGTAGATCATATGCTTGTTTTTGGGAGAAGAGTCTAGCACCGAGCGGGCTAAGGGTAGATCACCATGCCCCAAAACTATGCGCCAATGTAGGTTGATACTATTATATTATTGGGACCTCCCTCGTGAGCTATCCCCGGCCCTAATAGCCCATGTGCTCCATATCAATATCATGGTAACTTCATTAGCCCTGGCAAGGATTTGGATGACTCTGCCCGCTTTAGTATGATAGTCGAGACCACGTAAGCTCTATCGTGGTATGTCGGTTAAGTGACGAGTCTCCCATTGTCTATATGATTCAGATATGCATATGCATTACTCATGGTTATCATATACTCATGCATGTTATAAAAGCAAAGGTTTCACTCAATGTTTAACTTTTATATAAATGTCATATTTTAGCTTTGAGTCATTCGAGTCAGTTTGATGCTATAAAGATATGTATTATATGTTATGAAAAGATCTTGATTTCAGAAAGAATGCATTCAAGCCCTACTCTCAGTTTACCGATGTTTATGTCTAATTAATGCATTGTCTTTAAACTATATTACTTACTTAATGGATTTACTTACTTTGCATACTCGGTACATTCCACGAACTAACCGCATACTTTCTATGTTGTATTGTTTCATGATACAGGACCCGACTCTCAAGTTCAGCCCCATTATGAGACAGCTTATCGGAGTTAGCGCCTGCTTATTGGTGAGTCCTCATCTTCTGAGGACCATACTATCTATCTTTTCCTTATGTATTTCAGTTTCAGCTTGTTGAGTTAGTTGGGGTCTTGTCCCATCATCTCGTCATGTTTAGAGGCTATTCAAACATATATATGTATTCAGCTTCATATTTTATATTCTAATGTTATATTCAAGCTAGACTTCCGCTATGATTGTATTGTCGATTATTCAGTCTCTTGGTTGATTTAGATTTATGCTTATTCCATGGGTGGACTTGGGGTCTCTCTGTTCGGGTCGTGATAAACTTGGTATCAGAGCCATTGGTTTGAAGTGTTCTAGGGTGTCTGAAAGACGCGTAGAGTAGAGTCTTTTTCATGGGTGTGAAGCGCGCTACACTTATGCAGAAGAGGCTACGAGACGTTTAGGAAATGTTCCCTTCTTCATGATCTATGTCGTATGACGAGAAGTCTTTCTATCCTCCTAATTCATGCTATTTGCGATTGCAGAATCATGGCTCCTCGAAGAATGAAAGAAAGGAGGAATGGAGATGAAAAATCCACGAGGGTGGAAATGGTCATAGGCATCAGCCAGCCCACAAGTTCAAGAGCCCCAGACACCGAAGCCAGCTGCCCATGCTGAGTTTCGGGCCGCTATTAAGATGCTTGCGCATGCCCTGACCGCTCAGGTCAATTAGCAAGTTGTTGCGCATGTTTTGAACAATCGTATTGTAGTGGTAGCTCAAGTCAGAGGCTTCTTGAGGATGAAATGGTCGGTGTTCCTTTGGTCCAAGGTAGATGAGGAACCACATGAGTTTTTTGTTGAGATTGTCAAAATCACCCAAGCCATGGGGGTGATTGGGGTCGAGTGCGCTGAGTTGGCCTCTTATCAACTAAAAGGGGTTTTGCTTATCTGGTTTCGTCAATGAAAGGACTGAAGGGTCACAGGAGCAGGTTCGGTCTCTTGGGAAGAGTTCCATGTCGCATTTCTAGACCGGTGTTCTTCCCTTGGGAGATGAGGTTGCTGAAGACAGTTGAGTTCGTGAATTTGAAGCAAGGGAGAATGACTATACAAGAGTATTCCCTTGAGTTCACTCGCCTATCGAAATATGCACCAGAGTTGGTAGCCGATCAGAGGATGCGAGTAAGCAGATTTGTCCATAGAGTCGCGGGTTATTTGGAAAAATATTTCAGGACTGCCATGCTTCACTAGGATATGGACTTTCCTCACATAGTGTTGTACTCATAGAAGATGGAGGAGGAACATTAAAGAGAGAGGGAGGCCAAGAAGGCCAGGATTGAGGACCACAGATTCTCTCAACAGTGGTCCAGTGTTTGCCACCAATAGAAGACTCACCAGAGATCATCTGCCATGGCTTCTTCAGTATTGAGTGTTCTATTCTGACCTAGACATGATCAAAGAGGGCGAGCATCAGGCTCAAGGGGTAAGAGCAGCAGACCCGCAGATTCTAGCAACCCAGCTTGTCGCAGATGTGGTCGGGGGCATACAGGCTAGTGTTTGGCAGGTTCAGGTGCTTGTTTGGGTGTGGGCATCCCGGATACATGCTTAGAGATTGCCCATCTACGAGACAAGATCAGGTTGGAGGCCGAGGCTTAGCTTTTAGATCAGCAGCTCCTCCCTTATGCTCAGCACATTAGGGGGCATCTACTAGCATAGCTGGCGGTGAGTGGCAGAACAGGTTCTATGCTTTAGCATCCCGTCAAGAGCATGAGGTCTCCTCGAATATGGTTACTGGTATATTGCGTGTTTTCCATATTGATGTTTATGTTATGCTAGATCCGGGGGCTACCTTGTCTTTTCTAACACCTTATGTGGGCAGTGGCTTTGGAGTCAGTCTCGATGTCTTTTCAGAACCCTTCTCAGTTTTCACTCCAGCGGGTGAATCAGTTATAGCTAGACGAGTGTATACAGGTTGCCCAGTCTCAGTCCTTCATAAGGTCATTTCAGAAGATTTGATAGAGTTAGCCATGACCGATTTCGATATTATTCTCGGCATGGATTGGCTATTTTCATGCTATGCTTTAGTGAATTGTAGAACCCGGGCAGTAGAGTTTAGATTTCCAAGACAGCCAGTCTTAGAATGGAAGGGTAGTTCAGCTGTGCGTGTAGGTCGATTCGTTTCCTACCTTAAGGCCAGGAAGATGATTTTTAAGGGTTGAATGTACAATCTACTGAGGGTTAAGGATGTCGAGTCTAAAACCCTGACTATCCAGTCAGTTGTAGTAGTACGTGAGTATCCAGAGGTCTTTCTTGATGATTTGCAGGTGTTCCCCCTGAGCGGGAGATTGATTTCGGTGTATATCTTCTTCCCGACCCCTAGCCGATATCTATTCCAACATATCGGATGGCTCCAATGGAGCTAAAGGAGTTGAAAGAGAAATTTGAGGAACTTTTAGATAAGGGTTTCATTAGACCGAGAAAGTCTCCATGGGGTGCACCAGTTCTCTTTGTCCGAAAGAAGGATGGTTCTCTTCACATGTGTATTGACTATTAACAATTGAACAAGGTTACCGTCAAGAACAGGTATCCTTTACCCAGGATCGATAATTTGTTTGACCAACTTCAGGGCACCAAGTGTTTCTCCAAGATTTATCTCAGGTCCGAGTATCATCAGCTCAGTGTTCGGGAGTGATACCGAAGACAACCTTTAAGCTAACGAATGCCCCTGCAGCTTTCATGGACTTGATGAACAGGGTGTTTAAGAAATATCTGTACATGTTCGTGATTGTATTCATTGATTACATCCTTATATATTCACGGAGCGAGGAGGAGCATGCTATTCATTTGAGAGTAGTGCTTCAGACTCTCAAGGATCGCTAATTGTATGCCAAGTTCAGCAAGTGTGAGTTTTTGTTGGACTCTGTAGCATTTTTGGGCCATGTGGTATTGAGTGAGGGCATAAAGGTAGACTTTCAGAAGATCGAGGCGGTGAAAAATTGGCCTAGACCGGTGAATCCCTCAGATATTCAGAGTTTCTTGGGCCGAGCAGGCTACTACCAGAGATTTGTTAAAGGTTTTTCATCAATTGCAGCACCCTTGACCAAGTTGACTCAACCCATGATCTAGAGTTGGCAAATGTGGTGTTCTCATTGAAGATATGGCGACATTATTTATATGGGGTCCATGTGAATGTCTTCATAGACCACAAGAGTTTACAATATGTGTTCACACAGAAGGACCTCAATCGATGGAATAGGAGATTATTGGAACTACTTAAGGACTATGATATGAGCATCCTTTACCATCTGGGTAAGGCTAACGTGGTAGCGGATGCACTTAGTAGGCTCTCAATGGAGAGTGTGCCCCTTGTGGATGAAGGAAAGAAGGAGTTGGTGAAATATGTACATCGACTCGCAAGGTTAGGAGATAGGTTTGTCTACTCAACCGATGGCGGTGTTGTTGTCTAGAACGGATCAGAATCATCCTTGGTGACTGATGTGAAAGCTAGGCAAGATGAGGATCTGATGTTGGTAAAGTTTAAAGAAGCCATTCGAAGTCAGAAGGTGGAGGTCTTCTCCCAAGAGGGAGATGGTGTGCTACGGTACAAAGATCGCTTATGTGTTCCGGACGTGGATGATTTGAGGAGTCCGATGTTGCATGATGCTCATGGGTCCCGATACTCTATCATCTAGGTGCAACCAAGATGTATCATGACTTTTGGGAATTATATTGGTGGAATGGCATGATTAGGGATATTGTAGAATTGGTAGCCAAGTGCCCAAACTGTCAGCAAGTGAAGGTTGAGCATCAAAGGCCGGGAGGCATACTTTAGGATATTAGTATTCCCTCTTGGAAGTGGGAAGATATTAATATGGATTTCATTACAGGCCTACCTCGTACTCGCCGGCAATATGATTCTATTTGCGTGGTGGTAGACAAGTTGACCATGGCTACACATTTCCTTCCAGTCAAAACCCAAGACTCAACAAAGGATTATGCCAAGCTATACATCCAGGAGTTGGTTTGATTACATGGAGTGTCCTTTTCCATTATTTCAGACCGAGGTACTCAGTTTAACTCCCAATTTTAGCGGTCTTTTTAGAAGGGGCTCGGGACTCAGGTTAAGCTCAGAGTGTTTCATCCGCAAATGGATGGTCAGGCGGAGCGGAACATCCAGAATCTCGAGGATATGTTGAGAGCATTTGTGATGGACTTTTCCCTGATCGAGCTTTCTTAGAATAACAACTATCACTGCAATATTCAAATGGCGCCGTTCAAGGCACTCTATGGGCGGAGGTGTATATCTCCCATCGGATGGTTTGAGGATGGTGAGGCAGCTATGATAGGGAATGATTTGTTTCATGAGGCTATGGTGAAGGTTCAGTTGATAAGGGATAGGCTGAAAACCGCTCAGAGTCATCAAAAGTCATATGTTAATGTGGGGAGGAGAGATTTGGAGTTCAAGGTTGACAATTGGGTATTTCTGAAGGTATCTCCCATGAAGGGAGTCATGCGGTTCAGAAAGAAAGGGAAACTCAGTCACCGTCTAAATACCCACACTTATTATCTACAAGCTCAATGTCAGCTTGAGGTATCAGTTTTGACCTAAAACTCTATTTAGTTTCATGGTCAGTTCATGCACAAAAGTTTCTTTTATGTATATGGGTGTGTATGAGATTTGCAAATTCAGTTAAGCTATATAATGTGAATCGGAGGTAGTCATTCCGCTAGTTTTTGGTTTAAATGATCAGTATTTGAATATGATAATTCCTTTCTTATGTTTTGTACTTGTTTTCCACATTCGAGGATGAATGTTCCCAAGGGGGAGATATTGTTTTACCCCGAAAGCCCAAAGATCGGACCGGGGAGATTAAATGGGGAAAATGTAAAGTTGATGTTGCAAACTCAGGACGAATCATGAGATGACTCGTGAAGACAACCCACGAGTCATCAGGTGACTCGTAGGGAGGCCAATGAGGATCTTGGGAAATTTAAAGAAAAAGGGTTCCTATGGGCGTGGCAATAACTCGTGGTCAGACCCCACGAGTTGTTAGGTCAGCCGTGGGGTGGGGGGAGAAGGAAAAGAGAAGGAAGAAGAACAGTGTAATTCACAGGTGGTGACCACGAATCGTGGACACCCCTAACGAGTCGTGATGTTAACCTTTACGAGCCCAGGAGACAAGGTAAGGCAGTGTACTTGACGAGCAGGGTGACGAGTCGTTGCCCTAGACCACAAGTCGTCAGGTCATCCCTTAGGACCACTTGGCAGTAATTTCTTGTGAATTTAGTACGGGCCTTTTCGAAATTCCTAAAGCTTAAACTACGTCATTTAAGGCTTGTTTTAGTGGGTTTTAGGAGGGAAAAACCTATTCTAAGTTATTTCCTTCTATGCATGCAAACTTGGGAGATTTAGGAGGTAATCTAGAGCAAGTCTTCAAGGTTTTCATTCAAATCCTTCTTGGGCAATCAGAGAAGTGGTAGAATCAATCCTTTCTAGGTATGTAGGGTTATTAATGGGTGTTTCCTTCCACACCCATGCCCAATTTATATCTAAATATGAAAATTTCCTATGATCAAGTTATGGGGTTTTTACCCAAATGCATGAATCTTAAATTTCCTTACATGAGTATGAGTTGATTATGCTTTTATTATCGAATTGTGAAGCATGGGCTAATTTATTAATGATTTCCATTTAAATGATGTTTCTAGCCTTGTGAATGTTGAAGCTCATTGATGAAAGGATCATGAAAAGTGAGATTTATGAAATATATGTGATAATGATGATATCTTATGGTGAAAATCATGATTTGAAGCTACCCATGTTTATAATATGTTTTCAATGAGAGTTGAGTATTTCTAAGTATGATAAAGCTTTAGGCAATGCCCACATGTTAAGTTTAAATGATGATTTTCTCAAACTAAGCTAACCACATTGTTTTGTAGCGAAGAATCCCAGATTTTATATTCTAGCTTGTGGTATGGTTTGAGTTAAGTCTTCCTAAGTATAGCTTACACATGGTTTTGGAGCAAAGGCTCCCAAGTGTATTTTCAGCTTGTGGTATGTTTTGAACTAAAGCTTCTCATATGCATGATTTCGTATTTGAGATGTATTTGATCATTGAGCTTCGTCAATTGACAATGTTGAGCTTCGTTATATACGATGTATAGCATATGCATGTTTTTGGGAGAAGAGTCTAAAACTGAGTGGGATAAGGGTCGATCACCCGGTGCCCCAGAACTACGTGCCAATGTAGGTTGATACTATTATATTATTGGGACCTATCTCGTGAGCTATCCCCGACCCTAATAGCCCATGAGCTTGATAACGATATCATGGTAACGTCCTTAGCCCAAGCAAGGCTTTTGAAAACTATGCCTACTTGAGTATGATAGTCAGGACCACGTAACCTCTATCGTGGTATGTTGGTTAAGTGACGAGTCTCCCATTGTCTATATGATTTAGATATGCATATTCATTACTCATGGTTATCATGTACTCATGCATGTTCTAAAAGCAAGGTTTGACTCAATGTTTAGCTTTTCTATAAATTTCATATTTCAGCTTTAAGTCATTCGAGTCAATTTGATGCTATAAAGCTATGTATTATATGTTCTGAAAAGGTCTTGATTTCAGAAAGAATGCATGAAAGCCTACTCTCAGTTTGCCGATGTTTATGTCTAATTAATGCATTATCTTTAAACGATTTTACTTACTTAACGACTTTACTTACCTTGCATACTTGGTACATTTCTTGTACTGACCGCATACTTTCTATGCTGTATCATTTCATGATACATTACCCAGCTCTCAGGTTCAACCTCGCTCTTAGACAACTCATCAAAGTTAGCGCCTGCTTATTGGTGAGTCCTCATCTTCCCGAGGACCAGACTATCTATCTTTTCCATATGTATTTTAGTTTCAGCTTGTTGAGTTAGTTGGGGTCTTGTCCCATCAACTCTTCATGTTTAGAGGCTATTCAGACATATTTATGTATTAAGCTTCGAATTTTATATAATGATGTTATATTCAAGCTAGAATTCTGTTATGATTGTATTTCCTATTATTAAGTCTCTTGGTTGATTTAGATGTATGCTTATGCCATGGGTCAACTTGGAGTCTCTCGGGGCTTCTTATCCCGTGTCGTGATTCGGGCCTCCATTCGGGTCGTGACACCACACCTTGAGACACCGGGTCATACATCTGGTGAAGCAGAATTCAAAAACTTGCCAAGATGACACATTCTCATGAGAGACAACTCCAAAAGCTTGCTCAAATTCTCCCAGCCCTTATCGCCCAAACAGTGAAAAGGGAAATGAAGAATGTGTACGACAACTTGACCAATTTATGATCTCAAGTGGATATAGTGTAGGGTGCAGTGACATCTCTTTAGGCTGAAGTGCAAGTATTGAGAAGCCAAGCACCAAGGGAAGATCCATAAATGAGTGCATTTGATGCAGCCATGGATGCTCCACCTACAACCTGAGGCCCATTGATGATCTACTTGAGGGACTAGGTGATGATGAGGAGACCTAGAGAGATGCGGTCCATGATACAAATGAAGAGGCCAATGTTGATGATTAGGAATAGCCACTTTAGGGAGTTCCCACCATATTTTCTATTTTACATGCATACATTGGGGACAATGTATTTTTATAGTTGCGGGTGGGTTGAGCTCTCTCTTTCTCTCTTGTGGTTATTGTTGAATGATTTTGCCCTTGTCGGGCTTTTTTTGATATTTTGTTGCCCTTGTTGGGGTGATTTGATTCCCTTTTATATTTCCTTGGTTGTTGGTTATCATCTTTGTCGGGCTTGTGATGAATGAAAAATTATTCTTAAGTTGTTACTGCCATTAATTGGGTTTGTGTTCAATTGCAAAATATTTCATGACCCGAGTCTTAATTATCACCTTTTGTTTATAGTAGTTAGTGAATAAACTCTAAGGTTTTTCTTTATGCAACAGTTCTTTCCTAAGGAGCGATTTTCTTTTCATTTATTTTTCTTTTATTGTCGAACCGGGTGGCATTTCGCAATGATTGATTGAGGGGAGGATTTATTAAGGGGAAATGTCGAGTTTAGAGTTCTTTTTTAGTCAATGATTGCAATGGATTCTTAGAGATNGAGTTTAGAGTTCTTTTTTAGTCAATGATTGCAATGGATTCTTAGAGATACCACTAGAAAAATATCTTCAATGGCAAGGCTATTTAAAAAATGAATTTTTAGACGAAAAGGAGTAGTTGAATTTGAAAGCTAAGTACTCTTTTTTCGTAAGTTACAGATTCTTTGTTTGTCTTCTTTATTCATATTTTATATTGTTTTATGACTCTTGATGTGGTGATGAACATGCTGAGAACCCCTTGGAGGGTGATTATAATACCCAAAATCCCTAAGATCAGACCCGAGAGTTGAAATAGAGAAAACATAATTTTCTACACCAGGTCGTAGGATGAGTCGTCCAGTGACCCGTGCGATGCACCAAGAGTCGTTAGGTGACTCGTTGACTAAAGGGTGAACTTGGTTGGATTTTTGAATTTGGGGTTGACCATGGGTGAGACCACGATTTGTCAAGTCACTCGTGGCCAGAGGTTGGCATGAAGTGGAATATTTGGGCAGTGTTTTGCATGACTTGGTCACCACGAGTCGTTGGGTACACCACTAGTCGTGGTGTCCCTTGTGGTGACCCTCATATGTATGATTTCAGTGTTGGCCACAAGAAGCAGGCCACGAGTCGTGGTGTTGAGGATGAATTGTCCAGTCTCTCATTGGGACTACAGTGTATTTTTCCTGCAAATTTACTAAGGGCTTTTTCATAATTCGTAAGTTCCTAAGGCCTAAACTACGTCTTTTTAAGATCAGATAAGTGTGTTTTAAGAGGGTTTAGTTCATCCAAAGACTATTCCTCTCCATGCATGCAATCCTAGAAGCTCATAAGGATGATCATGCTTAGATTCATCAAGTTCTTCCCCAATTCCGTTGGGCATTCAAGAGGGTTTGTGAAATCAGATTTCCCCAGGTATGTAGGGTTATGAATGGGAGTAATCATCCACTCCTATGCCCAAATACCTCTCAATTTCATGAAATCTCTAAGTTGATAAATCATGGGTTTTAACCCAACATGTGAATTCTCTAAGTATCAATCATGGGTATGATCTATAATTGTTTCTAATGTTGAATTATGATTCATGGGAATATTTTACAACGTTTTCAATTATAAGTTATGTTTTCATGTTTTACAAATTATGATTATCACCCATGGAAGTTCAAGAAAGTTGAGATTATGATATATGTATTCAAGCATGATGAGATGTATATGATGAAAGTATGATTTTGAATTACCTATGTCCATGTTCATGTTTTCCAATAATCAAGTCTATTTCAATCATGAGTAAGTATTGGGAAAGCCTATATGATCAAGAATGTTTCATGATTTTTATAAATTTCATGTTATTATCTTACCACATGGTTTTGGAGTCTAGACTCCCACTCTTGTTCATCTTGTTGTATGGTTTGAGCCAAGGCTCTTCATGTTATGTGTTCAGAATATGCATGTCATGTCATGATTTAGATTCTTCACTAGACGATAGTTAGTTTTGTTGAAATATAATGGAGAGCATATGCATGTTTTTGGAAGTAGTGTGTAGCACCGAGTAGGCTAAGGGTCAGTCAACCCTATGCCTCAGAGCCAACGTAAGTATGTTCAGATTATTTGGGACCTCCCTTGTGAGCTTCTCCCCTACCTCGAATAGGCCTTCAGCTTGATATCATATCATGGTAGCGTCCTTAGCCCTTGAAAGGCTTTGGATGGCTCTTCCCATTTGAGCGTAATAGTCGGGACCACGTAAGCTCTATCATGGTAATGTCATTATATGACGAGTCTCCCATTGTTCCTCATGATTTATGTTATGCATGTTCATCAGTTAAGATATTATTTTTTCTGCAGGTTTGACCTAATGTATAGTTTTACTTATGGTTATCAGTTTTCAACTTTGGTCATTCGATTTAGTTATGATATCCAGTTATGTTTAAAACGTGTTTTGAGATAATAACATGCAAGCCCTACTCTCAGACTCTTATGATGAAATGTTTTATGATATGCATGATCTCTAATTTCACTTAGCTATTTTACTCACCTTGCATATTCAGTACATTCCATATACTGACCGCATACTCTATGTTGTATCGTTTCATTATATAGGCTTAAATATTCAGGCTCAAGCCCACTGTTAGCCTGCTCCTCAATTTTAGCATCTCCCAGCAAGAGTTGGTGCCCTTTATTAGTTGTATTCAGTATTTTCAATTTCAAACTTTAGTGAGTTAGCTAGGGTCTTGTCCCATCAACTCGTCCGTAGTAGAGGCTTACCAGACATAGTATGTTTTCAGATTCAGGACGTTGTTATGTATTCAGATATTTGATGTATCAGATTTTAAGACTTCTGCTATGTTATATGTTAGATTTCCAAATTTAAAATGTTGAGCTTAGATTTTATGTTCATGCCATGGGTGGACTTGGAGCCTCTCGGGGATCTTTGTCCTATGTCTCGCTCCGGGCCTATATTCGGGTAGTGACAAACATGGTATTACAACATTAGGTTTTGAAGTGTCCTAGGGTGTCAAAAGGACATGTTAAGTAGAGTCTTCTTCATGGGTGTTAAGCACACCAAACTTATGACGAAGATGCTACAAAACGTTTAGGAAATATTCCCTTCTTTCATGATCCATGTCGTGCGGTGAAATGTCTCTCTATCCTTTTAACTCGTGCTCTACACATTTGCAGAATCATGCCTCCTTGCGGAGTTAATGGAAGAAGAAATGGGAACGACCATGAGAATGGTAATGGGGATGGGCATCAGCAGGCCCCACCAGCCCCCGAGGATCATGTAACCGAGTAGGTTGCCCACGCGGAGTTTAGGGCATCCATTCAGATGTTAGCTTAGTCTTTGACCGCCTAAATCAACCAACAGCCGATAGTGCATGTCACCCCCCCAGAATAGGAATGTGACAGCGGCGAGAGTTAGAGATTTTCTGAGGATCAACCCTCCAGAGTTCTTTGGGTCAAAGGTGGACGATGATCCACATGGGTTTATTGATGAATTTCTGAAGATCACCCAGATCATAGGGGTGACTGGGGAGGACTGCATAGATCTAGCCTCGTAATCAGTTGAATGAGGTTGTGCACATCTGGTTTAGGCAATGAAAGATAGCAGGACAGATAGAGCAGGCCCCATTGGTTGGGACGAGTTCCATACCGCATTTCTGGATCAGTTTTTTACCCTGGGAGATGAGGGAGATTAAAGAAGCTGAGGTTGTGAACCTAAAGAAAGGTAAGATGATAGTACAGGAATACGCTTTAGAGTTCACTCGCTTGTCCAAGTATGCACCTAAGATGGTGGCAGATCAGAGGGCCCGAGTGAGTCAGTTTGTGCATGGGATAGTAGACTACTTGGTCAAAGATTTCTGGACCGTGATGCTTCATTAGGACATTAACTTTCCTCGTATAGTTCTATGTGCCCAGCAGATAGAGGTGGTATAGGTAAGTGAGCAAGAGAGAGAGGCCAAGAGGGCCAGGACCGATAGCATTGGATTCTCCCAACAAGTACCTAGTGGTGGGCACCATCTGCAGTCCCACCAGAGATCATCTACCCAAGTTTTTTCGGTTATGAGTGTGCCATCCAGATCTAGGTGCGATTAGAGGGGACAAGCATCAGGCTCTCGAGGTCAGGGGAGCAGACCCATAGAGTTTAGCATCCCAAAGTGTGGAAGGTGTGGCCAGAGACACACAAGTTAGTGTTTAGCAGGTACAGGTGCTTGTTTCGGGTGTGGGAAGCCTGAACATATGCTCAAAGATTGTCCAGTAGCCAGACAGGTCAATGATAGGGGTCGATGCCCAGCCTCTAGCTCGGCAGCCCCATCAACACACTCAGTTCAGCAGGGTGCATCCACTAGTGCAGGTGGTGGTCAGTGCCAAAGAAGATTCTATGCCCTAGCATCTCGTCAGGAGCAGGAGGTCTCCCCAGACGTAGTCACTGGTATGTTATGAGTATTCCACCGTGATGTGTATGCATTGTTAGAGGCAGGGGCTACTTTATCTTTTGTGATGCCCTATGTTGCTAGTAGATTCGAAGTCAGTCCCGAAATACTATAAGAACCCTTCTCAGTCTCTACTCCAGTCACTAATTCTGTTATAACTCGATCGGTATACAGAAATTGCCCTGTTACAGTCCTTCAGAAAATCACCTCAGCGGGTTTAGTAGAGGTAGCCATGACTGATTTTAATGTTATCTTTGGCATTGATTGGCTACATGGATGTTGTGCCTCAGTTAAATGTAGAACCCGTGCGGTAGAGTTTTGACTTCTCGGTGAGCCAATCCTAGAATGGAAGGGCAGTTCAACTATGCCTGTAGGTCATTTCATTTCCTACCTTAAGGCTAGAAATATGATTTTTAAGGGTTGCGTGTACCATCTAGTTAGGGTTAAGGATGCTATGTCCGAAACCCGAACTATCCAGTTAGTTCATGTAGTGTGCGAATATCCAGATAATTTACCGAGAGTTCCTCCCGGGCGGGAGATCAATTTTGGTATTGACCTTCTTCTCGATATGCAGCCTATATCTATTCCTCTATACAGAATGGCTCCAACCGAGTTAAAGGAGTTGAAGATCTTTTAGACAAGGGTTTCATCAGACCAAGAAAATCCCCTGTTATACCCCGAGAACTCAAAGATTGAACCCGGAAGTTGAAACGGGTAAAAACTTGTTACACCCCAATTTTTTTTGATGATTATGTGATGTTTATATGTCATATTAAGAGAATTGTGTATTTTATGTTGGCTGTAGGTGAGGAGGGAGATATGTGTAAAGGGAAAAAGCGAAGAGTATGTGAAGTTTGTATGTAAGGGTAAACTTTAAATAGATATATCTCCAAATATATAATGATTCAGAAGTCCTACAACCTATCAAATGAAAGGTATTTTAGTGTAGATTACAATGAAATAAACTGCTCGTCAGTTGTAGTTTGGAGTAAGAAGTTATGCTTGTTTGAAGACAGAACTATTTGCTGGAAAAGCAGCCATGTGCGGGGGTGCATAGGCAGGCAGGCAGCAGGCATCCATAGTGTGCGCGTGCATCGCAGGGCGCCGCATGCGAGCACCGCCCAGGCCTTGGCCATCCCACCTAGATGAAGTAAATTTGAGTTAGAAAGCTCATTATACTCCGTTTTACTTGATCTATTTTTCAGAATTCAGAGAATTCAGAGCTCTATCCAATGGTGAAAACAAATGTCAGGTAAGAAATTGTATAGATATGTCAAATTTCCTTATATTCAAAGCTTGGAAAGGATTTCTTATGTCGTGAGCTTCTAATAGTCTAGTTGCTGTATTTTTTGCTGCCAAGCTACTGTGTTTTTGGGCAGTAGGGAGGTGAAGTCCTACCTCCATCTTGGTGAGAGTTGAGTACTAAATGAGGTAGGTGTTTTTACTCCTTAAATTCTCATGAATTAACAAGTTATGTTGGAAGTGAAGTTGGAACTTATGTATTTCTTGGGGGTGTGTTTTTGCTGCGTTTTGGCAGCATGGTTGCTACGTTTTCAGAACAGTATCTGGCTGAAGAGGAACTCCATATGGGCAGGAGTTATACACAAGTTAAAGGTAAGTGTTCCTACTTGGTTTATCCGCTCAAATTCGCAAGTTAAAGTAAGGAAATGAAATGAAGTCGATATGTGTTTTATATGATATTTGACTGAGGTTGCTGCCCATTTTTGGGAGGTTCTTACAGCTATATAGATGCTGTAATTTATCCAAAGATTGGAAGTAATACACCACACCATTGTGGAAGTTAAACACCAAAATTAGGTCAGAGAAACTCTCTTGAATTGCCTCAAGTTTAAGACGCCTAAGGTATGTAGAGTTGCTGAAAATTATTTTGTGATGTGGCTGTTTGGTTGTACGTTTTGGGACATGAATTGTGACTGGGAACTCTTCATAAACCAGTCCTCATTCCATGAAGTGTAAGTAAGGAAGTTGAAGGTATCGGAGTTGCTATCAAGTGGAAGAAATTGGCTAAAAAGACGCGACGAAGCGAGGTACATAAAGGCATCCCTATTCTTATTTTCCAAGCACAAAATCTTGTTGTTGATCGGACCAATGATCCTACGTTTTGAGTTCTTATTGAGGCATATATGATTCTAACCAAAGTATTAGAAATACTTCATATAAAGCTTGAAGAGTTAAATATGCTTGAAGTGAACGAATGTGAAGTGAAAGGTGTATTGTTTACGATTATTGTCGTAGTTGTAAATAGAGTCTGAAGTCCCCTCAGCGTGAGTACCGTGAATTGGTCCTTTATATTATATCAAATGTGTACAAAATTCTGGTTGCAAAGTGAAATTGGTAAAAAGAGCAAGACGAAGACATGCGAACGAACTTAACGCTGGAAAATAATTTTAAGATAGATAAGGGTAAATGAGAATAACGAAATGGAAATTCCTTACAATATTTATCCACCATCTTATGAACATGCTCTAAAGTATATAACTCCAAGATGAGATTCCTTGATTTAACTCCCTTTAGCTAACCGACTAGTTAACGAGTTTTCAAACCAATCGATACGTTGAACTTGATAGATTAACTCGAATGTGAATTATTGATATTTCTATGAAACCATATTTGTGGGCATGTTATACGTAGTATTTTAATGTTAGAAGGTTATACGAAAATAAATATATATTTACGCTTATGATTACATTCAAGATACACGCTAGGGCAACAAGAATTGCCCTTAGAATGTCGCCATAAATTTACTGGAACTCTTGTGCTAGCTGAACCTCCTGAGAGTCGCCAAGGAATTAAGTTAAATAAGTGATATAAATATGTTACGTGGTAAATGATATAATGAATATTATGTGACAACCTTCTATGAATCAGTTAGAGCTGAACGTTTGTAAAATAGTAACTTAAGTTAAAGAGAAGCTCTCTGCTATACCTCTAAATGATTATGTTAAGTTATCGATTCTAAGTGTTGATATTATCTTCCATGTCCGAAAAGGGTAATCCTAGGAGCTTCTAAGCCGTTTATAATGATATAATCTTTCTTAAGCTCCTTGGTTAGTTACAAAGCGGTGTAAGTCAATCTAGTGTCGTCTGAATTACGGTTATAAATCTTTATTTTCCTATAAGGCAGCACTTGGAGAATTTCTTATCAATTCTCAAATTGAACAAATCAAAATCTCAGATTCTTAAGTAATGTCTTCCTGTCGCTACGTTATGTTGAAGTGTGTTATGCTAATCTAAGAAGTTTTCAAGAGATCATATTCCAAGAATCATACTGGTGTCTCGGTCAAGTATTTGAAGTTGGCTAAAAGTATAAGAACTCAAGTACTTATAAGTCTTTCCGGTAAGAAGTTTTAATATATATGGTATTCATCTCATAACATACAGTTGAACTTTTTCAGTTATATTCATGTCATACATCTATATGTTTAGCTCTCGCTGAGTTTCCATTTGAATTTCCTAAATTCAGCGGAGAGATTCTCCCACGTACAAACGTTCCTAAAGTATAAGTAAGTATAAGCTGAAGCTATGATAATGATCAGTTAAAATTAGAACTTCTATCTTCCTATTTAAAGCATCTAGCCACCCTTGGAGAAGGGTTTCAATTCTACTTTCGGAATGCCTGATCCCAGGAAGTCACTTGGAGTTCACTCAGTTAACTAAATACGAATTTATACAATATACAGAGGTCTCATACGTTGTATGTCTGTAATTCAGCTCTCAACTCTATGTATATGTTAAGTGCTAGGACAAACAACTCCAATCTCCAAGTTATATGTCCCATGTTTTCCAGAAAATAAGACAAAAGAACTGAGAACTGTATGTGCTCATCGGCGTGATTTGTTTGGCAATGAAATTCCAATGTATAGTTGTTGATACATGTAAAGGAACCACCTTATGGGAAGTATATATATGTAGTTCCCAGATTCAAAGGATTGTATAGAAATGAGCAT
>JACEIK010000244.1:363858-379424 GCA_018107945.1 Datura stramonium | reverse complement strand
TTCACCCCGTATTCCTGTTCCTGTGGGTTCGACATTCCGGTTCTTAAAAAGAGCCACTATATTACTTGTACGACCCGTACACTTGCGGGCTCATCAATAACCGTGGCCCAGGTCCTCCCCGGGACTCCTCCTATAATTCTCCCGGTCTGTCCCTGCGGTGCTGCTCCTAACTTGTCCTCCTAATATCCCGTTGCCACTGTCTGATACCCTCAATATTCTGAGCAAAGACTGCACACGGGTGATATCCATATCCTCTCGTAGTGTGGGTGTGATGAAGGTCTCAACATATTCTGGGTTCATCCCCATAATAAAGCGGTGTACCCTGGCTGGCATTGTGTCCACAAAATCTGGCACATAACGAGCCAAGGAATCAAACCACATGGATTATTCCCGAACACTCATCGACCTCTGCTCCAAGTGTAGGAACTGATCAACCCAGGCCTGTCGAATCTCCCGCGGTAGGCAATGATCCAATAAAGCCTCTGAGAAGCTGGGCTAGGTCAGAGGGGAAACATCTCTCCCCCGAGACCTTTCCCAACTCTCATACCACAGCACATCGATGTCCCGTAGCCAGAATACCGCCAACTCAACTGACTCTATAGGTGTAGCATGCATCACCCTGAAAATCCTCTACTTCTGGTCTAAAAAGTCTTTGAGGGTCCTCGGTCCGATCTGTCCCTATGAATTGCGAGGGACTTAGAGCTAGGAACTCTCGGACCCTAGAGCTACCAGGCCCTCCTAAGGAGTCTACAACTAAAGGTGGAACTGGCTGGCGCTGAGCAGCCATCATCTGGGCTAGCATAACCACCGCTCTCCTGAACTCCTGGTCAGATGGTACGAGTATAGAAACTGCCGAAGGCGGTGCCGTCACACCGACCGTCCCAAGCTGCTCCTGACGTTGGGGAGACTGCTGGGAAGGTCGAGATGATACCTCCATATCGTCCTAAGATCGGGCCGATTCTGACCGAGGTTGAGGAACCCTGCTTGTGCCCTCTCCCGCTGCTACATGTAACCTCCTGCCTATCCTAGGGTGTCGCGGGTCTAACATTTCTTGGTAAGTAAAAGAGTATAATGAGCTTAAGGACTCAACCATATACTGTACCGCTCTATAGCACGACTGAATAAGAAGAAAGAGCAACCATCCTATCATGCCTTGCAGCCTCCAACCTATAGTATGTAGTGCACAACACATCCATAGTTATGAATCTACTTAGCACGGCTTGCAGACTCCCTGGGATACGACCTACTCTGATACTAAGTTTGTCACGCCCCGCCTTGGGAGACATGACTGGAACCTTGTACCTTACTAGGACCTGAACTGCTGAACTAACTGAGCCTAAGCACCTCTGGTGCAGGACTGACTCTAACTCTAGAATAAAGAAAACAACGGGCTATATAGCGGCTGTAAATACAACCCCCAACCGACAAGGCCTATAGCCACCTATGAAAATAAACAGCTAACAAGAGACAAACAATCATAGGGAGTCCTATGCGGGCCGACAAGGTCACCATGATATCTAGTTATAACTAGAGAGTAAAATAATATGCTAAACTGAACTATGACTGACAAGGCCACCAAGCAACAGCTAAACAGGGCCCCACACGGCCAACACACATAATCTAAAACATATATGGGCCCCACGCGGTCGATCTCATCTAACCACAAGGAAGTAACACAATCTGCAAGCCTCTAGGAGTAATAAGATGGTTGGGGCAGGGCCCCGACCTACCCATATTGTACAAACAAAAGGAGTAAACCTCTTTCACACAAGCTCCAGAAGAAGGGAGCTGACGGTTCTGTACGGATGACTGGAACTACGAGGGACCTGCTCCTCGTCTATCTGCACCTGCAGGCAAGTAATGCAGCGCCCCAGAAGATGGCGTCAGTACCAAAGGTACTAAATATGTAAGTCAGTAACTTTAAATGACTGAAAGTATGAAATAGAGCTGACAATGACTGAAGTAAATTAAATGGACTGAAGATGACTGAAGTAGTGAAATAGGGCTAAACATAAGTGTAATAAGGAGGGTAGGGGTCATACCTGACAAGCGAGGCCTCTTACTGTCTACCTATCAGTAACTAAAGCAAGCATAAACCTTACCTGACTCCCATAAGTCGGAAGGTACAATCAGCACAGAATAACCCACCTGGGCCCCCATTATCCCTATTGAGTACACCTCAATCTATATACCCCTATCCAGGTCATACTGAGTCAACTACCAAAAATAAGCGTCCTGCCGATCCCCTAGGTCTGCAACTGGACCGCTCAGCCCCTGACTGTAGCTATGTCTGAGTCTGGAGGACTCCTGATATCTACACCCTGGGCGTAAACACTCGACGGGTGTGTGTATAAGGCCAACCACGACATATGAGGATCTGGATCCCCATCTTCATCCCTTGCGGATGGCATGCTACTCCGTAGAGCGACGTATCCTCGCCCCTGGCGGATGGCAAAATAGCTATTAACCCTGGGGTGGTCACGGAAGCTATATTGTTGTAATCAAGCCCAAAACAATACAAATTACAAGCCTCGACTAACAACAACAACTAGACATGATAACATACTCTTGATAGCTTTACTGGAATTCATACTGGACTACTATGCTTAAGAAACTAACTTGCCGAAAGAAAACGCCTTAACATAACTCGTTCATTGTTTATCGATTAATTGGTGAGTTTCGGCTCGTGTTAAACTGCCCTTCTCAACTGTAATCATATTAACGGAAGAATAGCGCTACTTTATTACTATATTCGAAGAAATCAATAACTTATATATATATACTGACTATACTTCAACATATAAAAAGATGATCAAAAACTCGTAATTTCTCGGGAATTTAGAAGGGAGAAATACTTAATTTAGTCACGTGATCATATTGACACTAGTTTGGAACAATTCCATAAACTTAAGCTCGGCAGGATGACGATTTTCCGGGTGTATTTTACGAAAATAACTCCACAACGATGCTCTCTGCAGCCTTATATTTCACTACCCGTAGTTAATTTAGATTTTGACGGCTTTTAGCGGCGTAATCATATGATTTTCAGTAGTTTCCCTTCATTCTTACCTTTGTTGGCCGAAGTTATTTGGAGAATAACATAACATCTAAGTGTGAGGCCTTTATATACTTTAGGCGGCAGACAAGGCAACGTGGCACTCTGCTGGTCGCACTAATTCTGCTCCTTCTCTCAAATCCGTTCTGATTCTNGTGTGAGGCCTTTATATACTTTAGGCGGCAGACAAGGCAACGTGGCACTCTGCTGGTCGCACTAATTCTGCTCCGTGCCACTTTGGGTAATGCAGAGGGGGCTTCTCTATGCCACTTTCCCCCTCTGGGAAACTTGGTTCGGCCTCCTCCCGTGAAATCCCGACTTTGCATTCGTTCGGCCTTTCCCCGGGCCCTTTCCTTGTACGTCTGGCACTCTAAAACTCTCAACCAACAAACAAATAGGCCAACTAAACAATAGAAACTTATGGGGTGTAACAATATCTATAAGCCCAACATGAATTATGGTTTAAATAATGAATCTATTACGTTACCCATTATGATTTTATGGAATACAAGCTATATGCATGATATACAAGTATGTATGAATCTTATGAATCATGAATTATGTTTTTGGCCAACTCACGGGCCTCATGTCATGGCTAGTTCACGTATCTTCAAGCATGTTTATGATTATCATGATTTAACTAGCCATGAATCCATGCATGTTATACTATGAGCACTATATATATGTTTTGGGAGTAGTATCGAACACCGAGTAGGTTTGGAGCCTAGGTTCTTCCCTAGATCTCATAAACTATGTGCCACCGTAGGTATTTTGGGACCCTTCATGACTGTCCCCAGCCCAATTGGCCCTTATCATGTGTGATCACGCCTTTCACGGTTCTACCCTTGGTAAGGTACGAACACCCTCCAGACTAGGGTCACAAGTCGGGCATCATGTGTGCTCATATAGGGTATGTAAGTTAAGAGAATCTCACACTGTTCCTCATGATTTATGCATGTTTATGATTATGTGTGTTGGCTCAAGCTATGTTCAATAAAGCTTCCCCTATTATTATGATTGTAATACGAATGTTTTGAAAACCTTGAGCATTACGTTATATTATGATGTTTAATATATGAGCATGAAGTCCTACTCTTACGATCATTTATGAGTTTTTACATGTTTTGAATGTCCATTTTTACTTACCTTGCATATTCAGTATATTCCATTTACTGACCACATACTTTCTATGTTGTATCGTTTTATGATATAGGCCCCAACTCTCAGGCTCACCCTAACCCGTAGATTGTCTCAGAGTTGTTCTCAGCATACTTGGTGAATCCTCATGTTTTGAGGGCTATGTATTCAGACTCTATGTTGTTCTTTCATTTTCAGGATTGTTGGGTTAGTTGGGGAGTGGTACCATCAACCCGTCTTTACATGATTAGAGGCTTATCAGACTACTAGTTGTAATCAGCCATATTGTACGAGTCTAGTTTTTCTTTTCCTTTTATTATGTCATGATTACATTCTTTTTATGCTAAATCTTCCTCTCATGTTATGGGGATTAGATGTATGCTCATGCCATAGGTCGACTTGGGGTTTCTCAAGGCTCCTTGTCCCGTGTCCACGATCCAGGTGTGCGTTTGGATCGTGACATCCCCGTGGGGTGCACCAATTCTCTTTTTTCTGTAAAATGGATTGTTCCCTTTTGATGTGCATTGATTTTCGACAATTGAACAAGGTTACAATCACAAAGAGGCATCCTCTCCTAGGTATTAATGATTTGTTTGACCAACTTTAGGGTTTTAAGTGCTTTTCCAAGATAGACCTTAGATTCGGATATCAGCAGCCCAGGGTTTAAGAGAGTGACATTCCGAAGAAAGCCTTTAATAGTCGGTATGGTCAGTATGAGTTTGTAATTATGTCTTTTGGACTAACGAATGCCCCTGCAACTTTTATGGATTTGATGAACAGGGTGTTCAAGCCATATTTGGATTTGTTCGTGGTTGTGTTCATAGGTAATATTCTCATATACTCTCAGAGAGAGGAGGAGCATACCACTCATTTGAGGGTGGTGCTATAGACTCTTAAGGATTGCCAACTATATGCTAAGTTTAGCAAGTGCAAGTTTTGGCTAGACTCAGTAGCATTTTTAGGTCATGTGGTGTCAAGTGAGGGTGTACAAATGGACTCTCAAAAGATAGAAACGGTGAAGAATTGGTCTAAACCAGTGAGTCCTTTAGATATCCGAAGTTTCTTGGGTGTAACTGGTTATTATTGGAGGTTCATTGAGGGGTTTTCATCCATTGCAGTACCTTTGACTAAGTTGACCTAGAAGAAAGTGAAGTTTCAATGGTCGGAGGTTTGTGAGAAGAGCTTCCAAGAGTTGAAGACTCGACTCACCTCAGCATCAACGTTGACCCTACCTGAGGGTACAGATGGATTTGTAGTATATTTTGACGCCTCGAGGATCGTCCATGGTTTTGTATTAATGTAGTAGTGTAAATTTATAGCCTATGCTTCCAGGCAGCTGAAATTTCATGAAAAGAACTATCCGACTCACGATCTCGAGTTGGTGGCGGTAGTATTTGCCTTGATGATATGAAGACACTATCTGTACGGGATCCATGTAGATGTATTTATGAACCATAAAAGCCTACAGTACGTGTTCACTCAGAAGGATCTAAATCTACCTCAGAGGAGGTGGTTGGAGCTTTTGAAAGATTATGATATGAGTGTCGTTTATCATCCAGGGAAGGCTAATATGGTGGGAGACTCTCTTAGAAGGCATTCTATAGACAGTGTGATCCATGTAGATGGGGTGAGGAAAGAGTTAGTAAAGGATGTGCATCAGGTTGCACGGCTAGGAGTTTGTCTTGTTGACTCGATGGATGGTGGTGTTGTTGTTCAGAATGGGTCAGAATCTTCCTTGGTGTTCAAAGCTAGGGCGAATGAGGATCCTATTTTGGTAAAGTTAAAGGAACCCGTTCAGAATCAGAAGGTAGAAGTCTTCTCCTAAAGTGGAGATGGTGTACTTCGATATCAAGGTTGTTTGTGTCTACCAGGTGTTGATGACTTAAGGGAGCGGATGTTGCATAAGGCTCATGGTTCCAAATATTCTAAACATCTAGGTGCCACCAAGATAAACCGCTACCTATGGGAAGTCTATTGGTGGAATGGCATGATGAAGGACATAGATGAGTTTGTGGCTAAGTGTCGAATTGTCAACAAGTGAAGGTTGAGCTTTTCACCCTAAAAAAGATTGTCAGGCTGAGCAAACCATTCAGACTCTCGAGGATATGTTGAGAGCGTGTGTGATTTATTTCAACGGTAGTTGGGATGACCATTTGCCTCTCATTAAATTTTCATATAACAACAGCAACCATTCCAGCATTAAAGTGGCTCCGTTTGAGGCTCTTTATGGGTGGGGGTGAAGATCACCTATTGGTTGGTTTGAGGTCGTGAGGCTACCTTGAAAGGACTAAATTTTGTTCATGAGGCTTTGGAGAAGGTTCAGCTTATCAAGGAATGGTTGAAAACATCTCAGAGTCGTCAAAAGTCCTATGTAGATGTGAGGAGGATAGAACTCGAGTTTGAAGTTGATGATTGGGTGTTTTTGAAGGTATCTACCATGAAGGGAATGATGAGGTTCGGAAAGAAGGGGAAACTTAGTCCCCGTTATGTTGGCCCCTACCAGATTGTGAGACTTGTTGGCAAGGACATGAGTTGGATTTTCCCTCAGAATTGGCTTCAGTTAATCCATTCTTCCATGTGTCCCTCATAAACAAGTGCTTGGGTGACCCCACTTTAGTTTTCCGATGTATAGTGTAGATGTAAAGGATAGTCTCAGTTATGTGGAGGTTCTGGTGTAAATACTTGATCGTAAGGTTCGAATGCTAAGAAATAAAAAAGTAGCTTCAGCAAAGGTTTTATAGAGAAATCAGCATGTTAAGGGAGTTACATGAGAAGCCGAAGCAGATATGATGGCTAAATACCCGCATCTATTCCTTCTTGGCTCAGTTTAACTTAAGATATCAATTTCCTCCTTAGTACTCAATTCAATTTCATGTTCAGTTCATGTGCCCCAGTTTCTTTCATGTCAATGTATGTATATGT
Source organism: Datura stramonium (assembly GCA_018107945.1). NCBI lineage: Eukaryota > Viridiplantae > Streptophyta > Magnoliopsida > Solanales > Solanaceae > Datura > Datura stramonium. The sequence continues at coordinate 372,310 of JACEIK010000244.1, read as the reverse complement.
AATTCATGAATTTAGTTCAGTCATGTAATTTAGTCCGGAGTCAGTCACTCCGTCAGTTATCAGCTTTAAATGTTCAGTATTTGATATTGCAATTGCATTTCTCCAATTTTTCGTATGTTTACCCACATTTGATGATGAATATTCCCAAGGGGGAGATATTGTAATACCCCAAAAGCCCTAAGATCAAACCCAAGTGTTGAAATGGAGAAAATAGAATTTTCTACACCAGATCACAGGACTAGCCGTCCAGTGAACCATGAGGTGCACCACGAGAGGTTAGGTGACTCATGGAGTGAAGGGTGAACTTGGTTGGATTTTTGGATTTGGGGTTTACCACGTGTGAGACCACGAGTCGTCAAGTCACTCATGGCCAGAGGTTGGCATGAAGTGGAAAATTTGGGCAGTGTTGGGCACGACTTGGTCACCATGAGTCGTTGAGTACACCACGAGTCATCGTGTCCCTCGTGGTGACCCTCAGAGGTATGATTTCAGTGTTGGCCATGAGAAGTAGACCACGAGTCATGGTGTTGAGGACGAATCGTCCAATCCCTCTTTGGGACTGACAGTGTATCTTTCCTACGAATTTATTAAGGGCGTTTCCATAATTTCTATGATCATAAGCCCTAAACTACATCGTTTTAAGCTCAGATTAGTGTGTTTTAAAAGGGTTTAGTTCATTCTAAGCCTATTCCTCTCCATGCATTCAATCCTAGAATCTCCTAAGGGTGATCAAGCTTAGATTCATCAACTTTTTCCAAAATTCCTTTGGGCATTCAAGAGGGTTTGTAAAATCAGATTTCCCCAGGTATCTAAGGTTATGAATGGAAGTAATCATCCACTCCCATGCCCAAATCCCTCTCAATTTCATGAAATCTCTATGTTGAAGAATCTATGGGGTTTTAACCCAATATGTGAATTCTCTAAGTATCAATCATGGGTATGATCTATATATGTTTCTAATGTTGAATTATGATTTATGGGCATATTTTACAATATTTCAACTATAAGTTATGTTTTCAAGTTTTACAAATTATTATTCCCAATCAAGGAAGTTCATGAAAGTTGAGATTATGATATATGTATTCAAACATGATGAGATGTATATGATGAAAGTATGATTTTGAATTACGCATGTCCATGTTCATGATTTCGAATGATCAAGCCTATTTCAAGAATGAATAAATATTGCGCAAGCCCATATGATCAAGAATGTTTCATGATTTATTTAAATTTCATGTTATTAGCTTACCACATGGATTTGGAGTCTAGACTCCCACTCTTGTTCAACTTGTGGTATGGTTTGAGCCAAGGATTTTCATGTTATGTATTAAAAATATGCATGACATGACATGATTAAGCTTCGTCACTAGATGATAGTCAGCTTTGTTGGAAAATGAAGGAGAGCATATTCATGTTTTTGGGAGTAGTGTCTAGCACCGAGTAGGCAAAGGTTCAGTCAACCCTATGCCTCAGAACTACATTCCAATGTAGGTATGTTTAGATTATTTGGGACCTCCCTTGTGAGCTTCCCCTACCCCAAAATGGCCTTCAGATTGATATCGATATCATGGTAGCTTCCTTAGCCCTGGCAAGGCTTTGGACAGCTCTGCCCACTTGAGTGTAATAGTTGGGACAACGTAAGCTCTATTGTTGTAATCTCAGTTATATGATGAGTCTCCCATTGTTCCTCATAGTTTCATCTATGCATGATTATCAGTTAAGATATTATGTTTTCAGCAGGTTTGACCCAATGTTCAGTTTTACTTATGATTATCAGTTTTTAGCTTTGGGTCATTCGATTAAGATATCCAGTTATGTTTATAACATGTTTTCAGATAATAGCATGCAAGCCCTACTCTCAAATTCTTATGATGAAATATTTTATGATATGCATGATCTCAAATTTTACTTACTTAGTGATTTTACTTACCTTGCATACTTGGTACATTCCACGTACTGACCCCATACTCTATGTTGTATCGTTTCATGATAAATGCTCAGATATTCAGCATCTGACCCACCGTTAGCTCGATCCCTAGATTTAGCATCTCCTGGCCAGAGTTGGTGACTCATCTTCCAAGGTCCCTTTATCAGTTGTATTTAGTATTTTCTGTTTCAGAATTTAGTGAGTTAGTTGGGGTCTTGTCCCATCAACTCGTCAATAGTAGAGTCTTATCGGACATAGTATGCTTTTAGTTTTAGATTGTTGTTATGTATTCAGATATTTGATGTATCACATTTACAGACTTCTGCTATGTTATATGTTATATTTACACATTTAAAATGTTGAGTTTAGATGTTATGTTAATGCCATGGGTCGACTTGGAGCCTCTCGGGATTTTTTGCCCCATGACTCGATCCGGGCCTATGTTCGGGTCACAACAGTGATGCTTTGTGGAAAAGGTTTTAGTTAAATTCTCTTGAATGAATGATTGTCTAGTACTTGTCCCAAGTGTGACTCAAGATGAAATCCTGGATGTAGTTGCACTTGGAAGATGACTTTAGGCTTTTTTTTCATAGCTATCTTAACCATATGACCTCCTTGAGCATGTATCCTTGCTAGCCAATGTTGAGTCTGTAAGCCATTTCCTTGAAAACCATATTTCAAGCCTCTTACCCCTTTTTGTAATCCCTCTTTGGCACCCATCCTCCCTAGTTCTAGTTGTGAGAAGAAATGCAAAAATGATCCTTGAAATCTCAAAAGTGTGGGAATATAAATTGGAAAGATGAGGCAAAAGCCTAAGTTTGGGGGTTGCAAAAAGGATAATGAGAAAAATGATGTGAACTTCAATGTGAGGTAGCATCACATTTTGAAAAGATTGAATGAATTGTTTGGGTGAAAAGAACCGAATAGTGGAAAGGTGCTACCTCTTTCTTAGATAAAATGAAGAATGGTATCTAAGGAGAGATAAGGAGGGCTCTTGTTTCAAAAGGGAAAATGTTGTTCTAGGAGAGATAAGGTGAGGGTTATCTAAAAAGAAAAAAGGAATATGCAATAAGATTTAAAGAAAACGGCATTAGGGAGAATCTAGTTAGTAGAACTTAAAAGTCATCCTAGCCTTCATCATGACCTTCATTTCCTAATTGATTTTAAGTGTAGAAACTCTACATTAGTAGCGAGTTACACGAAGGGTAAGCCTATGGGTCAAGTTATGCACATGAAAATTTATTAGTGAGAGTGAGCATATTTGTTTCATTCTATAATCCCTTGAGTGTGAATTGCTTGATAATTAAATGGGATTCTCTCTTCAAGTGAGTAGCATTACCTCCTTGGGGTACATGCTTGCACATGCCAAAAGATGTGATTGAGACAAGAATGTAGTGAGCTTGAAGGCAAACTTTGAATGTGAACTTTTAATGACTTAAGATGCTATATAAGCTTGTTGTGATCAACCATGCCCCTAGTTTTTAATGAAGGAATCAATTGTGAATCATGCCAATTGATTGTGGTCATCTCTTGAAGCATTTTCATTTAGTGTTGAGTCGCCTCTTTTTCCTTGAGTTGGTGAGTGGTATTTTGGTTGTCTGGGTCGTAGTGGTCCCTTATGCATAATCTCATGTAGAATGACATTCTTAGTCCTTTAGTTCAACTGTAAAGAAAAAGGACAAACAATGGTTCAAGTTTAGCGGTTTGATGAGTTGGTAATTTACCAACTCATTAGGCTTTTAAACATGAGCTTTACATGATTTTCATGTCATTTGGGTGGATTTTATGCTCTTTCTCTTTTTTATTGCAGGCATTCAACTAAAAGAGAGAAGGTAAGGAATTGGACAAAAGAATGGAATTAAAAAAGAGGATCGGAGATCTACCAGATAGGACCATCACTCCACCGGATTAAACCAGTGAAATGTCTGTCTAACTCAAGAGCATACTGGAGAGAAGTGGAAGGTGCACCGCAGAATATGGGTCAGCACCTGCGAACCGCCGGTGCCAACACTAGTGAGATCCCAATTTCACTGGCCCCACCTATGATAAAGCGGCGCCCAGTGGATGGGCACTGGCGGAATACCAGTGACTCATAAGTGAGGCTTTTTTTAGGAGGGAAAAATCATCCAGCACTAGATTTGAGGAGCATATTTTAACTTATTTTCATGACCCCAACATAAGCCTAGATCGAGACACGGGACAAGGAGTCCCGAGAGACCCCAAGTCGACCCATGGCACGAACATACATCTAAATCATTAAGATATAGCAAAAGGCTTAACATAATGAATATAACAGAAGTCTAATCACAACATAACCTCAAACAAGAATTAACATAATACATGACTAGTTGATTGCTACATATGGTCTGAAAGCCTCTACTTATCTGATGGGTTGATGGGAAAATATGCCCAACTAACTCGATAAGTTTGAAAACTAAAAATAGCAAGATAACTTATTACAAATGGTCCTCGGGAGTTGAGGACTCACCAATGGAGACTGGATGCTAACTACGAAAGTTGTCTAGTGATGGGACTGAGTCTGAAGATTGGAGCCTGTATTATAAAATGGTACAAAATAGAGTGTGCAGTCGGTATGTGGAATGTACAGAGTATGCAAGGTAAGTAAAACCGCTTAAATAAGTAAAATCATTTAAAACATGCATAATATAAAAAAACATCAAGATAAGGATCTGAGACTGGGGCTTGAATTCTATTTTCTGACATCATGATATGAACATAATTGAAAAATCATAACTTAATCGAATGACCCAAAGCTGAGATCTGATAATCATAGGTAAAATTGTACATCGGGTCAAACCTGCTTTAGAACATATAAATATATCATGAATGAAAACATGCATTACTGAAATAATGAGGAAAAGTGGGAGACTCGTCTTTTAACCGACATTACTATGATAGAGCTTACGTGGTCCCGAACACTCAAGTGGGCAGAGCCTTCCAAAGCCTTGCAAGGGTTAAGGATGCTACCATGATATTGATATCAAGCTGAAGGCCCCCTTGGGGTAGGGGAAGCTCACATAGGAGGTCCCAATATAATCTGATCATACCTACGTTGGCGCATAGTTCTGAGGCATAGGGTTGATTGACCCCTAGCCTACTCGTTGCTAGACACTACTCCCAAAAACATGCATTTGCTCTCCATCGTTTTGTAATGAAGCTGACCATCATCTATTGATGAAGCTGAATAATCATATACATATAAAATCAGAAATCATACATGAGGAGCCTTGGCTCAAACCACACCACAAGCTGAACATAATTGGGAGTCTTGACTCCAAAACCATGTGGTAAGCTAATTAACTTGAAGATCATAATCATACTTGAACATATGGGCTTGCCCAATTCTTAAAAATTCTTGAAAAATACTTAATTCACTTTAAAACTTGAACATAAACATGGGAAACTTGAAAGCATGCTTTTCATCATAAATATCTCATCATACTTGAAGATGCATCATAAATATCAATTTTCATGAACTTCTCATGGATGAGCATTTTAATTTATAAAGCTTGAAAACATGATTATAATAGAAAATAATATAAAACTTTCCATGAATCATAATTCAATAATATAAATATACTTAGACCATACCCATGTAGAAAATTAGGAAATTCAGGTATTGGGTTGAAACCTGTCACGCCCCACCTTGTGAGGCATGACTGGCACCTAGTGCCACACTAGGATTTGACTAACCTGGATGGGCTTCTGCACGTCTGGTACATGCCTGCAACTCAATTGAAGAAAACAATGAGCTATATCTCGATTGTAAATACAGCCTCCGGCCGACAAGGCCATATAGCCACCTATAGATGAAAATAGCTAACAAAAAACAGACGATGAAAGGAATCCTATACAGGCCGATAAGACCACCATGTTTTCTAGGTTTAACAGAAATGAAAATAAACTACTATACTATGCCCCACACGGACAACAACAACTAACTAACTGACAACTGTAGCCTGCAAGCCTCTAAGAATACAAATAGTGGTAGGGAAAGGGCCCCGGCCTACCCCAAATGCAATACAAATGAAAGACTGTAACCTCTACAACCTGGCAACTCTGAACGAAGGGAGCTGGCCAAATTGATGACTCTGAACAACTGCTACTGAAGAGCTTGAACTCTGTCGGTCTAAACCTGTAGGAAAGTAACGCAGCACCGGGGGATGGGCGCCAGTACAATATGTATCCAATATGTAAGGCAACAAATAAGCTGTTAAATACTGAAAGTAAGTAGAAAGAAGGGGTAGAAAGATTAACTTGTAAACTTGCTTATTCATAACCTGCATCTAGAAAAACACTATATGTACATGAGCTAAGACTTTATAATTACACATCCATTAGCTATAACTAGTAGGCAAGAATACAAACAAGAACCTAAACTGACCCCCATAAGCCTGGAAGGAACAAGCAACAAAAAAATAACCTACCGGGACCCCCATAAGCCCCTGGCAAGTACACTTCAATCTATATACCTCTATCCAGGTTTCTATGACCCTACTGGTGCTATATCCAACCTACATGTCCCCCTAAGTCTGCAACTATGCCGACTTGGCTCCTGATTTGTAATTGTGTCTGAGTCTGGTGGACTCTTGATAACTGCACCCTGGGCACCAGGCTCGACGAGGGTGTGATGCCGGTACGACATAAAGTTAATAGTCCATCCATGGAATGGACTGTAATATTTTCCTTGGGCCGCTGTATCATCTTTGGAGATGGAATATCGCTACTTGGTATCCCCTAGCAAGCAACAACACAGCTAGTAACCCTGGGGTGGTCACGTAAGGATCCTAGGTAAGGGCAATCCCAACCGATGTGCTATACTAAAGTCTCAATCTATCCACTTGAAAGGCGTATCTGGCCTTCTAGGCCTAATGTGACTGCTTCTCGCCCCTAGAATAATTTGTATAGCTGCTAGCAATCACACCCGTGCACTGTATCTGATCAGAGGATCCTGATAGTGATCATAATATCTATGGTCTATACCGGATAGGGCGAGATCTGGAGTGGTCTAATAGTACTCTAAATGTCCTTCTCGGGAAACTATAGCTCATAAGCAATCGTAGGGTTGCAGACAACCAATAGCCTAGCTCTTTTGCTTAGAACGGCCATAGGGCTGCTACTGACCGAACATTCTTTTGAGCGGTCGGCCCCTAATCCTCCACAAGTAGCTTACTAACATCCTTAGCCTGAGGGTAATATTGTGCTAACATGGTTCTAGTCCTTTATACCTTAACTTAGTCTACTAAGATCTTATATGACTTTTCTGGGCGATTCCTATCCTTGTAGATAAGTTTATATAGATTTAGCCACTCATGGAAATCTGTGACAGAATATCTTATCGGAACAGGATGGGGTGTTGGCCCTACCTGTAACTGCTAATAAGGTCCCCTTCCTTAGGTTACCCACGGGTTTATTGGCCTGAATGACTGTGCTGGCTTCCTAGGCAACCTGTATGACGAATACTAAGTCTACTGGAACTGACAATCACTGGTAGTAGCTAACTAGATGGCAGGCTTTCACTCAGTTCACTAGACAACCCTAGTGCCGCTGACTCTAAAGTATGGCCATCCTATCTAAATTTTTGGCCCTTGGGCGTGAGGGTATGCCAATGGCCTATTGGCGTTCTTCACTAACAATAAGGCACCAAACTGGTGGCTATGTCACTGAGCTGCACCTATGCTGTTAACCTTACTAACTCAAGCCTAATAACTATATCTAGGCTTGACAATTAAACATCCGAATTTTCTAACACAATGAACTGGAGAATAGAGGCGTTTCTATGAAGCTTCTAGCATGTGCCGCACTTAACATGTTCTTTCAAGACAAGGGATGCTGCAAAAATACTCTTTATATGTTTTCTAGCAGCTAACCACAACATATGTAACCGTAGTCTACTGATAGCAGCTAATCACAACATATCTGATCTTTATACACAAGCAACAGCTAATTAAATCATATAAGATTGTTATCTACATTTAAAATATGGGTCGTATCGCTATACAACGAGAATAACTTTCCGAAAGAATAAGCCTTACGTACCTCAAATGCTGATTCTGATTTAATTGGCGAGGTCCAACTTGCAATTGGCAGTTCATCCCAGGTGTGATCGTAATACTATGATTTTGGGAATAATTTAAACACCATATTTTTCAAAAAAGATAACTTTCAGCTTTAATAATAACTATACTTTAACTTCACAAAATACAACTGAAAACCTTTAATTTCTCGATAGTTCAGAAGGGACAAATGCTTACTCAATGCCTTTTACTATTTAGGAATCAATTTGGAGCAATTCTGATAACTTATACTCGACGGAGCTCCGATTTTCTAGCCGTATTTTGAGAAAATTACTCCATAGGACTGCTCCCTGCAGGATTAGAACTCAATACCTGAAGTTAATTTGAGTTTTGACAAGGTTTAGCAGTGTAATCGGAGCGATTTTATGTGAAAGTTTCATGGTATACTCTCTCTGGCCATGGGTTCTTTGATGAAATGACTTAAATG
>JACEIK010000244.1:338474-363763 GCA_018107945.1 Datura stramonium | reverse complement strand
GCACCAGTGGGGTTGGCACGCCGTGCCTCTCAAGGCACCAACAGGCTTGGCACACCGTGCTGGCCAGTGCACTGCTGGCTGGCACGTCATGCTGGCCCTGCGCGTGCTGGTCCGGTCTGACCCAACATTCAGGGCTTTTCAAACACACAACAAGCTCTCTTTACTCGTCACAACCCACACGTATTCCTACAAACTAATACATTTTTATGTGATGTAACACCCTCCCCCCTTAGGAATATTTATCCTCGAATTTCATTCTCAGGCTTAAAAGAGTTAACTCATTTAACTAGTATTCTGGAAAAGTTTTGATAGAGCCTCCCCTGTAATATGGGCTATTCAGAAACTTGAAACGCAAAAAATTCCAACATAGGCGCCTCGCAGGATGCTATAAATAGCTATTTTATCACAAAAAGGTAGCCAAATATACAGTACTGAAAACTTAAGTAGCAAAGTAGCAACTAAATTACAATCTTACCTTAACTGCATAATCTGGGTCAATCCTGGAACTACTAAGGATATCTAAATCTCATGTCGTCCTTTGCTTCCCAGGTCGTTTGTTCCTTACTCCTGTTCCTCCATAGTACTTTAACAGGGACTATGTTTTTAGTTTTTGACTTTCGAACATGCTAATCTAGTATGGCAACTGGAACCTCTTCGTAGGAAAACTCCTCAGCAACTTGAACGTTCTCAACAGGAAAAAATTTGAGATGAGTTTCCTATACATTTTTTCAACATTGACATGCAAAAGGTTGAATGGACAAATTTCAGTTCTGGAGGTAATTCTAGCCCACATGCTACTTTGTCTGCCCTCGGGAGGGTATGATATGGGATAATGAACCCAAGGCTAATATTTTCCCTTCTTCTAAATCTCGTAACTCCCTTCGTTGGCAAAGCTTTTAGGAATACCTAGATGCTGTTGTAATCCTAAACTGCCTGCTCTATACGTTAGTGTAAGACTTCCGACGACCCTGGCTATCGGTACCCATTTCTTGATAATTTTAAATTTTTCCGTCTACCTGGTATGATATGCCCTGGTTCAACTACCTCTAATTTATCATCTTCAGGTCATCAAATATGGGGCCTACATTTCCACCCATAATAGATATTCGGGCATCTAAACCGTGTGCTCTTCTTAGCCATTTGTCTGGAGACGGGGAGTCATACTCAACTTAACATGCATCCCAATCTGTTCTGAAAGCCTTTCTAAAACCTAGTTGTGAATCCCTTTGTTGGAAGTTAATAGACACTGAAATGCCATATAGTCGGAATGTTTCTTTAGTATTCAATTCAACGTAGTTCTTTAACTAAAACATTATTCTGTCCGGAAAGAAATATGTTAATATCATTAGCCTTTCAACAATGATCTAATGGGGTCACATCAACGCCTGGTAAAAAGTAACCTTGTGACTATATTCGGACTAACTCCTTCCCGTTTTTGCTCAGGCACGGCTATCTCCTGAATTAGTCTATCCGGTTCCCACTGCCCAGCCTTCCCTGGCTAGTCATTGGTGCTTTACGCTATGAATCAGCAGTATCTTCCCTCCTCCCATGCAATCAGTAAGTCTCTCTTACAATTAGATGTGTTTTTGTTAAACTCTGGGTGGAGGGAGTAACGAGAATGATACACCTAGGCTATAGTCTTCTCACGAGTTCTGCCACCGTTGAGACATAGAGTCAACCTCTGGGTCTTATGACTCCTCACTTTATTATCTCAAAGACCAATAACTTCGTACTGGGCCTTGTCTCTAGGTTGTACTAGGTTAGAATCTCTGTGTCGCCCCTACTTTACTTCCAGAATTGATGGTGATTTTTTAGCATTCCAGGTTACAATCTCAGTATCTCTTAACTGTCAGCCCGATGCTTATTTCTTAACATTCAACGGTGGTCCATGCTCTGCCAATTTACTTTTAGCCTGGAGGTGATTCTGTTTCCTTCTAGAGTTAACTACTCGTGATTTTCCCCTTTCCCCCTTAGACTAAGCTCTGGGTTCGTGCCTTCTGCCTCATGCTGTCAAAGATGTTACTAACCAAGTCTACCGACTTGTATCCTCCTGACCCGCACTTGGTCCCATTTTGTTCATATGATTTCTCTGTCCTTCAATATAACAAACTAGGGCTTTGACCATTATCTTGCAGGTATGCCTCACCGTTTAGCACACTGCATCGGAATTGGCCTATTTCTAACCTGAGCTTTATTGTTTCTTGGGGTTTATCACTTATGGACTCTTACATGTACTTGAGTGCTACTAGTAGTATTCTGCTCTCCTAATTTACTACCGTAAAGGTCTAGATAACTTACTTAAACAACAGATGTCTCAAGAACTTCCTAACACTTTCTAGGAGTCAACGGATCTAACCCTCCTTTACTATTTACTTTGGGCAACATCGCCTCAATTCTTACGCTCTTTGCTATGCCGAAAACAAAACTGGGAGGCGGAAGATAGCCGTTTCTTACTACAATAGAACTAAGGCAGGGAACTGTACAACATCCGAAGGGTTGGAGGTAAGACTCCCACAATTCCATCTTCCTTTGTACTCTCTAGGTAATCCCACATTAACAATTGCCCCTTTCTGATCCTATGTATCTTGTAGGTAAGTCAACTCATGTATATACCATACGTCTAACCTCCTACTCTGAGGCTGTAGAAAGAACTAGGGACAATAATGGCATATCTACTACCTTATGAGATTCCTAGTACCCCAGGAAGATACTGGGAAGATTAAAAGACATATACCTTCATCCTCAAGCTCGCTATCCCCCAACTATGGTAGCACACTTGTACTTCATCCTGCTGGTATAGTTATCTTGCGACTGGCTGGAATCTATCTCATATCAAAAGTTACTCTAGACAGACATAGCAATCAAAGCTTAGAGACTCAACCCTGTACAACTCAGCTCTATAGCACGATTTGAGGAGAAGAAAAGGTAACCATACTATCATGCCTCGTAGCCTCCTGGTTATAGAATGTGGTACGCTACACATTTATAATCAAGACTCTACTAAACACGGCTTGCAGACTCCCTAGGATACGAACTGCTCTGAACCAAGTTTGTCACGCCCCACCTTGGGAGGCATGAGTGGCACCTAGTGCCACACTGGGATATGACTGATCTAGCCGGGCTTCTGCATGTTTGGAGCATGCTTGCAACCCATTTAAGGAAAATAAAAAGCTATATCTCGCTTGTAAATACAGCCTCCAGCCGACAAGGTTGCATAGCCACCTGTAGACGAAAAAGCTAACCAACAACAGACAACGAAAGGGATCCTATACTAGACGACAAGACCACTCTGTTGTCTAGGTGAGAACAAAATACTATACTAATCCCCACATAGCCAACATACGAAACATAACTAATCAGGCCCCACATGGCCAACAACAACCAACTTACTAACAACTGTAGTCTGCAAGCCTATAAGAATACAAATAGTGGTCGGGACAGGGCCCCGGCCTACCCCAAATGCAATACAAATAAAAGACTGTAAGCTCTACAACCTGACAACTCCCAACAAAGGGAGATGGCCAAATTACTGACTCTGAATAACTGCTACTAAAGAGCCTGAACTCTGTCTTTCTAAATCTGCAGGCAAGTAATGCAGTGCCAGGGGATAGTTGTCAGTACAATATGTACCAAATATGTAAAGTAGTAAATAAGTTGTTAAATACTGAAAGTAAGTAGAAAGAAGGGGCAGAGAGATTAACCTGTAAGATTGCTTATTCATAACCTGTATCTAGAAAAACACTACACGTACATGAGCTAAGACTTTATAATTACACATCCATAAGCTATAACTAGTAGGCTAGAATACAAACAAGAACCTAACCTAGCATCCATAAGCCTGGAATGTATAAGCAACACAGAAATAACCTATCGGGACCCCCATAATCCCCTGACAAGTACACTTCAATATATATACCCCTATCCAGGTTTATATGACCCTACAAGTTCTATAGCCAACCTATCTGTCCCCCTGGGTTTCTATGACCCTACTGGTGTCTGAGTCTAGTGGACTCCCGATAACTGCACCCTATGCACCAGGCTCAACGAGGGTGTGATGCCGATACATCATAAAGCTAATAGTCCAGCCTTAGAATGGACTGTAATATGGCCCTTGGGCTTCTGCATCATCTCTGGAGACAGTAGATTGCATCTTGGAGCAACGACATATAATCCCTGGCTGTCAACGACACAGCTAGTAACCCTGGGGTGGTCACAGAAGGCTCCTAGGTGAAGGCAATCCCAACCAATGTGCTATACTAACGTCTTAATCTAGCAACTCGAAAGGCGTATCTTGTCTTCTGGCCTGACGTGACTGTTGCTGAACCCTAGAATAATCTGTATAGCTTATAGCAAGCACACCTCATGTACCTGTATCTGATCAGAGGATTCTGATAGTGATCAGAATCTCTAATGATCTCGACCAGATAGGGCAAGATCTGGAGTAGCCTAATAGTACTCTAGATGTCCTGCTCGGGCTACTATAACTCATAAGAAATCGTAGAGTCGCATAGGAACAACCATCTAGCTTTTTCGCTTAGAACGACTGTAGGGATGCTACTGACCGAACATGCTTTTGAGTGGTTGGCCCCTAATCCTCCACAAGCAGCTTACTGACATCCTTAGCCTGAGGGTAATACCGTGCTAACATGGTTCTAGTCCTTTAGCCCTTAACTTTGTCTGCTAAGATCTTATATGACTTTTTTGGGCGATTCCTAACCTTATATATAAGTTTATATGGACTTAGATACTCACGACAATCTGTACCTGAATATCTTATTGGAATAGGCTGGGGCGTTGGCCCTGCCTCTAACTGCTAATTAGGTCCTCTTCCTTAGGGTACCATGGGTCTCTTTGACCTTAAAGATTGGGCTGGCTTCCTCGGCGACCTGTATGATGAATACTAAGTCAACCGGAACTAACAATCACTGGTAGTAGTTAACTAGATCGCAGGCTGTCACTCAGTTCACTAGACAAGCCTAGTGCCACTGACTCTAAAGTGTGGCCATCCTATCTAAATTTCAGACCCTGGGCATGAGGGTACGCCAATGGCCTCTTGGCGTGCTTTACTAATAATACAGGCACCAAACTGGTTCCTATGTCACGGAGCTGCGCCTATGTTGTTCAACTTACTAACTCAGGCCTAATAACTATCCACTAGAATCTAAGGTCTATACATGACAATAAAACATCCGATTCTACTAACACAATGAACTGGAGAACAGAGGTGTTTCTATGAAGCTTCTAGTATGTGCCACACTTAACATGTTCTTTCCCGACAAGGGATGCTGCAAAAATAATCTTTATACGTTTTCTAGAAGCTATCCACAACATATGTAACTGTAATCTATTGATAGCAGCTAATCACAACATATCTGATCTTTATATACTAGAAACAACTAATTACAACATATAGGATCTATATCTAAATTTAAAACATGGGTCGTATCACTATACGACGAGAATAACTTGTCAAAGGAATAAGCATTACATATCTCAAATGTAGATTCTGATTTAATTGGCGAGGTCAAACCTACAATCGACAATTCTTCCCAACTGTGACTATAATACTGAGAGCATGAGACTAATTTCAACACCATATTCGGCAAAAACAGTAACTTTTGGCATTGAAAATAAGTATACTTCAACTTCACAAAATACAACTAAAAACCTATAATTTCCCAAGAGTTCATAAGGAAGAAATGCTTACTCAATGCGTATGACTATCTAGGAATCAATTTAGAGAAATTTTGATAACTTTTACTCGGGGGAGTTCCGATTTGCCGAGCGTATTTCGAGAAAATAACTCCATAGGAATGCTCCTTGTAGTCTTAGAACTCGATACCTAAAGTTAATTTGAGTTTGGACGGTGTTTAGTAGTGTAATTGGAGGGATTTTATGTGAAAGTTGCATGGTATACTCTCTCTGGTCGGGGGTTCTTTGATGAAATGACTTAAATAAGAGAGAGGGGTTGATATATAGTTAAGGGTGGTGTGGGGGGGGTGATCTGGGGCATATTTATATGCCCAAGTGATGCTCAAATGCATCGGTTTTGCCTTGTTTATCAACAATGTTAGTACATTCTCATGTAAAATTGTAGGGAAGTGTGAACTTATACTTGCAGAACATGATTAGCTTTGCATTTGCAGGAAAAAACATACTTTTATGGAGCTAGATGCATGTTGGGAGGAATCGAGGATTATTTCGGGGAGCTTGAAGCAAGAGAGGCATTGGAGAAACAAGAAATAGAGGCTCAGCGATGGAGCCGTGACACAGCTGCCATCGCGGATGCATTACGTCGGGAGATATAATTTCAGAATTTCAGAGAAGGTCATGATCGAGAGCCGTGGCACGTTGGAATTAATTTCCTGGATCATGACATTCCAGTGTAGGTGCGCGTTTGCACCGTGGCACGGCGAGCATGCTCCGCGTTGCATGCGCGTGCCACGTTAGGGGCAATTACACCGGGCGGCTAAATTTCTATAGAACCTCGCGTTTGCACCGTGTCACGGGGCAGTGCTCCACGATGCACTCCGTGACGCGTTTCTTGTCAGGAAAAAATTCTCCCGGTATAAATAGAACACTTAGGTTATTTTTAATTATTCGACTTGGTGGAGCAAGAACGTGGGTTCTGAGCGGTTGAGAGGGACGAAAATTCTTAGGTTTTCTCTATCCTTTCTTCGTTCCTTCAATTGTTTGTATGTTTTACACTCATTTAATGATGTTTGATACAAATGAGTGGCTAATTCTACTTCTTCTTTGATTAGGAACCGTTGTATTGAAATGTAATTGATTATCCCGGTTGCTTTCATCTTTTCTTCTATGGTTGTTCTATTTAATTCTTGTTCTTACTGCATTAATATCTGACCAATGTTAATGTAAATCCAAAAGTCCGGTTTCACGAGAATACGAAAGCTGAAGTTGTGAATTAATAGGATATGATCTGTTCTTTGTTTGGGAAAATTGAGAATTGATTTACCTTCGGGATAGAAATATGCACGAAAGTCGTATTAGTCAAGTGTGTAATCGGTTTTGTAGGGCTAGAACATGAATTTCTTCTTATCCACAGTTATATGTAGATTGGAAGGTTCATGATTCTTAAGTTGGAGTTAAATACGAGTTTTAATCCATAGGCATAGTTTCGACTAGCAACCGGAGGAGAAGACAAACCACGTAGATCGATAATTAATTTCGCTTTGTGTTCGTTTTAGCGCAACGTCTCACATTCATAGTTCAGACTCACTTGTATAATTATTTTACTTTAGTATAACAATAGTTCACAAAATATAAAACTTTTCTTTACTTTTATTTATGTCTTTTAGAGTTACAGTAAATGACACTTGAGGAGATTTTTACCTGTAGTCCAGTCCCTGTGGGATCGATACTTGGCTTACTTAAGCCACTTACTACTTGTTCGACCACGTTCACTTGCGTGTAGTCTCCCGGGCGAGCGAACAAGTTTTTGTGCCCCGTTGCCGGGGGCGCAATTGGTGAAATTATAATTTTCGTAAAAGTGTTAGTTTGCTATTTCTGTATTTAAGTGTTGACAACTTGGTCTTAACCTGTATTTTGCAGATAACGGTCACATTTTGAACAACGGCAAGAGACAAAGAATTGGTGGATCCATCCTTAAGAGCCGGAAAGACAATTCAATCGCCAACGGAGAGAAGCTCTAGGAAGAAAACTGCCGGTTGCTCAGACAAACAATCATGGAGCAACCACAGAATCCCCACTTGTGCAGAGCAGTAAAGCTAGTGCCCGAGGAAATGTGACTAAGTAGGTTCATGATGTGGTTTCCCACATGCTAGTAATGTCACATCTAGCATTCGCAAACTGTGAGCCAAGAGGGAGGTTCGAGCTAACGAACATGGTGCAATTGCTGCACACAAGAGGGCAGTTCACAGGTCTCCTCGCTGAGGATCCACTAACATCTTCAAAATTTTTGTGAGATAAGTAGCAGCACTTACATTCCCGGCGGAGTGTCAGCAGAGACTATGTCGGGCTTACCTTTACATTCCCATTTTCTACTTTTGGGAAGCCAAGGTGGTTGAAAAACTGAGCCACCGAACTCTATAACCACAGGGGATGATCTTGCAAAGAAGTTCTTGATCCGGTTCTTTCCTTCCGGTAAAAGCAGATTAAGACTTAGAAGTCCAAAATTTCTAAGTTTCAAACAAAGAAGGAGAGAATGCATCCAAGCAGGAGAGATTCAAATCACTTTTGCGGGACTGTCCTCATCACCACCAATCCAATGATGTGCTGGTGCACACTTTTATTGAGGTTTGAACCCCACACGAATCTTGCTGGACTCGGCAGCTGGGGAGCCCAAGCATTAAGAAGCTTATGAGGAGTTGTATACTTTGTAATCGGCTGAGGAAATGTCCAGGAGTGGAATGCGGACTCTTCAAAGGAGGAGCAAGGGAAAGCAGTTGGAGTCTTGGAAGTGGATAGGTTTTACAGCTATCGCTGCACAGATAGCTGCCTTGCAGAATCAACTAAACACCCACTTCGGCAATATGAGCTTGAGTCGATCCCGAGCCCCGATAAATGCGGTCACATTGATTTGGTGTAGTGTGCGGAAGCAATAAACACTCAGGCGAGTGTTGTGGAGCAAATCCCGACTCGGTGAACTTTGTCGGCAATGCACAAAGGAATAATCACCAGCAGTATGGTAACAGCTACAACTCTAACTGGAGGAATCACCCGAATTTCTCTTGGGGTAGTTACAGCCATCAAGGGGACCCGGAGTTCGAGTCGGGGTGCGGAGGTCAAGGAGGGCCACGGGAGCTATCAGTCACGAGTATAGAAACAACAATGCCCTCCTCCACCACATCACCCCAGCGTTGAGGAGATGTTCAAGACGTTGATAGCTAGCAAAGCTCAATTGCAGGCTGACTATGTTAAATTGGCAGCCGGGTCAAAAGTCGGTTAGCTACCAAAGCGTGGAGTATCGGTTAGGCCGGTTGCTGGGCAAGAACACCAGGCCTGAGAGGGGAGGACTTCCCAGCGACACGGGCCCCAACCCCAAGCAGGTGAATGCAGTGACCACAAGGAGTGGTTTGCAGCTGAAGGAGGTGGAACCAGAAAGACCACCTCAACGGTCGGGAGCCGCGGCAACGGAGGGGGGAGCAAAATGATGAGAGGAAGAGGCAAAGGATGCTGAACCCGAGAAAGACCTCCACCCCGTTCCCTCAACGATTAAAAAAAGAAACACAAGGAGAGGCGTGTTTCAAAAAGGTCATGGAGGTGCTTAAATAGGTACACATTAACTTACCTCTTATTTGATGTTTCTTGAGGAGTGCCCTAAATGCATGATACATAAAGGACATACGTGGCCAACAAAAGTAGGCTTACCGAGTATGCCACACAGAGTAGCACTTACGGAGGGAGTGCACTTCCCAGATAAAAACTGATTTGCCTACAAAGCTCAAAGACCTGGGAGCTTCACAATTCAACTAACAATCGGGCAGAGTATCCGAGCTCGCGGATTATGTGATTTGGGAGCGAGCGTGGCCTTTGATGCCAACCTCGGTATTCAAGAAGTTGGGGCTAGGAGTCCTAGACCCAGCACGCAGTGATCCTTGCAGCTTTCAGATACGTTTCTTTGGCAAGACCAGACGGAATTGTGGAGGGCGTGCTGGTACAGAAGTCGGCTCCTTACGATCTTCGGTAGATTTTGTAGTCTTTGGACTTTGAGCGACGGCTGAGAAGTCCATTATTTTGGGAGGCAGGAGCGCTGGCAGCTACCGGGAAAGCGCTGATAGACGTGGCTACACAGGGCAGCTCTGAAATACGAGCACATGATAAGGTGGAGGTGTTCGATGTGTAAGGCCACCAAGCTTTCTTCGGCCGTATGCGAGGGCACTCACCTCGGTCATCAACGTGTTCGAGCGAGATGAAGTTGCTCCGGGGCAGGTCTCCGAGTTGGTGGGGCGACCCCACGACAGGGAGTAAGCTTGACAAGGAGGTGAGGATGGAAGTCGTGAGGCGTCCGTCACCTAGAGGCGGAATGAGCTTAAACGACGTCGAGCCGCGACGGTAAACATTGTTTCTACTAATTAAATTAAATTTAAATTTTGTTTTAATAATTGTACAGAAAAGAAAAAAAAAGAAAAGAGAAAAAGAAATTTTTTTTTATGTATATGTGTGTAAATATAAAAATAAAATATTGTGTTAACAAGAGCAGCGGGATTTTAACCGATTTCTTGGTGTAAGATATAGTTCGAGTTGATCGGAGAAAAAAAGTAAAGGAGTGCAAAAGGGGAAAAACGAGGTATGAAAAATTTTTAAAGTGGCAAAACGGTGAGCTGCTTGCGATGGCTCCGTGTCACGGAGGTGATGCTCCCGCCCTCCGTGACACGTTGAAGAGCAAAATATGGAGATTTTACAAAATTTTCCAGAATGACTGCTTGCGATGGCTCCGTGTCACGGAGAGAGTGATGCTCCGCGTTACCCTCCGTGACACGTTGAAAGTGGTCGCGTCGGGTCACACAGGTGTCCGGGGCGCGAAAATCCCCTTTTAACACCGAAATTTCCTCCCATTTCTTCCCATTTCCCATCCCCCTCCAGCGACAAACACCCAAAATTTTCCCCTTCCCCAACGTGGCACGGACTTGACCTGCAAAATTTCATCAACTTTTCTTCGATATTATCGGATTAAAGTACGTTCTTGAACCAACCTCAATTTTTGCTAAATACTTCGATTTCAAGCATGAAAGTAACCCTTGCCCTAGGTATAAAATTAACTTAAATTCATTTGAGTTATGATTGTTTGTTGTTCGTAGTATCGTGGTAATTATATGAACGCTAAAATTACATGCTTGATCAGATTTAGTTGTGAAATTGTATTTAGGGTTGGGTTATGAATAGAGAGAAATTGAATTGAGGTTGGAATGTGAAAAAGTGTTGGTTTGTACATGTTGGGTGCGTTGACTTGTGTTGTGCTTAACGTATTATGCTAAAGAAGCGATGAATTTTCGGGGGAACAAATTGGTTGAAATTGCATGAAATTATCGAATCACATAGAAATTGGGGAATTACTTAGGTTGAGTTGTTAGAATTTTTATTTTTTTTAATGTGTTTTTAGCTAAGTGCTATGTGATGAAATGTGATCGATGGTATGTTGGGATTAGCTGTACGAAGTCTGAGTAGTACATAGAGGTTACATCTTGTCGAATCGGCGAATGCACGAGGCATTTTCGTTGTTTGTTGTTTTTGGTTTCTTGTTTTGCCAAAATAACCCAAAATAAGTATGTTCTTGCCGTCTTATTTGTGTCGTGGTGAGAACTAAGTGTAGGGTGGCCAAGCCTAACCCAACCTTAGTCGAAGCTAATTTTAATTTCACTGACATTGGGATTTATCTGCTTTCTTTGGCAAGAACAATGGCAAGCGTAAGACAAGGAAAGGAGCGCATCTACATCCCGGCGGCCTAGGAAGAAAAGGAGTTAAGGCCAGAGCAGCTGATCCAGCCTTTCATGGTTCACGGCCAGCGCCGCTATCTGGGGACCCGATGGGTGGCGAGGGAGGAAGGGAAGAAGTGGTACACGAGCACAAGGAGAACAAATTGCTTCCCACCGGAGCATATTGCAAAGGGACCCATTGGCACAAAGAGAGTTCCCCGCATGGTACACCGGTTTGACACTGCCGGGCTACGCTTCATTTTGACGAGCAAAAGGAGTGCAATCTGCACTTGATTCGGGAGTTCTATGCAAATTGGAACCCCGACGCTCAAGTAGTCACCATCAAGATAAAGGGCCAAATTGTCACATGAGCCTCATAGCCCAAATGCCATCTTTGCGGGCGCAAAACACTGATGCCCACGTGCTCCGGCGGGCGAGAGATATCACTCCACCTTATGTGGATATTAGACGCACATTGTGTGGAGCCCGGTCGGCAGCACGTGGAGCGGGCATAAGGAGAGGGCTACCATCGACATTTGCCTACTCCACGAGTGACGGGGAAGCGGGATACGGCTGAAAATTGTTTGCTCTGTTGATTCGGGGGTGCACATGAGATGTCGCACAGGATTACACTATGCCTGGTGTATGCCTGATGAAAGGGCTGGATATAAATGTAGGGGCGGTGATCATATACGCCGCCAGAAGAGAGCCCGTTTGCATCAAGGGCACGAAGTACGGGTTTGGCGGGTTGGAAGGCCACGTTCCTGAGGGCCTGGAGGTAGAGGAAGAGGCTAGATTATATCCACAGATGGAGAGTCGTGCCATAGATTTCACAAAGACTAAGGCACCTGACACCACTCACGGGCCGGATTCTCACACTAGCCGAGCGACATGCCTCGGGATGATCGATATATGGCCCGCATATTTCAGGATGCAGATGCTCCAACTACGCATGAGGCGGGAGACCGGCAACGGAGGATGAGATATGGCAGGTCGGCCCTAGATTACCCCTTTGAGTGAAAACGCCGGGGCACTATGTCGTGTGGGCCCGGCTTTTGTGGAGCCCATGGATGATGATGTCCCAACGACGAGGAGACACGTCGCGAGGATTTCGACGTTGGAGTCGGAGGAGACTGACAGGGGAGATTCGAGACATGGGAGGCAAGGCGGCAGCCACGATGAAGAAGTGGAATACTTTGATTGATCGAGTTTCACCACCCACCTTTGTGTTTGTGATTGTATGAACCTTTGGGGAGAGTGTTCGATTTTAAGTGTGGGGTGGTAGTAGTTAGGTGAGGTGCGATTTTTGTCTTGTTTTGTATGTAATTGCATGTTAACATTGTACGTGTTTGAAATTATTGTGACCTTACATTTTATGTGTATGTTTTGTATTGCAGAAATATCTTTGTGAAGGCTGTGTGTCTTTGTTGAATCTTGTTAGCCGAGTGTGTAAATAGTTTTGTCGAAATTATCGATATTTTTAATATTTTTTCATTAACTATTTTTATTATTTTGGGTTTTCTGAGTTTGTTTTCGGTTCTTTTGCCGAAGAGTCCCATTGAACCAGTCGTAAATAGTGACCGTTCCCTATGATGGATGGATGACGACCCGTCTTAAGGGAATGAAGTCGATAGGAGTAGTTTTATTTTCAATTTTTGGTTTGTTTAGTTGTATCCCATGCATGTTGCTACTCTATGGCTACGAAATCCTGGTTGCGTTTTGTACATAATGTTTATATTGCAAAGATGATTCGTTTGAAAGCATGCAAATTTTTGTACATATGTGAGATACTTAGGCCACAGAATTCGATTCGGTGTGATTGAGGCTTAATTTTGAATTCTTGCTTAATTGGGCGATTAAAAGTACGTGAATATATCTTGAGTTGAGCATGTGCAATGAGTGTATAGTGAGGTCACGTTTATTCCATGCTATTGTGAAATGTCTAGAACTTGCCTAGTGTGGCCCATACGAAGCGAAATGAAGGAAGCGTAGTGTGGGAAAGGATGGTAGGCGTTTCTTTGTTTAGCCTAAAGTTTTCTTCTTTTTTTTATATACCCACCTTGAATTAAATCTTAGTTATCCCATTGAGCCTTTAGCCTATTTTCTTTCCTTTGTCAAAAAGGTGTAAGCCAAGCAACCCTTTCTTTTCATTGTCAGTAAACCTAATGAAGCTCTTAAGCGCTCAAGAAAAAATAATTTTCCCACAGTGTAAAGGAGTGAAATATTGAAAGAAAATAAAGAGAGGAAAAAGCAAAGTGATGAAAAGCAAGAAAAAGAGTCAAGGTGCACTTGCCGGATGTAAAGAAAATAAAGTGTTTAACAAATCTTTGTTGTTTATGCAGTGTGGGGGGTTGCGTAAAGGAGTTGAAAAAAAAATGTAATTAAGAAAGACTCCAAGGTTGGGAGGAGGAAGAAATAACTTATGCCCAGAATATGATGGGATGTATGGAAAAGCGCTTAAGGATGCTAGTTGTTATTATTGGTTAGCCTAGTATATACTAGTTCCGTAGCTTACATTACAACCCGTTAAGTCCTAGGTGATCTTACATCACGCTTACTTATATTAGTGGAGTAATACACTAGAGGCAAGCTTATAGTTCATGACACAATGCATGTGAATTCGTTTGGGAGAGTGAGCGAAATTGTGTGTGTCTAGACCCCGACATGAATTGTTGTAGAATTCACATGTGATTAAAACAGGAAACTCTCTTATGTGTGAGGGCACATGTTGAACGAAAGAATAAATTCATGTCGGATATCTAGTCGGCTAATGTGCATGAGTTTGCCGATATCGAGTCGATTGTGATGTCAGGTGGTCTTGATATGTTTGATGTCATTGTAATGATGATGCCCTGCATGTTTTCTTGATGATTTGTATGTAAATAATCGGTGTAACCGTAGCTCGGATTGTCGAGCCAAAGTAGCCATGATGGGATGTCAATTGCATGAGGTATAGGAGTATTGTTAGAGGATGAACAAGATTTTAAGTGTGGGGTAGGTGATCTGGGGCATATTTATATGCCCAAGTGATGCTCAAATGCATCGGTTTGCCTTGTTTATCCAGCAATTTTGAATACATTCTCATATAGAGGTGGCAAGGGAAGTGTGAACTTGTACTAACCAACATGATTAGCGTTGTTTTTGCACAAACATACTTTTTATGGGCTAAGATGCATGTTGGGAGGAATCGGAGATGGACTCGGGAGCGAGCAAGGTAGCAGGCCCCGGAGAAGCAAGAAATAGAGAGGCTCCGCGATGGAGCCGTGACACAGCTACCTCGCGGATGCTCTGTCGGGAGATATAATTTCAAGAATTTCGAGAGAAGGTCATGATCGGCGTGGCATGT
Source organism: Datura stramonium (assembly GCA_018107945.1). NCBI lineage: Eukaryota > Viridiplantae > Streptophyta > Magnoliopsida > Solanales > Solanaceae > Datura > Datura stramonium. The sequence goes on along the minus strand of JACEIK010000244.1, from coordinate 349,021 downwards.
TGGAATTAATTTCCTCGATCTTGACATTCGGTGTAGGTGCACGTTTGCACCGTGGCACGCTGGGCATGCTCCGCGTTGCATGCCGTGCCACGTTAGGGGCAATTACCTGGACGGCTATTTCCTATAGAACCTCGCGTTTTGCAGGTGTCACGGAGGCGGTGCTCCGCGTGCACTCCGTTACGTTGATTGTCGGGGAAAAATTCTCCCCGGTATAAATAGAACACTTAGGTTCATTTTTAATTATTCTGACTTGGTGGAGCAAGAACGTGGGTTACGGGCGATTGAGAGGACGAAAATTCTTAGGGTTTTCTCTATCCCTTTCTTCATTCCTTCAATTGTTTGTATGTTTTACACTCATTTAATGATGTTTAATCCACAAATGAGTGGCTAATTCTACTTCTTGCTGAGGTTAGGAACAATTGTATTGAAATGTAATTGTTGATTATCTGGTTGTTTCATCTTTTCTTCTATGGTTGTTCTATTTAATTCTTGTTCTTACCTGCATTAATATCGGCCAATGTTAATGTAAATCAAAAGTCGGTTTCACCCGAGAGGGCACAGCGGAAAGTTGTGAGTAATAGGATATGATCTTTTCTTAGTTTGGGAAAATTGAGGTCAGTTTACCTTCAGGATAGAAATATACCTGAAAGTCGTATTAGTCAAGTGTGGAATCGGTTTTGTAGGGCTAGAACATGAATTTCTTCTTATCACGAAATGTAGGTGGAAGGTTCATGATTCTTAAGTTGGGTTAAATACGAGAGTTTTAATCCATAGGCATAAGTTCGACTAGCAACCAGAGAAAAGACAAACCACGTAGATCGATAATTAATTTTTTTACATGTTCGTTTTAGCCTCGGCTTATGCTCACATTCTAGTTCAGACTCACTTGAATAATTATTTTTTACTTTAGTATAAAATAGTTCACAAAATATAAAAACTTTTCTTTGCTTCATTGTACCGCATTTTAGAGTTACGGTAAATTGACACTTGAGGAGATTTTACCACAGCAGTCAGTCCCTTAGTGGGATCGATACTTAGCTTACTTGTAGTCCAGTCCCTGTGGGATCGATACTTGGCTTACTTAAGCCACTTACTACTTGTTCGACCACGTGCACTTGCGTGTAGTCTCCAGACAGCCGAACAGGGGAGGGGGACTCTCAAGCGCTAGCAGGCCTAGCGCGCTGCGCTGGCCAGTGCACTGCTGGCTGGAGCATCGTGCTGGCCCTACGCGCGTTGGTCCTGTCCGACCCCACTTCCTGGGCTTTCCCCATGCACAACAAGCTCTCTTTACTCGTCACAACCCACACGTATGCCTACTAACCTATACATTTTTACGGGGTGTAACAACACCCAATAGGATCAACCTATAGATTTTTCATGAATTAGAGAGGGATTAGGCATAGGTATGAACAAATTCACCCATCCATAGCCTTAAATACCTGAGATGGACTGATTCTACCACTTCTCTAATTTCCCAAAGAAGGACTGAAGAAAACATCAAGGAATTTGAGCTTGATCACCTCTCTAGACCTTAACTCTTGCATGCATGAGCAGGAATAGCCTAAAATGAAGTTACCCCACTTAATATTCACTATTTATAGCTTAAAACGATGTAGTTTAGGCCTTAGGATCATAGGAATTATGGATAAGCCCTTACTAAATTCGAAGAAAATAACTGACTGCCAGTCCCCAAAAGAGACTAGACGTGTCGTTACCCAGGGAACGAATCATCACCAACTGTCATCGTGAGCACTGCCACTTCTCCTGGAAGGGTCTCCACGATGGATTTAGTGGAGTGTCATTGGTGACCACGACTCGTGGTCACCACTCGTTACCGTCACTGCCCAACATCTCAAGATCCCACCCAACTGCTGACCACGACTAACTTGACAAATCTTGGTGCCTGACCATGACTTGTGGTGCCCATCCGTAGGGTACACTGCCAACCATTCTTCACCATCCCAAAACGCTTGACCAAAACTAACTCAATGAGCCATGAGGACTGACCACGACTCATGGTCATGTCTGTGGGGTCTCAAACCAATATTTTCCAACTCAAGTCAAACCCCTCACCACAAGTCACTTAACGACGAGTGGTCAACCAGACGGGTCACGGGACAACCCATTCTGTGACCTGGTGCAGAAAGTCCTGTTTTCTCCGTTTCAACTCCCAGTGTGATCTTAGGGCTTCCGGGGTATAACAATGTCTCTCTCTTGGGAACATTTGTCCTCGTATATTTAAAATCATACAGAAAAGCAAAGAAATGCAATCATGATATTCAAATACTAATCATATAACCTGAAAACTGAAGGAATGACTAACTATATTTTAAACTACATGTCGAAACTGAATTCGGGAATCATACATAAATCCATATACATGAAAAAAATTGAGGCACATGAGATGAACATGAAATTGAATAATGTTTTAAGGCAGAAACTGGTACCTAAAGCTGGGACTGAGCCGATAGCCAATAAATGTGGGTATCTAGCCATCATGTCTGCTTCGGCCTACCACGTAGCTCCCTCAACATGTTGATTCCTCCATAAAACTTTAACTAAAGCTACTTCCTTGTTTCTTAACCTTCGAACTTGACGATCAATATTTCCATCAGAACCTCCTTATAACTAAGGATGTCTTTAATACATACAATCTCCACCGGAACAACTAAAGTTGCATTCCCCGAAGACTTCTTTAAGAGTGATACATGAAAAACAGGATGAACGGAAGCTAATTATGAGGGAAACTCCAATTCTTATGCCACCTTTCCTACCCACTTCACAATCCGGTAGGGGCCAACATAACGAGGGATGAGTTTTCCTTTCTTTCCAAACCTCATCACTCCCTTCCATGGAAGACACCTTCAGAAACACCCAATCATCCACTTTGAACTCTAGTTCTCTCCTTCTCACATCAGCACAGGAATTTTGGTGACTTTGAGGTATTTTCAACCTGTCATGTATGAGTTGAACTTTCCCCATTGCCTCATAGACTGGATCTGGTCCTATTATCACAGCTTCGCCGAGTTCAAATCAACAAATAGGTGATCTACAGCTCTGCCCATAGAGAACCTCAAATGGAGCCATCTGAATACTAGAATGGTAGTTGTTATTGTATGCAAACTCAATAAGAGGCAAATGGTCATCCTAACTACCCTTGAAGTCAATCACACATGCTCTCAACATTTCCTTGAGAGTCTGAATTGTCTGCTCCACCTAGGCATCCATTTGCGGGTGAAATGTTGTACAGAGCTTGACCTGAGTACCTAGTCCTTTTTTAAACAATCTCCAAAACTGAGAGGTAAATTGGGTACCTCTTTCTGATATGATGGACAAGGGCACTCCATGAAACCGAACTAGCTCTCGAATGTACAGTTTGGCATAATCTTCCACTGTATCGGTGGTTTTGACTAGTAGAAATGAGTGGCTTTGGTCGAATCGGTCCACGATCACCCAAATGGAGTCATACCATTGATGAGTGTGAGGAAACCCTTTGATGAATTTCATATTGATTTCTTCCCACTTCCAAGTAGGAATACTGATATCCTAAACCACACCTCCCGGTCTCTGATGCTCAACCTTCACTTGCTGACAGTTTGGACACTTAGCTACAAATTCTGCGATGTCTTACTTCATACCATTCCATCAATAGACTTCCCATAGGTTACGGTACATCTTGGTGGAACCGGGATGTATCAAATACCTGGAATCGTGAGCCTCATGCAACATCCAATTTCTTAAATTATCAACGTCGGGGACACATAAGCAACCTTGACATTGAAGCACACCATCTCCCCCTTTGGAGAAGACCTCTATCTTCTGATTCTGAACGGATTCCTTTAATTTATCAAAAAAGGGTCCTCATCTTGTGTAGCTTTTACATCAGTCACCAAGGACAATTTTGATCCGTTCTGAACTATAACACTGCCATCGGTCGATTCAACGAAATGAACTCACAACCTTGCAAGCCGATGCACATCCTTCACCAGCTCCTTTCTCCCTTCACCTACATGGGACACACTCTCCATAGAGAGTCTACTAAGTGCGTCTGCTACCACATTACCCTTACCCTGATGGTAAAGGACACTTATGTCATAATCCTTGAGTTGCTCCAACCACCTCCTTTGGCATAGATTTTGATCCTTCTGCGTAAACAAACATTGTAGGCTCTTGTGGTCCGTAAACACATCTACATGGACTCAATGCAAATAGTGCCTCCGTATATTCAAGGAAATACCACCGCCGCCAATTCAAGATCATGGTCGGGTAGTTCTTCTCATGAACTTTCAGCTGTCTGGAAGAATATGCTATCACTTTAACATGATGTATCAATACGCAACCAAGGCTGATTCTAGAAGCATCGCAACAAACCACAAACCCATCGGTACCCTTAGGTAGGGTTAACACCGGTGCTGAGGTAAGTCGAGTCTTTAACTCCTGAAAGCTTCTCTCACAAGCCTCGAACCATTGAAACTTCACTTTCTTTTGGGTCAATTTGGTCAATGGAACTACAATGGATGAGAACCCCTCAACAAATCTTTGATAATAACCAGCTAAGCCCAAAAAGCTCTAAATATCTGAAGGATTCACCGGTCTAGGACAATTCATTACCGCTTCTATTTTTTGAGAATCCACCTTTATGCCCTCACTTGACACCATATGGCCCAAGAATACTACCAAGTTAAACCAAAACTCGCACTTGCTGAATTTGGCATATAGTTAGAGATCCTTGAGAGTATGTAGTACCACCCCCGAATGAGCGGCATGCTCCTCCGTGCTCTGAGAGTATATCAAGATGTCATCAATAAACACGATCACGAACATATCCAAGAATGTATTGAACACCCTATTCATCAAGTCCATAAATGTTGCAGGAGCATTCGTTAGTCCATAAGACATAAATATAAACTCATAATGACCATACCACATCCTAAAGGCTGTCATCGGGATGTCACTCTCTCGAACCCTGAGCTGATGGTATCTGTATCTGAGATCTATCTTCGAAAAGCACATGGCACCGTGTAGCTGGTCAAACAAATCATCAGTCCTGGGTAGAGGATACCTGTTCTTGATGGTGACCTTGTTCAATTACGATAATCAACACATATACGAAGAGAACCATCTTTCTTTCGGACAAAGAGAACTGGCGCACCGCATGGGGATTTTCTCGGTCTTATGTATCCCTTATCTAAAAGGTCTTTCGACTGCTCCTTCAAATCCTTTAGCTCGATTGAATCCATTCTATACGGAGGAATAGATATAGGCTGCATATTAGGAAGAAGGTGAATACCAAAATCAATCTCCCACGCGGGAGGGATTCCTGGTAAATCATCTGGGAAGACTTCTGGATAATTACATACTACAAGGACTGACTGGATAGTCGGTGTCTCGGACGTAGCATCCTTAACCCTAACTATATGGTACACGCAACCTTTGGAGATCATCTTTCTAACCTTAAGGTAGGAAATGAAATGGCCTACATGCACAACTGAACTACCCTTCCACTCTATGACTGGCTCACCTGGAAATCTGAACTCGACTGCTCGGGTTCTACAATTAACTGAGGCATAACATGTAAGTAGCCAATCAATGCCGAGAATAACATCAAAGTCGGTCATGGCAAACTCTACTAGATTTTCTAAGGTGACTTTTTGAAGGACTGTGACCGGGAAACTTCTATACACTCGTCAAGCTACAATTGAATCACCCACTAGAGTAGAGACTGAAAAGAGTTCAAAATAGATTTCGGGACTGACTCTGAAACTACTAGCCACATAAGGTGTCACAAAAGACAAGGTAGCCCCTGGGTCTAATAAAGAATATACATCAAGATGGAAAACTCATAACATACCAGTGACTACATCCGGGGAGACCTCCTGCTCCTGGCGGGATGCTAAGGCATAGAATCTATTTTGGTGCTGACTACCACCCGTGCTAGTAGATGCCCCCTGGTGGTCTAGGCGTGCGGGTTGAGCTGCTGAACTGGATCATGGGCCTCGGCCCCTATCATGGCCGTTTCTAGCTTATGGGCAATATCTGAGTATATGTCCGGGCTTCCCACACCTAAAGCAAGCACCTGTACCTACCAAACACTAACATGTGTGCCTCTGGCCACACCTGTCACAAATAGAGATACTAGAATCTGCGGGCCTGCTACTCTGACCCCTAGAGTCTGATGCTCGTCCTCTCTCGTCGCAACTATGTCCTGATAGGACACTCATTGCTGAAGATGCAAGAGTAGAATATATCTTGTGAGACTATTGTCGGTGTCCACACCTGGCCCTGGTTGAGAGAACCTATAGCTGTCGGTCCTGGCCCTCTTGGCCTGTCTCTCCCTCAAATGAGCTGCCTCCATCTTCTAGGCGTATAAGACTATCCAATGGAAATCCATATCCTGATGAAGAATAGCGGTCCTGTAATCTTTATCTAGATAGTACGCCACCCCATTAACAAACCTTCTCACTCGTGCCCTCTGATCCACAACTAACTCTGGGGCGTACTTTGACAGACAAGTGAACTCAAGGGAATATTCTTGCACTGTCATCCTTTACTGCTTTAGATTCACGAACTCGACTGCCTTCAACTCCCTCATCTCACGAGGGAAGAACCGACCTAGGAAAGTGACGTGAAACTCCTCCCAACTGATAGGGCCTGCTCCGGCTATCCTACTATCCTTCCACTGTCTAAACCAAATGTGTGTGACCCCCTTCAATTGATATGAGGCCAGATCAACACACTCTTCTCCATTCACCCCCATGACCTGGGTGATCTTCAAAATCTCGTCAATAAATTCATGTGGATCCTCGTCCACCTTTGACCCAAGTAACTTTGGCAGGTTAATCTGTAAGAAATCTCTGACTAGTGCTGCCGCCACATTCCCATTCTGCAGGAAATGCACCACTGCCTACTGGTTGACCTAGGCAGTCAAGGCCTGCGCTAGCATCTAAATTGATGCCTTGAATTCAGTGTGGGCAACCGGCTCCGGTGCATGGTGCTCCTAGATTGGTGGGGCTTATTGGTGCCCGTCCCTATTGCTTTCCTATTGGATATTTTGATTTCCATTCTTTCTACCGTTTACTCTATGGGGAGGCATGATTCTGCAATCGCGAATAGTACGAGTAAAAAGTATAGAGAGACATTTCATCGCACGACATAGATCATGAAAGAAAGGAACATTTCCTAATTGCCTCATAGCCTCTTTGTCATAAGTGTTGCGAACTTCAAACCCATGAAAAACACTCTACTTAATGTGGCTTTAAGAAATCTAGGAAACTTCAAACCTGTCTTTCAGATACTAAGTTTGTCACGACCCGAACATGGGCCCGGATCGAGACACGGGACAAGGAGCTCCAAAAGAACCCAAGTCGACCCATGGCATGAACATACATCTAACTCATTCATATATAGTGAAAGGCTTAACATAATGAATATAACAGAAGTCTAATCACAACATAACCTCAAACAGGAATTCAAATAATACATGACGAGCTGAATTCTACATACGGTCTGAAAGCCTCTACATATCTGATAGGTTGATGGGACAACACCCCCAACTAACCCGACAAGTGATAACGTTCAAACCACACCTCCTTAGGAAGTATGAAGCGGACATTATCAATAAAGAACCCAACTAGAGGTTGGGGTCGATCCGACAGGGAATATGGAAGGATGTAAAAGAACGCTAGTGACTAATCTTTTTTAGTTAATTATTTCCTAAGAGGGGGGATTTGTAAAAGTAATAAATAACAATGTTGAGAAATTGATTTTTGTTTCCAAATTAATGCAACTAACTAGGGTAAGTGTTCCCCATGACTTCGTAACCACAAGGCGTTTTATACTAGTGATCTATACCTGTGCTTAGTATGTAATATTGGTAAGTTAATTTCACCTAGATGGTTGATCTCCTATTTAGATGATTATCACCACACAACTTGGTACATCTATGGGTGTATGCTTTACTAAACCTTTCCCTTGATATCGGATTAGCTATTCCCAGACAAGGTCAAGCTATTAGATGAGGGTTGATAGCCTCAAATCTCTGTTGTTAATCCCTTTTCCCATTCACTATCTCCTTGGTCCAGTAAGTAAGAATAAGGAAAGTTCTAATGTTTGCAATTGTTAAAAATCAACTAAAATGAAGGAAGAAACAATACATGCATAAACTCCATTTAAGAATCACTAAATATTTTACCTATGTGTGTTAATTTGTCATGGTTCCCACAACCCTCGTTGTGTTGGTTTTATCCTATCACGTTTATAAGTGAATTAATAGAATTCATAAATAAAAACAAAAAATTAATACTTACAATGATGATAGGAAGAATTCACTTGATTAATGCAGCATTCGAAAGAACAACATTACAATAATATCTCAAATATGTCTTCTAACACGTCTTAAAATTTAATCTAAAAACTTTATGTAAAACTTCAACTCTTGAAGATATTACAACTTAAAACTTCATTGCTATTACATGCAAATAAAGGGGTATTTGTAGTAGTTGATTTATGCTTTGCTTGTTCCTTGTTTAATTTGACTTGGACTTGATGTTCCTCTTCCTAGTTGAAGTAGGAAAGCCATTTTTTTACCATTTTGAAACACTTGCCGCGTCGCCTCCTGCCACTGTCGCGTCCAGTGTCGCATAGTACATGCCAACGTGCCTAGACAGTGCTACTGCTCACCTGCCATCGCGCGGGAGAAGGAGTTTTTGCGCGCCTATTGCAGCGCTGGGACAAGGCTGCATCGCATATGCCATAGCGCCGAGAAGAGGACTGCTGCGTGCCAGGCATAGTGCCAATGGTCTGGCGCCTCGTGCGGCTGTGTGCCAACCTCGTGAGACCTTCAATCCTTGCATTCTTCAATCCCACTTCTTCACATTTGATCAATAATTCTTAAATACCTTCAAATTCATCATTTTAAGCACTAAAAACATCTCATCACATGTGTTAGCTAATTTCACAAATATATAACATAATCACATGTAAACACACATAATTTATTCTCAAAACATTGTAAAGTACGGGCAAAAAATGTCTATGAAGTGCATAAGTACGCCCTTCATCAAGAAGTCTGAAACTAAAAATAGCAAGATAACTGATAACAAATGTTCCTCAAGAGATGAGGACTCACCAATAAAGATTGTATGCTAACTCTGAAAGCTGGCTATGACGGGGCTGAGTCTGAAGATCAGAGCCTGTGGTCAATCCGTGGAATGTACCGAGTTTGCAAGGTAAGTAAAACTGCTTAAATAAATAAAATAATTTAAAACATGCATAATATAAAACAACATCAAGATAAGAATCTGAGAGTAGGGCTTGCATGCTATTTTCAATCATTAATTCGTAATAATTGAAAACATGATTATAATTGGAAACAATATTAAACATGTTGTAATACCTCGGAAACCCAAGGATCAGACCCGCGAGTCAAAACAGGGAAGATTTAAAACTGGTGTTGCAGGCATAGAATGAGTCATTGGATGACTCCTCAGGACAGCCCACGAGTCGTCAGGTTGCTCGTGGGGAGGCCAGGAAAAAGTTGGGAAGTTTGGAGGAAAAGGGGTCCCCACGGGCGTGGGAACGACTCGTGGTCAGGCACCATGAGTCGTTAGGTCAGCAGTGGGGTAAGGGAGAAGGAAAAGAGAAGAAATTAGGACTACGCACTTAACGGGAGCTGACCACAAATTGTTGGGTGTGGTAACGAGTCGTGGGGTGATATAAGTGTGAAGTGATGTAATTAAGGCAGTGCACATGACGATTGGTGACCATGAGTCGTGGTCACCCCCAACAAGTCGTTATGTTAGTCATTACGAGTCTAGGACGTCAGGCTGGACAATGTACTCGACTAGCAACATGACGAGTCTTTTGCCCCATTGACGAGTAGTCAGGTCGTCCGTTAGAACCACCTGACAGTTAAATTCTGCGATTTTTAATAAGGTCTTTTTCATAATTCCGAAGATATAGAGGCCTATTATACGCCGTTTAAGGCTCGTTTTAGTGGGTTTTAAGAGGGAGAAAACCTATTCTCGGTTATTCCTACCATACATGCAAGCTTGAGAGGTTGAAGAGGTGATTCAAGGCTCGTATTCAAGGTTTTCATCAAATTTCCTCTTGGGTAATCAAAGATTTGGTGGAATCAATTCCTTTCAGGTATGTAGGGTTATGAGTGGGTGTTTCTTTCCACACCCATGCCCAATCTCTATCTAAGTGTGAGAAATTCCTATGATCAAATTATGGGGTTTTCACCCAATTGCATAATTCTTGAATTTCTATACGTGGGTACTATTAGATTATGTTTCTATTGATCAATTGTGAAGTTTGGGCATATTTTAAATTGTTTTCAATCAAAATTGTGTTTTCTAATTTATGAAATTAAATGCCCATGGATGAGAAGTCATGAAAGAAGAGGATGATGATTAATGTATGATGATGAAAAACATGTTTCCCATGATTATTGATAAGGGGCATATTTATATGCCAAATTGATACTCAAACGTATAGCTTTTGCCTTGTTTGTCCAACAATGTGTGTACATTCTCATGTAAATTGTA
>JACEIK010000244.1:306801-325284 GCA_018107945.1 Datura stramonium | reverse complement strand
TTTTATTCTTTTGGAGACAGTTAGATATGAGATTCATCATTAATTTATTCCTAAATAACTAATAATTAATAGACTTTTTTGATAATTTATCATTAAATGAGGTCCTACTTGCTAATATCAAAATAAGTTTTCTAAGTATATCATCAAATACAGTACTCTACATTACTTCTAAGTGTATAATTTCTCACGGTATTAGAGCTTCTTTGAAGTTATTTCCATTACCAAATTCTGATTTTTCTATACACAAACAATCCTGCTCACATTGCTTTTAATTCTTTTCAATAGCCTCTGTTCATCACCTCATGTCTTGTGAAGTTGAAGCCCTCTAACTACCTGATATGGAGAAACCTGATTATGCAGCTTATCAAGGTGATGAGACAGACATATCTCATTGAGGGTAAGCCAGAAATCATTATTATTGAGGTCATCAATGAAAGTAGTGAAAAAACAATGACAAAAGTAATGATAAGAAGAGTGAATCTGTAGATGAATAGGCAGAAAAAGATGTTTTGTTAAGGAGTTGGATATCTTGAACAATGTCAGAAAAGAAAATGTATCTCATTAAGGGATGTACAACTGCCAAACAGATGTTGAAATGTTTGGAGGACGCGTATCTACAAGCAACAGAAGGTAAGGAATTTCAATTATAGCAACAACTTCAAACTATCAAGCTTGGTAGTAGAACTATTTGTAAATACTTGAAAGAATTTAAGATCATATGTGATGTATTGGCTACCATACACAAGCCTTTGAATGATGATAGTAAAGTAATAAACTTTGCTAGAGGATTGGGTCCTAAATATAAAACCTTTAAGATTGTGTTGCTTTGCAAGACACCTTATCCAACACTAAGTCAGTTGATTACTATCTTAAGAGGCATTGATCTCAGGGAGGATGAAGGAGATGATTCACAACAAGTTAATCACAACATAGTTTTTGCAACACAAATAACATACAACAATAGAGGCAGAGGAAACTTCTCAAACAGGAGAGGTAACTACAGCTCTAGGGGAAGAGGTTTCAAACCTGTTGGATAAAGTAACAACCAGACTACCCAAGGGTACAACGATCTAGGAATGTCCCTAAAGGGTAGGAAAGCTCAGGGACATCAACATGTCAAATTTGTGGTAGAAATAATCACACTGCCCTGAAATGCTTCTTCAAATAGGACTTCTCTTCTTAGGCACAAGAAGATCTGCCTCAAGCACTTGCTACACTCAATTTACACAGTCAAAATAGTGGAAACAATGCTCACTATATGAACTTAGTAGCAAGTAAACACATGAAAAATATCACAGGAATCTTTCCAACCTTAAACTTTAAAATAGAAGTGACAAAATTTTAGTAGGAAATGACATGAACTAGAAATCACTCATGTTGGAAAATAACTACCTATGTTTTGAGAATGATAACTGAAGTTCTTGTAGTTCCTAAACTCAAAAAGAATCTGTTATCGGTAAGTAAGATTGCTAAAGATAATTGTTGTACTATTGAGTTTTTTGAATCATCTTTCAATGTAAAAGACACGAGGATAGGAAAACAGATGACCAAGGGTGCTAGAAGAGGAGGAATATATTCTTTGAAAGTTGACAATCTTCTTTCTTTGAATGCTACACATACAAGAAGGAGCTCTAGTGATGTTTGGCATGCCAAACTTGGGTATTCAGGTTCTAGGTCTTTAGAAATACTTGACAATAATAAGTTTATTAATATACAATAATAAGTTTATTAATATACCTATGCAATTCCTCCTGGAACTTTCCACGACTGCTATAGTACGGCCACATACAAGAAGGAGTTTCTAGTGATGTTTGGCATGCCAAACTTGGGTATTCAGGTTCTAGGTCTAGAAATATTTGACAATAATAAGTTTATTAATATACAATAATAAGTTTATTAATATACAATAATAAGTTTATTAATCATCAAATCATTGGAATAAAACTCCTATGGTTTGTGTTAGTTGTCAAATGGTAAAAGGTTGTAAACTACTATTTACAGAAATAAAGTTGAGAATGAAACTTTATTGGAAAATCAACTGTGACTTATGAGGACCTGTCTCTATTGAATCCTCCTAATATATGAGGTATTATGCACTATTTGTTGATAATCACAGTAGATACACATAATTTATCCATTAAAAAGGAAATCTGATTTCTTTGAAACATTTGTAAATTCCAAAAAATGATTGAGAAACAATTTTCAAAGTGTAAAGATTTTTCAGCGTGATGGTGGTGGTGAATTTTCAAGTTTAGAATTTATAAAATACTTAAAAATTTATGGCATTGTAAGACACATCTTTTTTCCGCATACTATTGAGCAAAATGGAATTGCAGAAAGGAAACACAGACATATAGTGCCTCTATATCTATGGACTGAAGCATTTCAAACAGTTATTTTCTTGATAAATAGATTGTCGTCCTCTGTACTTAAATAGGATACACCATTTCATAAACTACATGGATCACACCATGACTACAAAAACTTAAAAATGTATAGATGCAGGTGTTTTCCCTATCTAAAAAGGAAATGCAAACTCTCTACAGTCATATCCATGTTTGTTTATCGGTCATTGTGGCTTGGATAAAGGACATTTGTTATCATCCATCTACAAGGAAGTTTTTGGTATCAAGACATATTATCTTTAATGAACTAACTGTCTCTTATATTTCTTGGAAACAGAGACTAACAATATACTTGCAGATTCTAGTCATATGGCCATATTCTTTGAGTTTTTCTCATAATCATAAGATGAGTCTGGTTCATCAGACTATACACCTATAAGGGAAGTAGTAGACGTTGACCCTAATAATGTTATTGATAATACAAATAGCAGTGCTGAGCCAACTGAAGTCATAGGCACAGAAGATTCACTCACAGAAAAGGACTAACTGTGTGGTGTTGTATCTATAACTAATGATCCACCTTCAATAATTAAATTGTATACATAGGGTCATTAAGAGGAACATTTAGTTCTAGATGAGTTGTAGTCAGAGGACTCAGATTCAAATGGAGTAAAAGAGTTACCACAAACTCTTGCGATGGTGCAAACACATCCTACTCCTGATTAACATCTATAACGGTTCAGTATAGAGAATCCAAGAGTCTTACAACTTGAGGTAGACTTCTCAAACTTTTTAAATACTTAGGATAAACCGACCTTAGTAGAACAAGACACTACTGCTTAGGAAACACCTACAACTGCCACTCAGAATCATCACATGGTTACCAGACTCAAAACAAAATCACTCCTTATTACTCAACCTCATTGGCTACCATAAAAACAAATGTTAAAGAACCTAAGTCACTGAATGCAACAAGAACTAAAAGCTTTACATTAGAATGAGACTTGAACCTTAGTTCATAGAACTTCAAAAATGAATGTAGTAGGGTCTAAGTGAATTTTTAAGATAAACTGAAACTAGATGGATCAATTGAGAGGCACAAAGCAAGACTAATTGCTAAAGGATATTCACAACTTGAAGGAATTGATTTTAAAAAAACCCTCAGCCCAGTAGTAAAAGCTAAAATCATAGGGTTCATCTTGTCTATTATTGTTACCTTTTTGCATGGCCATTTACAAGAAGAAGTCCACATGAGTCAATCACCAGAATTTACTGCTCCAAAATATCTAGTCATGTTTGTTTCATAAAGAAGGTCCTTTATGGACTCAAGCAAGCTCCCATAGCATGGTTTGATAGGTTTAGCCTATTTTTGCATCACCTGGGGTTCAAATATAGCAGGGAAGACTCTTCCTTATTTACTCTTCACATTTTAGAAGGAACTATAGTAATTCTGTTGTATGTAGATGATAAAATTGTAGCAGGGAGCAACTCAAGGCATATAGGGGAAGTAGTGAAGAAGTTGAAAAGTGAATTTGCTATGAAAGATCTTGGACCCTTAGTTACTTCTTGGGTACTGAAGTTTTCACGATCCGAGCTGGACCTCGAATTGAGACACGGGACCTAGAACCATGAACGATACCAAGCTAATCCATGGAATATACATAACATGATTAAGAGAATAGCTAAGAGAAATTAAAGCATGAACATAATATAAGCGGAAATCTGCATGACATAACCATATGAACGTAAGCACAAGCCCACATCGCTGAACCGTCTATACATAACTGTTTGAAAAGCCTTTAAACTTTTGATAAGCTGATGGAACAACACCACCAACTAGCTCGCTAAGTATGAAACTAAAATACAAACAAAAGAGATATAACCAAAACTAACATCCTTGGATAATGAGGACTCACCAAAAATGGGACAAAGCTGGACAAAGAGGGAGCGAGCTAATGACGAGACTGAGACTGGTCGCCCGAACCTATATCATGAAACGTTATAGCATAGAGTATGCGATCAGTATTTTGAATGTACTGAGTATATAAAGTAAGCAAAACATGCTAGTAAAAACAGTATAAGAGAGGTCATGAGTGTAAAATCATAGAAAACATGAGATCTTGATCATAAACTAAACATGATGGCTCAAAGCTTCCAAAACTATAACATAAACCTAAATATGACTGTTTCATAAGTAAAACCTCTTAAATAATGTTTTGAGCCAAAATACGATAAGTCATAATATCACAAGAGATGAGGATAATAATATATAGAAACTAAGGAACAATGGAGGACTTGTCGTAACCGACAACCATCACATATGAGCGCATGATGATCTCACGTCTTGCCCACATGGAGGAGAGCCATAGTAAGCCTTTTCAGGGTAACATACAAATAAGGTGTGATATTATGGTGTGCCCTCAGACGAGGGAAGCACTCTATTGAGAAGTCCCAATATAAATATATACCTACGGTGGCGCGTAGTTCTTAGACCGGGGTCCTTGGAATCCCTGGCTTGCTCGGTGCTAATCAATACTTCAAAAACATGTATATAGATCATAACTATATTATCAAAACATATCTAAAATCTATTTCTTAGGAGTCTTGATTCCAAACATTTATGTAAAAGTGATTTTGTAAGCCTTGACTAAAATCATAGTAAAACATACTTGGCTTTACATAGGCTTGCCCAAATCATGAAATCATACATACTTGAAATAATTTTAATAATTCAAAATCATGAAATCATAAGTTTGAGTCATATCATTCGTGCATACTTTGACAATTCATCATACTAAAAATCACGGGCTCATAACTTTAAAATTCATAAATCATGCACAACAGGGCATAATTGTCATAAGCTTGAAATAATCAATTTATGAGGAATTTGAGAGTAAAAGCTGCCCTAATAACTATATTTCATCAATTTGAACATGAGAGAATTGAACCCATATAGATAGCATGGATAATTGCATGAAATTGGGTTAACCCTAAAATTTCAAGATAACATGATTGGAGACTTAAAATCATAGATTGGGGATGAAATTGGGCATAAGAGTGAAAGAATTTACCCTATTCACAACCCTACATACCTGAGTAATTGACTTCTAGACTTGTCTTGAAAACCCAAAAAAGATTTGAAGAGATTCAATGAAGAATTCTAGCCTTGATCGTGAGAGAGGATCTTCAATCCACTGTTGTTTTGAAAGAATGAGGACTTAGTCTAGGTTAAACCTCTTAATATACTCTTTAAGAAGCCCAAAACGATGTTACTTAGGGGTCAGGAATTTAGAAAATTACAAAAATGACCCTGAAAAATCACTTGGACTGAGTCACTGAATGGCTCGATAGTGGCAAATGACAGGTTGTGACACTCCTGATGATCCATTGCCCATACCGTGTCCCTAACTAGTACGGTCCAAACTCCCCTCTTTCCAATACTAGAAGTGACGGGCTTTCACTCCCTCGATGGTCCATTGAATCTATAGTCACACCTGGAACACCGAGACCCAATCGCAACAGAAAATGTGACGGTCCATTGCTAGGCTGATAGGCCATCGGTCCCATCGTCACACATATACCAGATCTACAAATTTCAGTTCTTTTTCCTTTCAATGAGCCATTTTGAGACACCAAGTGTTATAATATCTCCTCCTTGTGAACATTCATCCTCGACTATTGACTTAAGCATACTGGAGGGCTTGGAAAGGAACTGCAATCTCAAAACTGAACAACCATAGCTGAAAACTGACAGAGTGACCGACTCCGAATTTAAATACATGACTAAACTGAATTCATGAAACATATTTGCATGCTATGACATGAAAGAAACTTAGAGACATGATCTTGAAATTAAGCTGAATAGAGTACTAAGGAGGAAACTGGTAGCTTATGATGGAACTGAGCCAAAAGGGAAAAGATGTTGGTATTTAGCCATCATATCTGCTTTGGCTTCCCTCGTAGCTCCTTCAACAAGCCGATTTCTCCACAAAACCTTCATTGAATCTATTTCCCTACTCCTCAACTTCCAAACCTGACGATCGAGGATCTCAATCGGAACCTCTTCATAGGTAAGACTATCCCTCACCCCAAAGCTTTCTACCAGAGCAACTAAGGTTGGATTGCCAATGTACTTCTTCAACAGGGACACATGAAAAATTGGATGCACCAAAGCTAACTCCGCTAGTAGCTCCAACTCATATGCCACCTTTTTGACTCGCCTCAGAACCTTATAAGGACCAACATATCGGGGACTAAGATTCCCTTTCTTACCGAATCTCATAACTCCCTTCATGGGAGACACCTTCAGAAACACCCAATCATCAACTTCAAACTCAAGCTCTCTTATCCTAACATCCGCATAAGATTTTTGATGACTTTGAGCTATTTTCAACCTTTCCCTAATAAACTAAACTTTCTCCATAGCCTCATGAATTGAATTTGGTCCTATCAACATAACCTTACCTACCTCGAACCATCCAGTAGGTGATCTACACCTCCGCCCATAAAGAGTCTCAAATGGAGCCATCTGAATGCTGGAGTAATAACTGTTATTGTAGGCAAACTTGATGAGAGGCAAGTGATATTTCCAAATACCCTTGAAATAAATTATTTGCTCTCAACATGTCCTCAAGAGTCTGGGAAGTCCGCTCAGCCTGACCATCTGTCTGCGGGTGAAAAACGGTACTAAGCTTCACCCAAGTGCCAAGTCCTTTCTGAAACGACT
Source organism: Datura stramonium (assembly GCA_018107945.1). Lineage (NCBI taxonomy): Eukaryota > Viridiplantae > Streptophyta > Magnoliopsida > Solanales > Solanaceae > Datura > Datura stramonium. The sequence goes on along the minus strand of JACEIK010000244.1, from coordinate 318,213 downwards.
TTCAAAATTAAGAGGTGAACTGAGTATCCTATCTGAGATGATGGACAAGGGAACTCCATGAAATCGAACCAAATCCAGAATGTAAAATCTAGCATAATCCTCGGTTGAATCTATAGTTTTGACCGGTAAGAAATATGTTGACGATCAACCTGTCCATAATCATCCATATAGAGTCACACTTTCGGTGTGTGCGAGGAAACCTTGTAATGAAGTACATATTGATATCTTCACACTTTTACGTAGGAATGCTGATGGCCTGAAGCATACCTCCAGGTCTTCGATGCTCCACCTTCACCTGTTGGCAATTCGAACACTTTGCCATAATTCTACTATGTCTTTCTTCATGTCATTCCACACGTAGACTTCTCGTAGATTACGGTATATATTGGTTGCACCTGGATAGATAGAGTACTGAGAGCCATGAGCCTCGCTCAGCATCCACTCTCTCAAGTCATATACTGTCGGAACGCATAATCGGCCCTGATATCAAAGTATACCATCTCCCCCTTGGGAGAAAACCTCTACTTTCTATTTCTAGACTGTTTTTTTCAACTTCATGAGGATAGGGTCCTCATCTTGCCTTGCCTTAACCTCCGTCACCAATGAAGATTTCAACCTATTCAGAACAATAACACCACCATCTGATGGACCTATAAGGTGAAATCCTAGACGAGCCAACCTATAAACATCCTTCACCAACTCTTTCCTCCCATTCTTGACATGGGACACACTCTCCATGGATATCCTACTAAGAGCACCCGCCACTACATTGACCTTGCTTGGATGATAAATGAAACTCAAGTCATAGTCCTGGAGAAGCTCTAGCCATCTCCTTTGCCGCAAATTCAGGTCCTTCTGAGTGAACACGTGCTAAAGGATTTTGTGATTCGTGAACAAATCCACATGAACCCCATATAAATAAAGCCTTTAAATCTTTAAGGCAAATACCACTGTTGCCAACTCTAGGTCATACGTTGGGTAATTCCTCTTATAAGTCTTAAGATTTCTAGAGGCATACATAATGACTTTGCCATGCTGCATCAACACATACCCAAGACCAACTCTAGAAGCATCACAATACACAAACGAAGCCGTCTATGCCCTCCAGCAGGGCCAATACTGGGGCTGAAGTGAGTCAAGTCTTTAACTCCTAAAATCTCTTCTCACAAGTCTCGGATCATTAGAATTTGATCTTTTTCTGGGTCAACTTAGCCAACGATGTTGCAATGGATGAAATTTCCTCTACAAACCTCCTGTAATAACCAGCTAAAATAAAAAGCTCCTAATATTTGTAGGACTGACAGGTCTAGGCCAATTCTTTACCGCTTCCATCTTTGGAGAATCCATCTGTACACCCTCACTAGACACCACATAACCCAAGAATTCTACTAAGTTTAGCCAAAACTCACACTTGCTGAATTTAGCAAATAGCTAGAGATCCTTAAGAGTCTGCAACACAATCCTCAAATAAGCGGCATGCTCTTCCTCGCTCTGAGAGTATATGAGAATATCATCTATAAAGACAATCATGAACATATCTAAATACTACTTGAACACCTTGTTCATCAAGTTCATAAAAGATGCAGGAACATTCGTTAGTCCAAAAGACATAACTACGAGCTCATAGTGACCATACCGAGTTTTGAAGGTTGTCTTTGGAATGTTACTCTCCCTAAATCTGAGCTGATGATAGGCGAATCTGAGGTATATCTTTGAAAAACACGTAGCACCTTGAAGTTGGTCGAACAGGTCATTAGTCTTGGGAAGGGGATACTTATTCTTGATTGTAACCTTGTTCAACTGCCGATAATCAATGCATATCCTAAGGGATCCATCCTTCTTTTGAACAAAGAGAACTGGAGCACCCCATGGGGACTTACTAGACGTGATGAAATCCTTATCCAAGAGATCCTTCAATTGCCCTTTCAACTCTTTTAGCTCGGCTGGAGCCATTATGTAAGGAGGAATGGATATGGGTTTCGTATCAGGGAGAAGGTCAATACCAAAGTTAATCTCTCGCTTGAGAGGGACTCCTGGTATATCATCGGGAAAAACCTCTGAATACTTGCATACTACAGGAACTGATTGAAGAGTTGGGGTATCGGATGTAGCATCCTTGACCCAAACTAGATGGTATACATAACCCTTGGAAATCATCTTTTTGGCTTTAAGATAGGAAAAAAGTAACCTACAGGCACAATTGAACTACCCTTCCGCTCCAGGACTAGTTAAGTCAAAAATCGAAACTCTACCATATAGGTTCTACAATTGATTAAAGCATAACATGCATGTAACCAATCCACACCAAAGATAATATCGAAATCGGTCATATCTAATCCACTAAATCGGCTGAGGTGGCTTTCTGAAGAATCGTGATAGGGAAATTTTTGTATATCCATAGAGATAAAATTGACTCACCGATAGGAGTAGAGACCAAGAAGGGTTCTGACAGGATTTTGGGACTAACACCTAAACTAATAGCAACATAAAGAGTCAAGAAGGATAATGTAGACCCTAGATCTAACAATGAATAAGCATTAAGATGGAATACTTATAACATACAAGCTACTACAACGGGTGAGCACTCCTGCTCCTGATGAGATGAAAGTGCATAGAACCTGTTCTGGTGTTGTCCGCCTACTACACTAGAAGAGGCGCCCTGCTGAGATGGGCAAGTTGCTGGAGCTGCTGAAGTGGTGGTTGGGCACAACCTCTACTGCTACCCTGTTTAGCTAAAGAACAATCTCTGAGCATATGTCCGGGCTTCCCACACCCAAAGCAACCATCAGTGCCAACTAGACACTCTTCGGGGTGCCTCCTAACACACTTCCTACAAGCTGGAGAAATGTGCTCCTCTGTCAGGATCCTCTGACCCTTAGAGCCTAACACTCTATCTCTCTAATCTCCTCAAGTTCTGAATGGTATGTTGGCTGATGAGGGAGCTAATACTGACGACCTCTGGTGGGACTGAGGGCGATGTCCGCCACCAGATCTCTGCTGGAAATTCCTATAACTCCCTGTCCTGGCCCTCTTGACCTCTCTCTCCTTTTCTTTTATTTGCTCTACCTCTATTTTCTAGGAATATGTTATCAGTCAAGAGATATCTATATCATTAATCAGCATGATAGTCCTGCACTCCTTGACCAATGAATCTTCCACTCCATTCACGAACTTGCTCATATGAGCCCTCGGATCAGCAACCATCACCAGAGCATACATAGACAGTGTAACACCTCAGACGTCGGAATAGCTTGATGAAGGAAAATAACTAAAATTTTAGGTCTGGTACAGGGAGTGACGGCGTGACTGACGGACCATCACGCCCCTGATGGCGCAAATGACGATTGTTAGGAAGGCGATGGACCATCACTGGTGATGTTCAGGTTTGATGACATGGCTGACGGCCTGTCACAGACTTGACAGTGCTAGTGATTGCCGTCAGACCAGCGACGGATCATCGATTGAGCCGTCGAAGGAAAATCTTTCGGACTCGGGGGTGGCGGCAGACCTGACGAACCATCGGAGTAGTGATGGCTCATCACTTGTACCGTCAGAAGGAGATTTTGGCCGACCTCACTGGTTTAGGGCGATGGCACAAATGAAGGACTATCAGGAGTGTGACGGCCCATCACGGGTACCGTCGGGGTGCCAGTTATGAAAATTCTTCCCGAATCTCAGGAGAGATTTTGTAATCTCCCGTGCTTTTAACTCTTATACTATGTTATTTTTTTAAGCCCTGAAAGAAGTGTATTAAGGGAGTTTAATCTATTCTAAATCATTCACCTCCCATGCATACAAGATTAGAAAATTTCCTTTGAAGATCAAGATTGAATTTCCCCAATTCTTCTCCAAATCTATTTGGGCTTTCAAAGACAAGTTGAGAATAAGTTTACCTAGGTATGTTTGACTATGAATGAAAGTTTTCTTTCACTCTCATGCCTATATTTCTCCTAAAGTTCATGAATTCAAGTCTTAAATAAAATTTATGATCCTATGGGGTTCTATCCTAATTTTATGAAATTCTCTATGATTTATTTATGAGTCAATTACCTTCATGTCTCAAAGCATGTTTTAAGATTCAGTGGAAAATTTTTATATACTAATTTATTATAAATTTGTGTTTTCAAGTTTTTAGAATATTATTCCCAATTATGCAAGTTTCATGAAAAATCAAGTCTATGATTCTATTAATATCGATTCTCCAAGCTCTAAATTATGGTTTATGATTTATGATATGATTTCTTACAAGCACTCTTCAATTTATGAATTTCAAGTATGGTGATTTGCTCAAGCATGTATGTTCTTCATGATTTATAAGTTTATGATTTTGGCTGACTCACGGTCCCTTATTTCATGGCTAGTCATGTATTTCAAGTATGATTAAGTATGTTATGATTTAATTAGCCCATGAACTTCATGTATGATTTCGCGATAATTATATGAGCCCTAATGTGCATGTTTTTTAGAGTAGTGTCTAGCACGAAGTGGGCCTGACATTCAGATAAACTCTAAGGTCTTAGAACTACATGCCACCAAAGGTATATATTCATGGTTTACCTATGGGGTCCTTATTAGTGATATAACGCCAAGTATCATTCCTTGCCTTGGCAAGATTGGGACTGCTCTGCCCACTTGAGCGAGATAGTTCGGACATCATGTAAGCTCTATCATAATGGTGTCGATTAAGATGAGTTCTCCTATTGTCCCTCATGATTCCAGCTATGCATGTTTATGACTTATGATATTATATTTTCAATATGTTGACCCAATGATAAGTTTATAAGCTTTTACGTATGATTTTAGGTATGACAAACCATATAATTTTGTTCCTAGCTTTGGGTTGTTCTATTCAAATATGAGATTCAGTTATGATTATACATGTTTTCAGCTATCAAAATGTAGTCCCTACTCTCATGATCTTACTATTTATATTTATGTGCATGTTTTCAATTATACGTACTTATCCTGTTCTACTTACCTTACATTCTCAGTACATTTCACTTTACTGACCGCATACTCTATGCTGTATTATTTCATGATACAGGTCCGAGCGATCAGACTCAACTGCGCCGTAGTCTTGCTTCCGTACCAGTCCAGTTTAGCAAGTGTTGGTGAGTTCTCATCTTTCGAGGACATTCAGTTTAGTTTGTTGTGTTGTTATTTAGTCCCAGACTTTAGAGCTAGTTGGGGTTGTTGTTCAATCAGCTCATCAGACAATTTAGAGGCTTATCAGACATTTATCTGGATGTTCAGTCTTGTCGAGTGTTGACTCTTCTCATGCTCTTATGATATATGTATACAGACTTTCGCCTATTAATGTTTAGTTTATCAGTTTCTATTAATTTATGCTCTTTAGCCTCTATGTTCATGTCATGGGTCGACTTGGAGCCATTCATGGTTCTAGGTCTCATGTCTCGGTCCGGACCTATGTTCGGGTCATGAGAAATAGTTGGATTAACTTCAGGGCATACTCCTGAACAGTCATATCATTCTACTTTAGATTAATGAACTCCGCTGCCTTTGCTTCCCTCAACTCTCGGGGAAAGAATATGTCCAAAAAAGTCATAACAAACTCGTCCCAGCCAACGGGAACTACACTAGCTCCCGTGTTCTTCTTCCACTGCCGAAACCATATATGAGCGACCCCCTTGAGTTGATAGTAGGATAAGTCTGCACTATCCTCTCCTGAGACACCCATAACCTGGGTAATCTTCTGGACCTCCTCCATAAACTCCTGTGGGTCCTCATCCACCTTTGGCCCATGAAATTCAGGTAGGTTAATCCTGATGAAGTCTCGCACCCTAGCCGCTGCCGCACTGCTAGTTTGGTCCACATGAGCCACATCTTGGCCACGTCTTTCCCACATGGAGGAAAGCCATCCTACTCCTTGACTTGAAACATTTCTGTAAAACTTGTAACCCTTGTATAAAATCATGATAAAACATACTTGACTTTACATGAGTTTGCCTAAATCATGAAATCATAAATACTTGAAATAAGCTTCATAATTCGAAATCATGGAATCATAAGTTTAAGAATTCATATTATTCATGTATACTTTGTCAATTTATCATACCTGAAATCATAGGCTCATAAGTTTGAAACTCACAAATCATGCACAATAGGACATGATTATCATAAGCTTGAAATCATCAATTCATGAGGAATTTGAGAGTAGAAGTTGCCCCAATAACTATATTTCATCAATTTGAACATGAGAGAATTGAATCCATAGAGATAATAGATAATTGCATGTAATTGGATTCACCCTAGAATTTCAACATAACATGATTGACAACTTAAAATCATAGATTGAGAATGAAATTGGGCATGAGGGTGGAAGAATTTCCCCCATCACAATCCTGCATACCTGGGTAAGTTATTCCTAGACTTGTATTGGAAACTCAAGAAAGATTTGAAGAGATTTGATGAAGAACCCTAGCCTTGATCTTGAGAGAGGATATTCATTCCACTGTTGTTTTAAAAGAATGAGGACTTAGGCTAGGTTAAACCTCTTAATACACTTTTTAAGAAGTCCAAAATGATGTCACTTAGGGGTTAGGAGCTTAGAAAATTATAAATATAACCCTGGAAAATCAGTTGGACTGAGTCACTGAACAGCTCAACGGTGGCAGTGATGGGCCATCACATGCCCGATGGTCCGTCGCCCATACCATCATCCCTAACTAGTAGGGTCCAGACTCCCTTCTTTTCGACTGAAGAATTGATGGGCCGTCACTCCATCGACGGTCCGTTGAATCTGCAATCACACTGAGACCCGATCGCGATGAAATATGTGACGGTCCATCACCAGGCAAACGGATGTCATCCTCACTGTCAAAGCCGCAATGCCACAGGCGATGGTCCGTCACTAGGCTGACAGGCCATCGATCCCACCGTCACACCTATAGTAGATTTGTAAATTTCAGTTTTTTCCTTTAAGGAGCTATTTTGAGATTCGATGTGTTACAATATCTCCCCCTTAGGAATATTCATCCTCGAATGTTGACTTAAGCATACTGAAGGTATAGGGAAGGAACTGCAATCTCAATACTAAACAACCATAGTTGAAAATTTGTCACAACCCAAACATAGGTCCGCATCGAGACACAAAACCTAGAACTATAAATGGCTCCAAGTCAACCCATGACATGAGCATGATAGCTAAAGATTAACACAATCAAAGTTGATAACTGAATTCTGAAATAGAGGAAGTCAGAATAACTAAACGTTTATCCAACAGAAATACCACAACACTGAATCCAAAGCTGAGAATAGTAACTATGTCTGAAAAGCCTCAACATACTAACGGGCTGATGGGACAAGACCCCCAACTAGCTCACTAATAGTCTGAAACTGAAAATAGCAACAATGCAACTAATTGAAGGTCCTCGTAGGATGAGGACTCACCAATAGCTGGCTAAACTGAACTTTGAAGATCGGCTAGCGGAGAGACTGACCTTGAACATTTGAGCCCGTAACATGAAACAACACAACATAGAATATGGGGTTAGTACTTGAAATGTACTAAGTATGCAAGGTAAATAAAATGGACTAATCAAAATATATAAGAGTTCAAAAGAATAGGAAAATACACAACACGCAATCATAGTCATAACATAAACATGAGGCTTAAGGTTTTCAGAACCATTCATAATCTTGTCATAATATTAATAATCATAATAGAAATCTTATAAAAACATAACTTGAGACAAAGTATCGTAAACATGAAAATGCATAAATCATGAGAAACAATGGGAGGACTCATCTTAATCAACACCATCATGATAGAGCTTACATGATGTCCCAACTATCTCGCTCAAGTGGGTAGAGCCATCCAAGGCTTGCCATGCAAGGGATGTACATGGCGTGATATTGATAATTCTCAAACCACACCTCTTACTGAAGTATGAAGCGGACGTTGTCAATAAAGAACCCAACTAGAGGTTGGGGTCGATTCCACAGAGAATATGGAAGAGCTAGATTACAGCCGGTAAGTGAACTTGTAAGGTAGTTACTTTAAAATTGGGGGGTTCTAAAGAAAATTAATAATAAAAACAATTATCAAAAATCCGATTTTGAATAAANCAGCTTAGTATTCAGTCTAGGACTATCTAGGTAGTTACTTTAAAATTGGGGGGTTCTAAAGAAAATTAATAATAAAAACAATTATCAAAAATCCGATTTTGAATAAATATTAAAGGATAACTAGGGTTTGTGTTCCCCATGGGTTCATAACTGCTTTGGGTATGCACTCATGATCATCACCAACACTTACTTATAAAACTGATAACTTAAGTTTATTCAAACGACCGACCAGTCCCTATTGAATGACTATACTCAATTACTCGACCAAGTCTCATGAGCGGTTTCAAACTATCCTTATCACTAAGTTCTAAATTTAACTATCCTGCAACCAAAGCTCAAGTTAATAGATTGATCATCAAGATCAAGGCTCCGTTGTAATTCTCTTTTCCTAATCTCTACCTCTTATACCTAAGCAAGTAAAGAATTCAGGCATTTCCTAACGTTGCGCACCGTTAAGAAACGTTTAAGAATGAAGAGAATACAATGTAAGTGTTTGTATTAGTTTTAGAATCACTTTGTGCAACCCTATCTTGTTAATCCACCATGGTTCCCACAACCCTAGCTATGGAGTTTTAGCCTCTCATAGTTGTAAGGTTGTGAATTTCATTCATGATTATAAACATAAATCAATACTTATAAGTATGAATGAGAAAAACACTTTCTTTAATTAATCAGCAAAATCTTGAAGAACAAATAGCAAGAAGAATTTAAGAAAACATTGATCACAAGTCAAATCAACTCAATTCTCTCTTTCTCTCAATTGTCTAATGTTGTCTCCAACAATGTCTCTCATAAAAATCTCTTCTCTGATTAAAATCTCCTGAAAATAAAACATAAAACATATTTATACAGACACAAGAATCCTTTTCCTAGGCTAACAGGGTGAATTTCCATATCTCATTCCGCCCACGTCACGAGTCAACCTACAATCTGTAGCAAGATCCTACGGTTCGTAGCATCCTTTCGTACATTGCATGGCTGGCTAGAGTTTGGCTAAGTGTTGGATCCTGGTACGACTTGTACCTCCATCTTACGATCCGTACTGAGCTCCCGTGGCTTAACTCTGAGACTTTGAAATATTTCTGAAGTTCATCACGACCGCCATGGTACGACTCGTATCTTCATTCCACGGTTCGTACTTCCTTTCCATAGCAGGAGTCAGCCTCTTATACAAATCTTCTGCATCTTTTCAAGACTTTATCACCACGACTCGTACAAGCTTGGTACGACTCGTACTGAGATTTGTATATTGCATCTATTCAACAGTAGCCTTCTGCAACTTTTTACGGCCACCAGTACGACTCGTAGGACCTTCCTATGGCTCGTACTATGGACTGTAATTTGAGCCTATTTTGCACACTTCAGGCTTTCTTTTTCATTTTTTAGCTCCAACACCAAATTATCCTGTAATCAAAGGTAAAGTGCCTTATATCCACATAAATACACCTAAGTCCATGTTATTTTCTTTGTTTTGAGCGTCGAAAGTGTTGTAAATCCACATCACATCAGATATCACCAATAGGGACCCACATAGAGTCCATAAACATAAACCTACGTTGGCGCGTAGTTTTGAGATCATGGGGTTTACCTGAATGCAGGTTCTACTCGGTGCTAGACACGGCTCCTAAAAACACACACATGAAGGCTCATATAGTAATCGTGAAGTCATATATGAAGTTCATGTCTAGATAAATCATAACATACTTTATCATACTTGAAATACATGATTATCCATGAATTAGGGTCCATGAGTCGGCCAAAATCCCAAACTCATAAATCATGAAGAATATACTTGCTTGTGAAAAATCACTATACTTGAATTCATAAATTCATGAAGAGTACTTGAAGGAAATCATATTATAAATTATAAATCATAATTTAAGGCTTAGAAAGATCAAAATCATAATAGAATCATAAACTTGACTTTTCATAAAACTTGCATAATTGGGCATAAGTTGATTAAAATTTGAAATCATGAATTGATAATCAAAATAGGTATAAAATCTGCCTATAGATCTTAAAACATGATTTGATACACGAAGAAAATTGATCCATAGATAAATCACGGAGGATTTCATAAAATTAGGAATAAGAACATAAGATCTTGAACTTAAATTCATGAAATTGAAGAGAATTTTGAGCATGAGAGTAAAAGAAACTCTAATTCATAGTCCTACATACCTGGGAAATCTAATCCAACACTCTTCCTTGAAAGCCCAAGGGAATTGGAGGGTTTCAAGCTTGATTTTCAAAGAGAAACCTCTACTCTTGCATGCATGGGAGTTGAATGAATTAAGATAGGCTAAACTCTCAAAAAATACTCCTAACAGAGCTTAAAACGACGTAGTTTAGGACTTAGAGATTAGAAATTATGAAAATGCCCTTATTGAAAAATCTGGAAAATGGGGACTGTCAGTCATCATGACTCTCATCATGAGTCGTACCATGAAGTAGCGACTCGTGGTTACCTTTCGTGGCCACCACTGCTCCTCCCCACAACATATCTGAATCTTACCACGATTACATATCACGACTCGTGGTGTCCTACCATGAGTCGTACTGCCAGTCGTGACATCATCCCCTTCACCTGTCAAATCCTAACCACGACTCCCATCACGGCTTGTTGTTACCTACTATGAGTCATACCATGATCCGTGACATTGTATCTTGGCACCCCAGGGAAACTCATCACGACTCCTAACCATGAGTCGTACCTACACCTCATTACTCGTAGTGTAACTCGTGATCTTGACCGCAACTTCAGAACCCCACCACGACTGAGACCATGACCAGTCACTTCCTATCACGACACGTACCACTAGTAGTTCTGTTGAAAAAAGTCATATTTTTCTATAGAACTCATTTCTAATTCCCTAGTCTATTTCTTAAAAACTTTTAGGGTATTACAATATCTCGCCCTTAGGAAAATTCATCCTTGAATGTAGGTAAACACTCTGAATAACTGAGGAATGGATCTGGCACCCCGGATACTGAACACCTGAAGTTGAAAATTGACGGAGTGACTGACTCCGGATTGAAACACTTGAATGAACTGAATTTATGAATCATACATATATGTATTGACATGAAAGAAACTGGGATACATGAACAAGACATGAAACTGAATAGAGCACTAGGGAGAAAATTGATATCTCAAGCTGGAATTGAGTCAAAAGGGAAAATATGGGGTATTTATGATCACGGGAAAAAATATAGGGCCCGTAATACGCTTTATAGCTTAAATTAGTCGTGTTGTCTAAGTTATTTTATACATTTTCATGTGATTTTATATAAATGTGAAGATATGTGCTAACCAACATGATT
>JACEIK010000244.1:246347-274399 GCA_018107945.1 Datura stramonium | reverse complement strand
GATCCGGCTATTTTTTTTAATTAAAAAGTTAAAATTAAGCTTAGTTGAATTAAACTTTAGAATTCAAACATAAAATAATTTATTTTGAATTTAAAAAGATAAAAAAAACTCATTTTTAATTAAAAAAGTAGCTCATTTTTTAAGTTAAAAAATAGCCCATTAATTAGGCCCATAACCGAAAAAACCGAATTAGAAAAACCGAACCGAACCGAATTTGAAAAAAACCGAACCGAACCGAATTAGTTTGGTTCGGTGTTCGGTACACTACATGAAAAACCGAAAACCGAAAAAATTAAACCGAAATTTAAAAAAATCGAACCGAAAAACCGAATGCCCACCCCTACTTATCGAGCCCTGTTCCAGGTGCAAAAACTTACCCACCCGGGCTTGTCGGATTTCTCATGGCAAGTAATGATCTATGAAGGCCTCTAAAAAGATAGACTAGGTCGGAGGGGGAATGTCTCTGCCTTGGGACCTTTCCCAACTCTCGTACCACAACACCGCTATGTCCCGTAATCAAAATACTGCTAACTCAACCGACTCCGCAGGCGTAGCATGCATAACCCTAAAGATCCATTGTAACTCGTCCAAAAAGTCTTGAGGGTCCTCTCCATGGTCTGTCCCCGTGAATTGCGGGGGACTCAGGGCAAGGAACTCTCAGACCCTCGAACTTTCAGGTACTCCCGTAGATTCAGCAACAACTGGGACCACCAGCTAGTGCTGAGTGTCCATCATCTGAGCAAACAAATAGACAACGCTCCTAACCTCCTGATCTGATGGTATAGATATAGGGACTACTGAGGGTGGTACTGGCATGCCTGCTGCCCTGGGGGGCTCCTGGCGTGGTGGAGACTGCTGGGGAGACCGGGATGAAGTCTCCCTAATGCCCTCAAATCCGGCTGGCTCTAATCGAGGTACCATGCTGGTACCTTCTCCTGCCGCAACATCTAGCTCCCGACCAGTCGTGGTCTGTTGTGCGTCAGACATTTCCTATGAAAATAAGCAGAATGATGTAAGCCTAGGGATTTACCCTATACAACATAGCTCTACATCACGACTGAAGAAGAAAGGAGGGCGACCACGCTATTATGCCTATTAGCCTCCTTCCTATAGAATGTGGTGCACAACACATGCATAGACAAGACTCTACTAGACACAACTTGCAAACTCCCTAGGATACGACCTGCTCAGATACCAAGTTTGTCACGCCCCACCTTGGGAGGTATGGCTGGCACCTAATGCCACACTGGAATCTAAACTGACCTGACCGGGTTTATGCACTTCTAGTGCATGCCTGCAACTCAATCAAAAAAATGACGAGCTATATCTCGACTGTAAACACAGCCTCAGACCGACAAGGACAAATAGCCACCTGTAAAAGAAAACAACTAACCAACAACAGGGCAATAGGGGAATCCTATGCGAGCCGACAAGACCATCATGTTGTCTAGTTATAATAGAAAGAAAACAGGCAGTCATACTTATGCTATGGCCGACAAGGCTGCTAACTAATAGCTAAACTAGGCTCTACATGGTCGTCAAGCGAGATAAATATACGTAGGCCCCACACTGCCAACGACAACAACCATCAACTGAGAAACTGTAGTCTGCAAGCCTCTAAGAGTGGAATAATGGTCGGGAAAGGGCCCCGACCTACCCAAAAGCTGTACAACAAAAGAACAAACCTTCTCTAACTATCAACTTTAGGGAAAAGAAGCTGACGGGACTGCGAACTCTGGCTGGAAACTAGAAAGGTCCTGAACCGCATCTATCCGCACCTGCAGGCAAGTAATGCAGCGCCTCAAAGATGGATGTTAGTACAATATGTACCGAATATGTAAGGTAGTAATGAAACTGACTGATTAATACTGATAATAAAAATGAAAACGGTCAATAGGAAGGATAAGAGGTACAACCTAAATAGCCTCACAACCTTCTGTATAACTGATAATAAGTAATGCAAACAAGAACCTTACCCGGCCCCCATAAGCCTGGAAGGTACAACCAGCATAATATAACTCGTCCCGGGCCCCCATAAGCTCTAGCGAGCACACTCCAATCTATATACCCCTAATATGGTCAATATGAGTCCACGGGTAACTATAACTAACCTACCTGGCCTCTAGGTCTGTAGCTGAGCTCACTGGGTTCCTGTAACTGTGTATGAGCCCCCTGGGCACACAAGGCTATATGAAGAGTCAGTAATGTCGATACGGCATAAAAATTAAAGTCCATTTGTGGTTGGACTGTAACATGGACCTTGGTCCTGAATATAGTCCCGTCGGACAACATATAGCTCCTTGGAGCGATCCATATAACCCCGTAGGCGATGACACAGCTAGTAACCCTGAGGTTGGTTGACAGAAGGCTATATAAGGTAGGGTTAGCTCAAATCGAAATCATAAACACTAATCTCAAACTAATGGTAGCAGCTAATCACAACATACATGACACTATTCTTCTTACAAGGATATACGTCGTATTACTATCGACAGGAACAACTTGCCGAAGGAATTAGCCTTAACATACCTTGAATGTCGATTCTCATTTAACTGATTAGTTTCAATTTGTAACCGGCGGCTCCACTCAACTGCAGCCCTTATACTGAGAGAATAGGGCTATTTTCAACACTAAATTCGGCAAACAATGATATCTTTCGATAATAATATTAACTATAATTCAACTCTGTTTAACTCAGCCGAAAACTCATAATTTCTTGAGAGTTTAGAAGGAAGAAATGCTTACCTATTGCCTGTGGCCATTTAGAACTCAATTTGGAGTAATTCCAGCAACCTTTACTCGGTGGGGTCTCGGTATACCGAGCGAATTTTTAAAAAATAACTCCACAGAAATGCTTCACGTAGGCCTAAAACTTGTTATCCGAGGTGAATTTGTGTTTGGACGGAGTTTGATGGCTTAATTTGACGAAAACTAACCAAAACCACATTGCTCTCTCTTTTAAGTCGAGGAAGATGTTAGTGAATGATTTAAAATCATCAAAGAGGGATTTATATAGTAGTAGGGCGGTGGTAGGGGGCGCCCATGCAGGACACCGCACCAGGGGGCTTTCCAGGCTGTGCTGCCAGGTGCGCTGGGTGGCTGCCGCGCCATGCTTCCCATCGCGCAGGCCCTCACAGCCTGGCGTCGCCCACCCCTGCTAATTCACTCGATAATGTCCTCGCTCGTCCTGCCTCCAAGGCTCTTCCCATACGAGTCAAGCTCTAATTACTCACTACAAGTCCATGCACATGCACACTAGCCGCTAACATCTTACGGGGTGTAACAGAGTGTCTCATTTATTTTATTTATTCAATACCATACAAATTACCTCTAGATGTCTAATCCGAGTTTCTCTTCAATGAACTCAAATTCTTTCCTTTAGAGAGACTCATATCTGACTTATAAAACAAGTCATATATGATGGTGAAACTCATCTCTTCACGTCACTAGACGTAAGAGGCGATTTCTCGTGTGAGAGATCCAATTTCGCGACTTGTTCAACATACTTTATCAATAAAATACATCATCACATGCATTGAGATATTAACATGAATTATAAGAGTCAAACATTGATGAAAATATAATAATAACCAAGTCATTTTACAATACAAAAATATTATCATATCCTACGCAAAGCTAGACCATTACATATTTCTCAAACAAGTCTCTAGGTATCGCCTTTGTAAAGGGGTCAGCTATCATTTCTCTTGTAGGAATATATTGTAAATTTATTTCTCCACTGGTTACTATATCTCTTACAAAGTTATATTTGATATCAATGTGTTTGGTCTTGTTGTGATACTTAGGATCCCTCGTGTATGCAATAGCCACTTGACTATCACAATATAAAATCATGGGACCCTGAGAATTCTTTACAATATTCAAATGCTCAAAGAATCTCTTCAACCAAACAGCTTCTTGCAAACTATGAATTTAGATTCCATTGTTGAAAGGGTTGTACAAGTTTGTTTCTTACTTTTCTAAAAAATAGCACCACCATTATGTAATAAAGCATAGCCAGAGGTTGATTTTTTATCATTCCGGTCACTAGCCCAATCAGCATCTGTATAACTTCTCATGAGTATCAAATCTACTATAGCATAGTGAATAATCTGTAGTTTCCTTCAGGTATTGAAAAACTTTCTTCGTTGTTTTCTGATTATCTCTTCCAGGATTGGATTGCACCTACTAACCAGACCTACATCATAACAGATGTCTGGATGAGTACACACTATAGCGTACATCAAACTCCCAATAGCACTAGAATATGAAACTCGAGACATGTTTTTTCGTTTTTAGTCTTTAAACATATATCAAGGCTTAAAGTTTCACTTCTTGCTATTGGAGTATCTATGGATTTGCAACTATTCATACAAAAGAGTTTCAAAATTTTCTTTATATGTGTTTCTTGAGATAGACTCAAAAACTTCTTGGAACGATCTCTTTGGTCGTAACACCCAATATATAATCTGTTTCACCCATGTCTTTTATGTCAAATGACTTTGAAAGCCATGACTTAACAATTTTCACATACTCAAAATCATTTTCGGCTAATAAAATATTATCCACGTAAAGGGAAAGAATTGAAAATGTTCCATTGGACTTCATCATATAGATGCAATGATCTTCATTGATCACAGTGAAATCAAATGAAATCACCTCCTTGTGAATCTCAAGTACCACTGCCTTGAAGACTGCTTCAGGCCATAAATTGATCTTTTCAATTTGCAAACTTTCTTTTCTTGGCCTTTAACAACAAAAACCTATAGGTTGTTCCATGTAGATTTTCTCGTTTAATTCTCCATTGAGAAAAACGCTATTCACATCCATTTGGTGTAATTCTAAATCCAAACATGCAACAATAACCAAAAGTGATCAAATAGAGGTAAACTTCACAACTAGTGAAATTTTTTTCTCATAATCTATTCTAGCTTCTTGAGTAAAATCCTTTGGGACCAATTGCGCCTTGTGTCTATCTATTGATCCATTTGATTTGTGTTTAACTTTGAGAATTTATTTATTTCCAATAGCTCTACGCCCAGGAAGAAGGTCAACTAAATCCCAGACTTTGTTAGTTTTCATGGAATCTAATTCTTCTTTCATCACTTTCATCCATTCATCTTTTCTAGAACTTGTTAAAGCCTCAGTCACAGAATTTGTAACGCCTCAGACTTTCGAGCTAAGTTCAAAGCCGTCTACGTATGTAGATACACCCGAACCCGACAAAACATTTATAAAAATTAGGTGTTAAGATCAATTATTATGTTTGGGAAGTACATTGGATGCGAATTAAGGTCATAAGGAACCTCTAACATAGAGTTGAATTGAGAGCTTTCCTACCGATTGAGTTTTCATGTAAGTTCTTATAAGGGTAAACTTTAAAATATTATAACTCCCAAACTACAAAGTATTTTTGAGTGATTCAACCCTTAAAATTGAAGCTCTTTGATTTTTCTTTCCAACGCATCTAACCGTTTATTAATCGGAGTTTGGAGTAAAAGGTTATAGGCATTTTACTAAGGCACTATCAAGGTAGGTGCGTTGGGAGGCGCCCCGCGAACTTTAGACGAAAAAAATTCTTCAAAGGCGCTATGGAAGGCGCGGCACCCCAAAGGCCGAATTCCAGAAGAATCTGGCTGAGGCTATGTTGGGGCGGGCACCAGGCCCTAACCGGATCCTATTTCTATATATATCTTACATTTTAAATTGGAAATTATTCCTAACATTACCCATATGATAACCAAAAGTCTAGACCTTATATTCTCCCTAAATTTCATAATTTTGAAGAGGAACTAAACTCTCCAAACATCTCCAATCACAAGTTCCTCCAAGGTAAGTCTGCTCCTTCATTCCTAAGATTAAACTAACGATTTCCTAACCCTAAGCTATGGGTTCTAAGGCGATTCTTGATGCAAAACCCTAGGAACCATTGAGAAAATTTCATCTCTCAATATCAAGAACAACCTTTGAGTTCTAGAACTTGAAAGCTTTAGCACCCCTCTTTCCTCCAAGGTAAGTACCTCTCCTAAAACCTTACATGCGTATTCTAAGGTCAGGACACATGGAACGGTGCTAGGAAACCATGAGTTCATATGATGACCTAGGTTTAAGGTTTATGAGACCGTTTTAGTGTTGAGGATGGATGTGGTTGTCTTGGTTGGACTCGTAATTGTTATTCTTGTTGCTAAGGAGATGTAGAAAAAGGTGGGTGTTAGGACATCCCACTCATAAGAGGCTTGAATTTCCTATACCCTCTGGGTGTTCAATGAAATGTCTCTATGACTTGGATTTTATCATTAAGCTATTGAATGTATATCCTACTCATATAATTATTGCAAATTAACGTAATAAAAGGATTGTGGCTTCGTGTTGATAGTTGTGAGGCCAAGGATAAGGTATGTGGAATTTCAACAAGGGTTGCCCTTTCACCCTTGTGTCCCAAAAGTATTCAAAAAATGTTGACATCTTAGTCCTATAGAAAAACCATTCCTTAGAGTTCTTATTCCATTTTTGAGTTTCCTTATTGCTTCAATGTTCTCAAGTCTCATGTGATTTCTAGTATATGACATTCATGGTTTTACAATTCAGTTACCTATGATACTTTCACGTCAGATTATAGCATGATTCAAGTTCAGTTATATGTATGTGTGTGTGTGTGTGTGCGTGCGTGTATATATTGTATCTATATGGCATTGAGTTTAGCATGAATTCATAGTTTAGTCTTTATGATTCTATCATGATTTCAATATACAGATGTTGACAGCATAATCAGTATTTTCAGATTCTTTTGACTCTCAGAATATTTTCAGATAAAGTAGTTTCTGACTTAGTCTTAAGAACACTAATTTTTGAGCTATCAGTAAATTATTAGTAAATTTATCAATTGGGAGTAGCACTTAGCATCGAGTTGGATCAGGTTTTAGTGCACCTAGGTTCCAAAACTATGTGTCACCATAGGTTATTAATCCAAATGTGTATCAGTTTTAGTGATCACATCAACCATGCCTTTATACCCTGGCAAGGTATATTGGGTCCTATCGATGGGGTGTATACATCGAACTCCACATTTATCTCACGTGGTTATATGTCGGTTAATAGACTCTCCCATCATTCAGTACAGTTATAGTCTCAGTCATAGTTACAGAATCAGTTTTTAGTACATGTATATGACCCTCAAATCGGTTTTACTTGTATTTTTGTTACATATTTTCAGAATATTTCATATCAATATTTATGTATATTAGTAAGGGGCATGGTACTTCAATTTAGATATGCATTTCAGTACAGCTTTTTATATTATCAGTATGTTTTATCTATCTCAGTTGCATATCTCATATACTCAGTACATTCAAAGTACTGACTGCATACTTCTTGTGCTATATCATTTTATGATATAGGTTCGGGTCCTTAGACTCAACCCGTGATTAGACATATTCCAGTTCATGATCAGCACACAGTTGGTGAATCCTCGTCATTCGAAGGCTGGAGTTATGTTTATGTTATATTTCCTTAGTATTATTTTCAGTTTCAGTCGTTTAGAGTTAGTTGGGGATTTGTCCCAACAACTCATCAGTTAATAGAGGCTTTCAAACAAATAGTCAGTTAGTATGTCAGCTTTATGTTTTAAATATCAAATTTAATATTTTATTTACTTAAATCAGATTATTTCAGTACTTATAAATAGTTGATCCATAATTTCATTTAGCTTCCGCTCAGTTTATTTATAAATTCGGATCATAGTAGTGTTATTCCATGACATGGATTAGCTTGGGTCACTTGTGGATCTAAGCACTATGTCGTATCCAGGGTGTAGACTCGAGCCGTGACAGAATTAGGCTCATCCAATTTTGTAGGAGATACCAAGAAAACACAATCCTCAATCTCATAAGATTATTTAGGTACACCTTTTCTGGTACTCTTACGTAATTGAAATTCAGATTCCTCGATAAGATTTTGAATTCAAAACTCCCACTTAGATCAGGAACAAATTCTTGATTTATTGAATTATCAAGCATGTCTGAAGATATTGTCTGATCATCTGAATTCAACATTTCATAAAAAGGCTCACTCTCCTTTATTTCACCCTTTTTGAAAAAAATATTTTCTAGAAATTTTGATATCTCGTGATTTAATTTCAGTAGTACTTTCGTTCACCAATGAACACATATTCTTTGGAGTGTTTTGAGTATCTTATAAAGATGCATTTCTTTTCTTTTGGACTCAGTTTACCGAACTCACCAAAATAATTTTTTACTTATGTTGCACAACCCCAAGATCATAGATCATTAAGGTTTGATTATAACTAGTCCACAGTTTATAAGGAGTGGAAGGTACTGATTTAAAAGGTACTTTATTCAATATGTAGGCTACGGTCAATAACACATCTCCCCAAAAAGAGATAGGTAAATTTATTTGTGCCATCATGGACCTTGTTATGTCTAATAGTGTTCTATTCCTTCTTCTGCTACACCATTCTGTTGAGGTGTATCTGGTAATGCCTTTTTCAGTATATAATTCTTCAAACTATTTTGACAAATATTCACGGTCTTTGTCGGTTCTTAAAGTCTTGATACTTTTATTTTATTGATTCTCAACTTTATTCATATATCTTATAAAGCATTCAAGTGTTTCATATTTATGAGAAATCAAATATACATAACTAAAACGTGTGAAATCGTCAATAAATGTAATGAAATATACAGCATCAGACCTTGCTCTCACATTATTAGACTATAGATATCAGAATTGATTAATTGCAGTGGGAACTCAGCTCTTTTTGCCTTCCCAAATTATTTATGTGTAATCATTTCAATAAAATAATTTTCACATGTTAGCATGTCAATTTTGGAGAAAGAACCTAATCATCCTTCCTTTGTCGACCTGTTCATATGGTTTACCCTTATGTGACCCAATCTCACATGCCATATAATAACATCTATATCATTGTTACTAGAATAACATATAATTATATAATGGTCAACATAATAGTCATAAGTTGAAGGATTACAATCTAAAATGATAAAACGATCATAACAATATCCAAAATCATAGAAAACATTGTCTAGAGTAATTCTAACACATTTGCGACTAAAATTTAAATTGAAACCAACATCTAAAAGAATAGACATAAATATTAAGTTTCGTCAAATCTCTGGAGCATATAGAACGTCATGTAATATTAAAGATCGGTCACCATGCAAGTCCACTTTGCAAGTTCCTATTCCTTTGACTTCAAGTCTTGCATTATTTCTTATATATATCCATTTTCATCCAGGTGAAATTCGATTGAACTCCACAAATGCTTCTCGATCACGACTCATATGGTCGGTGGCTCCTGAGTCTACAATCCACATAGGATAAGATTCAGTTAGTGAAGTTGTATTAGAAACATATGTAGAACTTAGAGATACATTTAGAAATGCTACATTTTTTGGCTCGGTACAATCACGAACAAAATGCCCTAGAACATGACAGTTGTAGCACTTCATCTTACTCTTGTCTTTCTTCTTGAAAAAATATTTTTCTTTATTGAAATTTGGCTTATTCTTTTTCTTATAGGGTCCTCCGGTCCCCTTACCCTTCCTGTTCTTTTTTCAATTCTTCTTGCGTTTAAGTTTGAAGACTTCGTACCACTTGATTCTATCATAAAGACATTAGAAGAAGCTCTAGCAGCACCACGTCGCTCATCTTCAAGCTTGACATGATAAGCAATGTCAAAAAATATTTTGATGCTATTATTGTGGGTTAAGATAACCTTCAAATGTTCCCAATTATTGAGAAAAGATTGGATCACTGCTTGAAAATGTTGCTTATCAGAGAGAACATGACTAACACATTTGAGTTGAGCAATCACGTTTGACATCACCTTAAGGTGTTGTTTGATGTTTTGATCATGACGCTTCTTGTGAGTATCATGACTTATTCAAATTTTCATAGTTTAAAGATATTTTTAACCTTTTTCTTTAAAAATTATTTATTTTATGCATCTCTTTCAATAAAATATATCTTTCTTTAATACTTTTTTTTTCTTATTCTTTTCTTCTTTTTCCTCTGAACTGAAGATGCTATGGATGATATATAGACCAGTAATCCATTTTTTTAAAGATGGATGCTTTAAAAAGTGTTGAGTTATATTTATTTTAACCTATAAATAATTAACAGTATTATTTTAAAAATATCAAGTGAAACTGACATTAAAATAACTTTAAGAAATAGTTTATGAAGTGGGTTTTGGAAGACTGAATTTACAAATGAAGAATTCACTGAAAAAGAAAATGACATTTTATAAATTTTCTGAATAAATAAATTGTCACTGATTTAAAGACCTTTTCCACTTCGAAATATAACCATCCCACAAAGTACAACTCAGTTTAATCCTGCATTTTAAAGGTCAAGTGAAACATCTTTATCAGAATTAATGGAGACCTAACAATATATAAATCTTTCTCTAAAAATTTTTTCATCTTTCATGCCATTTAGCTACCCATCAACACCAATTATCTTTAAAGCATCGCTAAAATTATTATCAAATAAAAATCACCAGCTTTGTATCTAAAGAAACTGCCACCAATACAAGTTTTTTCAAAAAATTAATCTTTAGTCTAAGTATAGACAACAACTTACAATAGAGGAATAAAAAAAATACAAGAAAAAAAAATCAAATAGAGGAAAGAAAAAAAAAGAATGTGAAGCCAATATGACTTTTGAATTTTCACCAAAAAATAAAAAGGATAAATGGAATTGAAAAAATAAAGAAAGAAAATGCAAGTGAATAATAAAAAGGAAAAAACTACAATAATAGTTTTAAATTATGTCTAGCTAAAGCTGCTCAAACCCTACTAACACCATCATTGTTAATTTGGCGGTAGCAATGTCCACCACGCCATCGAATCAGCCCTCTCCAGAGGCTGATCAACCCCTCGCTCAAGATTATGCTTCAAAACTGAAACTAGTACCAGTCATTACCAAACCTATTGCTATGAAGCAGATATCATACTTGCATGGAGAACCTAGAATAATATGGTACGAAGATGAAGTTACTCAGATGATTTACAAGGAGAACCTGCAGTTTGCTGTCATAGGGAAATTCTCATATGGATGTCGGGATATACAAGATATGAGAAAAATAATCCTCAAACAATGTGATCTAAAAGGGGAATGCAATATTGGCTTGCCTAATAGACATGTTTTGATAAGAGCATCGATTTTGGAGGATTATATTAATCTTCTCTCAAAACTTGCATTCTATTTAAATCATAGACAATGGACACATTTAATGGAAACACTCAAATGGGATCCTTTGTTTGATCCGGATGAGGAGACAACAAATGCTATAGTATGGATCTCTTTCCTGTCATTACGACCAAATTTCTTTGTCAAGGAAACAATATTTTCACTAGCCACTACTGTTGGAAAGCCATTACATGTGGATATAGCCACCAAAATTAAAACAAGATCTAGTTATGCTCGAGTCAAAGTGGAGATTGATCTATAAGGAGAGTTCCCTAAAAAGATCAATATTGGCGTGAGAAGGAAATTAGGAGAAGTGATAGAAAAGTGGATCACAATGAAATATGATCATGTTCCAAATATTGCAAGAGTTGCAGGATACAAGGAGACAATGAACAAGAATGTTTTGTCATTCACCCAGAATCGTATCTTAAGAACAAGGAGGTAGAAAAAGAGGAACATAAGGAAGATGTCAACAGAGAAAAAAGGCATTAACAACAAGAGGGCATAATTAGGAATAACTCCAAAATCAAGGAGGAGGAAGGAATAGCGAGGAATTTCAAGTCCAAAGAAACAAAAATATTCAACCTCCTACACAAGGGGAGATATACAGGAAAATTGAACAAGACTCAGGTGTGGAATCAGAAACAACCTCCTAAAAAGGTACCCGTTAACACTACAAATAAGTATGAATCATTGAATTCACAAGAGCAGGAGAACGTGAAAACACAATCAAATAACAAGTAGGAAAAAATAAGAAAGCAATAGAATTCAATAATGAAGAAAGGGACAAATCATCAACAACAAAGAAAGAAAGGAATAAAGAAGTAGATAGTAGAAGGAGAGAGGCAAGTGGAATGGACAAAGGAACAGAGAATGCAGTGATAGCTATTGTAGTATGCAAGCTTGATAATAGAGAAAAAGCATAGAAGGACAAGAAGGAAGAGATATAGAAGAAAGACAAGTCAAGTAGCAATACCCAAAATGAGAATAATAAAAAAGAGGTCCTGAAGTTAGAGGAACTAACAATGGAACAAAAGAAGCAAAAGCAGAATCGCGAGGAAGATGAAGACATGGAGCCAAATATAGCCAATGCAACACAAAAAGGGGATTTATCTCCAAGATAGATAGTGGGCCTAAGAAGTGGCATAAAAAAGGGTAAATGTGGGCAACCTAATGTACCTTTACAGGTCAAGACAAGGAGTAGTAGGGAGAGAACTACCAATAGTGATCAATGATTAGTAAAATCTTATTGTGGAATATTAGATCTGTTAATACTCAAAGCTTATTGGAAAGATTAATAGACCTACACAAAAGACACCATTATTCATATATAGCTCCAATGGAGCCTTTTCAAGGGCCAAAAGAGCTACACCAGTATAAAAGAAGGTTAAGCTTTCATAATGGTATAGCCAACTATTCCTCAAAGATTTGGGTGTTGTGGGATGATGACTGGCAAGGGCAGGTGGAATTAGATAGTGTTCAACAAATCACCATGAAATTTAGAGTGCATAATAAAGTTGTGAATATACAATAGTGTATGTCATATGTAATGCAGCGGAGAGGCTGGATTTATGGGACGGTTTAAAAGGGATTGCAGAAAACAACACTGAGCCATGGATAGTAGGAGGAGACTTTAATGTCATCCAAAATGAGGAAGAAAATTTGGGAGGCTTACCTTTCAGGTAGCAAGAGGCAAATGATTTTGCACAATGTATCAATACTTGTGCCTTGATGGAGATCAGAACTAAAGGTAGCAAATATACATGATGAAATGGAAGAATTGGAAAAGACTGAATATTCAAAAGGTTGGACAGGGCTTTGGGTAATCGGGAGCTTTTTGATATTCTACCCACTATTGAGGTTTAGTGTTTGATAATGCAGGGGTCAGATCATGATTCTTTACACATCACTGGTAGCCAGAGGAAGAACCTATTATCAAACCATTAATATTCCTTAACTTTAAGGTTAAACACCACCAATTTAAGGAGATTGTGAAGGCCAACTGGGTAGTAGAGTTCATGGGCAATCCATTCATGGAGTTTTAAGAAAAAAATAAGAAAGGTAAAGAAAGCTTTGACAGAGTGGAACAAACAAACCTTTGGAAACATATTTCAACAAATAGCCACATTGGAAGATATTATAAAAGTCAAGGAAGTGCAATTAGAAATCATGCCATCATAGAATAACAAAATGGAGTTAAACAAAGCAGAAGCAGACCTAAAAAGGTATCTTCATATGGAAGAAGAATACTAGAAGCAGAAAGCAGGCATGAGGTGGTTCAAAGATAGGGATAGGAACACAAGATTCTTTCACTCTTATGTTAAAGGGAGAAGGAAAAAACTACACATTGGGGAAACAAATAATTCCCAAGGGGAAACAGTAAGTAACAATCAGAGCATTGGAGCAGCAGTAGTGGACTTTTTCATGGAGAAATTTAGAGTAGAAAGGGTGGTAAATGAGTCTATTCTGTTAGACAGCATTCCTACCCTAATAACAGTGGAACAAAATTAGGAGATGGTCAAGTTATCAAGTATGGAGGAAGTTAAAAAGAATATTTTTAAACTCAATGGAGACAGTGTCAGTGGACCACATGGCTTCTCGGGAGTATTTTATCAATCATGCTGGAAGATAATAGTTGAAGACATTACCAAGATGGTTATAGCTTTCTTTTGTGGTTTTGGAATTCTCAGGTTTATCACTCACACTAATTTGATCCTATTACCTAAGAAGGAGAATGTGACAAGCTTCACTAACTTAAGACCCACTGAGTACCTTTGTGAATAAGGTCATATCTAGAATGCTACATGATAGAACGGTGACCGTATTTCCAAACATCATATCAAGAAATCATACTGGATTTGTGAGGGAAAGAAGATAACTGAAAATGTGTTGTTGGCTCAAGAAATTATCAGGGATATCAACATAAGGAATAAATGGCATAATATTGTGGTGAAGCTAGACATGGCAAAAGCTTATGATAGACTTTTATGGATTTACATTACAAAGGTTCTGAGAAGATTTGGCTTCTTAGAAATTATCATTGATATGATATGAAAATTGGTGTCTAATAATTGATATTCTGTACTAGTCAATTGTTATACTCGGGAGCTCAAAAATCAGACTCGGGAGTTGAAATGGGGAAAAAGTAGAAATTTTTATTGCAGTCTTAGGATGAGTCGTCTCACGACTCGTGAGGACATACCACGAGTCGTCAAGTGACTCGTGGGGAAGGCCTGAGTTTTTGAGAGGAGTCCTGAAAGGTTTGAGACCTCACAAGCGAGACCACGACTCGTGGCGAAGACCCACGAGTCGTTGGATCAGCCGTGGCGAGGGAAGATAAGTGGGGAAAGGAAAAATGGGTAGTGTACTCAACAACTGGAGACCACGAGTCGTGGTCACCCCTGATGAGTTGTGAAATGACCCGTTATGACCCTAGGAGGATAAATGATACAGTGTACTTGACGAGTAGAGTGACGAGTCGTGCCTCCAGCAATGATTCGTCGGGTCATCCGTTAGGACCACCTGGCAGTTAGTTTTCTGCAAATTAGTAAGGGCTTTTTAGTAATTCTTAAGTTCCTAAAGCCTAAACTACATTGTTTTAGCTTATGAAAGGTGGGTCTTAGAGGGGGAAACTATCCTAAGTCTTCATTCATGCATGCAAGAGAATAGAAGAGTGATAAAGGGGTGATCAAAGGGTGATTCAAGGTTTTCTTCTTCAATTTCTTTTAATTTCTTTTGGAGCATTCAAGGGAGAGCAAGATTCAGCCTCCATCAGGTATGTAGGGTTACGAATGGGTGTTTCTGTTTACACCCATGCCCATCCTCTATTGACT
Organism: Datura stramonium; assembly: GCA_018107945.1. NCBI lineage: Eukaryota > Viridiplantae > Streptophyta > Magnoliopsida > Solanales > Solanaceae > Datura > Datura stramonium. The sequence continues at coordinate 259,334 of JACEIK010000244.1, read as the reverse complement.
TATGAAAATCTATTAAAAAATCACATGGGGTTTTAATTCAATTTCTATGAAATTCGAATGATTTTCTAATAGGATTTATGATTTATGATCTACATCATATTTTATGGATTTGGATCATACTTTACACTTAATCTTACTTATAAAACTATTGATTTCGATTTCTACTAAAATAAGCCTATTTAAGCATGATCTATGATGAATTGATTTATGGTCTTCACTTCAATTGCTAATACTTACAAGCCCAACATGATTTTTTATTTGAGATATGAATTTATTCAATTACCCACCATGTTTTGGTGATTTTCAAGTTATATCTATGATGTACAAGTATGCATGAAATCTATGATTCATGAATTATGTTTTTGCCTATTCACGGGCCTTATGTCATGGCTAGTTCACGTATGTACAAGAATATTTATGATTATCATGATTTAACTAGCACATTAATTCATGCATGTTATACTATGAGCACCAGGTGCGGATCTACATAGGAACGTGGGGGTGCCACGACACCCGGAAGCCTCAGTTAAAACTTTGTATATATGTGTATAACGTGCATGAAATATTATAACAATTAAACATGCCATTCAAAGAGTCAAGAGGGTCCATAGTGCCAGTGGTTAAGTCCCAAGTTTTCCACCTCAAGGAGGCAAGTTCGAAACTCTGCTGCAACACTTTGTGCTCCTTTCCCTGCTACTTTCCTTTTCCTGTTATTTTTCTTTTCAAATGTGTTTGTCGCCTAACTTAATCTTTGAAATACTCACTAACTTAACTAAACTAATTCTCACATACTTGGTAATTATACTTGAAAAAAAGCTATCACAATCACGGTGAGTGAAAAATTAAATAAATAAGTCTTTATTGACTACCTTTATTTTAATTTTAACTTCACACGAAATTTAAAGAAATAAAAACTTTTAAATTTTGTGGTCTTAAACTAGAAATATGAAGAATGTATCAAAATATCTTTTTAAGCTTGTGGTCTTAAACATGTCATGTGAAAAATTAGAATTAAAGATGTTTTTTAAGCTTGTAGTCTTAAATATGTCATATGAAAAATTAGAATTAAAAGTTGTCAAAAGAGGAAAGAGACATTCTCTTTTAAACAGATTAAAAAGAAAAGGAAGACAAACAAATTAAAACAGTAGGCGTAATTTTTTTTGGATTCGTATCATTTTTCTCCTTTTTATTTTAAGCATAAAACATCAGTATATAGTTTTCTTCTTCCAACAAACCCTTTCTCTTCTCCAAAATCTCTCTTTTCGTTAAAATTTTAATAATCTTTGATTGTTGCCTAGACTTCTCTTTCATTGTTGTTTCTTATCTCTAATTTTACATGTTTTTTTATTTATTTGTTTAAATTGTTTTAGGTTAAGTCTTAGTTCACGCTGATTTAAAAAATAAATCTTCTTTATGCTATAAAAATTATGCTTGTAAGCTTGACTTAATATACTGATTTGAGCGTGAATTATCCAACATAATATTTGAAATAATATTTATCTATTTTTCTATGTAAACTGGAAAGACAAATAACTCGAATCACAATTCAAAGTTGATCAAATATATACTCTCTTTGGACCATGTAAATTACAATACATTTACTTTTACGACAGAGTGGCACCCGGAACCTCTAAATCCTGGATTCGCCTCTGATGAGCACTGTATATGTTTTGGGAGTAGTATCGAACACCGAGTAGGTTTGGGGCCTAGATTCTATCATGGAACTCATAAACTACGTGTCACCATGGGTATGTTGGGACCTCCTTTGTGACTTTCCCCGGCCCAATTGGCCCATTTCATGGTGATATCACACTTTCATGGTCCAACCCTTGGCAAGGTACGGACATCCTTCCGACTAGGGTTACAGGTCGGGCTTCAAGTGTGCTCATATGGGGTATGTCGGTTAAGAGAATCTCTCATTGTTCCTCATGATTTATGCATGTTTATGATTACGTATGTCAGCTCAAGTAAAGTTTATTATGGTTTTTCTCTCATGATTATGGTTACAATTGTATTACGAATGCTTTGTAAACCTTGAGCCTTATGATGTGTTATGTTATGATATTTATGATATGAACATGATGTCCTACTCTTATGCTGTTTTATGAGCTTTTACATGTTTTAAATGTCCGTTTTACTTATCTTGCATACTCGGTACATTTCACGTACTGATCGCATATTTTCTATGTTGTATCGTTTCATGATACAGGACCTGGCTCTCAGGCCCATCCTCATATCTAGATCACCTCAGAGTTTGCCTTCAGCTTGTTGGTGAATCATCATGTTCCGATGGCCGTTTGACAAACGATATGCTATTTTATGGTTCAGTATTTGTTCAGGTTAGTTGGGGGTGTTGTCCGATCAACCCATCGTATGTAGTAGAGGCATTCAGATAGTATGTAGAACCCAGCTTGTATGTGTCTAGTACTTCCGAATGTTATGTTATGCTATGATCGATTTACGTTTTCTATATGTCTTATGTTTAATCTTCCGCCTTTAATGAATGAAATAGATGTATGCTTGTGCCATGGGTCGACTTGGGGCCTCTCGGGGTTTCTTGTCCCATGTTACGATCCAGGTCTACGTCCGAGTCATGAAAAACTTAGTATCAGAGCCATAGGTTTTGAAGTGTCCTAGGGTGTTTGAAAGTCGCATTAAGTAGAGTCTTTTTCATGGGTGTGAAGTGTGCCACACTTATGACGAAGAGGCTACGAGACATTTAGAAAATATTTCCTTCTTTCATGATCTATGTCGTACGATAAAAAGTCCTTCTATCCTTTTAATTCATGCTAAGCGATTGCATAATCATGGCTCCCAGGAGAGTGAATGGAAGGAGAAATGGGAACGGTGAAGACCACAGAGATGGCAATGATCATGGGCATCAGTAGGCCCCGCCTGTTCAGGAGCCCCAAACACCAGAGCCAGTTTCCCACACTGAGTTTCGGATGGCTATCTGGATGTTGGCGCAGGCCTTGACTGCTCAGCTCAACCAGCAGGCAGTTGCACATATCCCCCAGAATGGTAATGAGGCAGCGGCCCGGATTAGAGACTTCTTGAGGATGAACCCTCCGGAGTTCCTTGGGTCTAAGGTGGATGAGGATCCGCATGATTTCATCGAGGAGATTCTAAAGATCACCCAGGCTATAGGGGTGACCAATGGAGATTGTGTTGACTTTGCCTCTTATCAGCTAAATGGGTTGGCCCATATATGGTTCAAACAATGGAGAGATGCTAGGGCAATGGGTGCAGGACCTACCGGTTGGGAAGAGATCCACACAACATTTTTGGATCGATTCTTCCCTCGGGAGATGAGGGAGCAAAAAGCGGCCGAGTTTGTTAACTTGAAGCAGGGTGACATGTCGGTTCAGGAGTACGCGTTGGAGTTCACCCTACTATCTAAATATGCACCAGAGTTGGTGGTAGACCACAGAACTCGAGTGAGTCGATTTGTGCACGGGGTGGCAGACTACTTGGATAAGGATTGTAGGATTGCCATAGTGCATTGGGATATAAATTTTTCCCGTATTGTGCTGCATGCTCAGCAGATGGAGTCGGTGTATCGAAGCAAAGAGAGGCCAAGAGGTCCAGGACTGACAGTTACGGGACTTCTCAGGTCAAATCAGGGGGTGGACAGCGTCAGTAGTCTCAGCATAGGTCTATTGCTCCAGCACCATCATCAGCCAGTACGCCGTATAGATTCCGAGGGGATTGGAATAGCAAGGCTCCAGATTCGAGAGGCCAGGGTAGCATGCAGATAGAGTGCACTTTCCCAACTTATGTGAAGTGCTGCAGGAATTATTCCGGGAGGTGCCTAGTCGGCTAGGATGCTTGTTTCTAGTGTGAAAAACCCAACACAGACTTAGGGATTGCCCTTCAGCCAGATCAGGGGTCGGTGGAGCCCGTATGCCAGCAGCCAGTTTTGCGGCTCTAGCAGCATGTCCCCCTCAGCAGGGTGCCTCGGCCAGTTCAGCCGACGGTCAGCGTCAAAATAGGTTTTATGCTTTAGCACCCCGTCAGGAGTAGGAGGTCTCCCCGGATGTGGTCACCAGTATATTGCGTGTTTTTCATATTGATGTTTATGTTTTGCTAGATCAAGGAGCTACCTTGTCTTTTGTGACTCCTTACATTTCTAGTGGCTTTGGAGTTAGTCCCGAGACTCTGTCAGAACCATTTTTAATTTCTACTCCTATCAGTGATTCGGTTGTAGCTAGGCGGGTGTATAGAGGATGATCGATTACTATATTGCATAAAGTCACCTCCGCAGACCTTGTAGAGTTAGCCATGACTGACTTTGATATTATTCTTGGCATGGATTAGTTGTATGCGTGTTATGCTTCTGTAAATTGTAGAACCCGTGCGGTGGAATTTTATTTTCCGGATGAATCAGTGTTGGAGCGGAAGGGTAGTTTGGTCATGCCAGTAGGTCAATTTATTTCATATCTTAAGGCCCGGAAGATGATTTCTAAGGGTTGCATGTATCATCTAGTCAGGGTTAAAGATGTTTGAGTCTGAGACCCCGACTATCCAGTCAGTTTTGGTGGTGCATGAGTATCCATAGGTCTTTTTCGATGATTTGCCAGGTGTTCCTCCCGAGCAGGAGATTGATTTTGGTATTGACCTTCTACTCGATACGCAGCATGTATCTATCCCTCCTTACAGGATGGCTCCAGCCGAGCTAAAAGAGTTGAAGGATCAGTTGAAGGACCTGTTAGATTAGGTCTTTATCAGACCGAGCAAGTCTCCTTGGGGTGCACCAGTGTTATTTTTCAAGAAGAAAGATGGTTCGCTTCAGATGTGCATTGACTATCGGCAATTGAACAAGGTAACCATTAAGAACAGGTATCCTTTACCCAAGATCGATGATGTGTTTGACCGGCTTTAGGGTGCCAAGTGTTACTCAAAGATAGATCTCAGGTTCGGGTGTTATCAGTTCAGGGTTCGGGAGTGTGATATCCCAAAGACAGCCTTCAGGACGCGGTATGGATATTCTGAGTTTGTAGTTATGTCTTTTGGACTAACAAATGCTCCTGTAGCTTTTATGGACCTAATGAATAGGGTGTTCAAGCCATATTTAGATACGTTCGTGATTGTGTTCATTGATGATATCCTTATATACTCTCGGAGCGAGGAGGAGCATGCCGCTCATTTGAGAATAGTGTTGCATACTCTCAAGGATCACCAATTGTATGCAAAGTTCAGCAAGTGTGAGTTTTGGTTGAACTAGGTAGCATTTTTGGGCCACGTGGTATCAAGCGAAGGTATAAAGGTAGATTCTCAGAAAATCAAAGCGGTGAAGAATTGGCCTAGACCGGTGAATCCTTCGGATATTCAGAGTTTCTTGGGCCTAGCAGGCTACTTTCAGAGATTTGTTGAGAGCTTTTCATCAATTGCAGCACCCTTGACCAAGTTGACTCAGAAAAAGGTAAAGTTTCAATGGTCGGAGGCTTGTGAGAAGAGCTTCCAAGACTTGAAGACTCGACTTACTACTGCACCGGTGTTGACCCTACCTGAGGTTACAAATAGTTTTGTGGTGTATTGTAATTCTTCGAGAATCAGACTCGGGTGTGTATTGATGCAGCGAGGGAAGGTGATAGCATATGCCTCAAAACAATTGAAAGTCCATGAGAAGAACTACCCGACCCATGATCTTAAATTGGCCACGATGGTGTTCGCATTGAAGATATGGCGACATTACTTATATGGAATCCATGTAGATGTGTTTACGGACCACAAGATCTTACAATATGTGTTCACGCAGAAAGATCTCAATCTTCAGCAAAGGAGGTGGTTGGAGCTAATCAAGGACTACGATATGAGTGTCCTTTACCATCCGAATAAGGCTAATGTCGTAGCGGACGCACTTAGTAGGCTCTCTATGGAGAGTGTGTCTCATGTGGATGAGAGGAAGAAGGATCTGGTGAAAGATGTTCATCGACACTCAAGGTTGGGAATTAGGTTGGTTGACTCGACTGATGGAGGTGTTGTTGTCCAGAACAGATCAGAATCATCCTTGGTGACTGATGTGAAAGCTAGACAAGATGAGGATCCGATTTTGGTAAAGTTGAAAGAAGCCGTTTGAAGTCAGAAGGTGGAGGTCTTCTCCCAAGGGGGAGATGGTGTGCTTAAGTACAGGGTCGCTATGTGTTCTAGATGTTGAGGATTTGAGGAGCCGGATATTGCATGAGTCCCATGTATCTAGGTATTCTATCCATCCAGATGCCACTAAGATGTATCGTGATTTACGAGAAATCTATTGGTGGGATGGCATGAAGAAGAATATTGCATAATTCGTAGTCAGGTGCCCAACTGTCAGCAAGTAAAGGTTGAACATCAAAGGACGGGAGGAGTACTTCAGGATATCAACATTCCTACTTGGAAATGGGAAAAGATTAACATGGATTTCATAACAAGATTACCTCGTACTCACCGGCAATATGATTCTATTTGGGTGGTGTAGATAGATTGATCAAGGCTGCACATTTCCTACCGGTGAAAACCACAAACTCAATGGATGATTATGCCAAATTATATATTCGAGAGTTGGTTCGACTACATGGAGTGCCCTTGTCCATTATTTCGGACCGAGGTACTCAGTTTACCTCCCAGTTTTGGCGGTCTTTTCAAAAGGGGCTTGGGACTCAGGTTAAGCTCCGCACAGCCTTTGATACGCAAACGGATGGTCAGGCAGAGCGGACAATTCAAACTCTCGAAGACATGTTGAGAGCTTGTGTGATGGACTTTAAAGGTAGTTGGTATGATCACTTGCCATTGATCGAGTTCTCTTACAATAATAGCTATCACTCCAGCCTTCAGATTGCACTGTTCGAGGCTCTTTATGGACGGAGATGTACATCGCCCATCAGATGGTTTGAGGTTGGTGAGGTAGCTATAATTGGGCCAGATTAAGTTCATGAGACTATGGTAAAGGTTCAGTTGATAAGGGACGGGTTGAATATTGCTCAGAGTCGTCAAAAGTCATATGCTGATGTGAGGCGGAGAGAGATGGAGTTCGAGGTGGACGATTGGGTATTTCTGAAGGTATATTCCATGAAGGGAGTCATGTAGTTTGGGAGGAAAGCTCAGTCCTCGTTATATTGGTCCCTACCGGATTATGAAAAGAGTTGGTAAGGTAGCGTATGAGTTTGACTTGTCCTTAGAGTTATCTTTTGTGCATCCTGTGTTTCATGTATCGCTTTTGAAGAAACATTTGGGTGATCCAGCTCTAGTAGTCCCAGTGGATAGCGTTGGTGTAAAGGATAGACTTAGCTATAAGGAAGTTCCAGTGGAAATATTGGATCGTTAGGTTCGGAGGCTAAGGAACAAGGAAGTAGCTTCAATTAAAGTATTATGGGGGAATAAGCATGTTGAAAGAGCTACGTGGGAAGCTGAAGCGGATATGGTGGCTAAGTACCCACACTTATTCTCTATAGGCTTAGTTCCGACTTGAGGTATCAGTTTTTATCTATGAATCTATTTAGTTTTCATGTTCGGTTCGTATATTCAAGTTCCTTTTATGTGTATGGATGTGTATGTGAAGCATGAGATCAGTTCAGCTGTGTGATATGAATTAGAGGTAGTTATTCCGTTAATTTTCAATTTAAATGATCAGTATTTGAATATGATAATTGCATGTTTCTGTTTTCTTCTTGTTTACTACATTCTAGGATGAATATTCTCAAGGGGGAGATATTGTTATACCCCGGGAGCTCAAAGACCGGACTCGGGAGTTGAAACAGGGAAAAAGTGAAAAATTTTATTGCAGTCTCAGGAAGAGTCATCTCACGACTCATGAGGACAGCCCACGAGTCATCAAGTGACTCATGGGGAAGGCCTGAGTTTTTGAGAGGAGTCCTGGAAGGGTTGATACCCCACGAGCGAGACCACGACTCGTAGCCCCACGAGTCGTTAGGCCAGTCATGGGGAGGGCAGATAAGTGGGGAAAGGAAAAATGGGCAGTGTACTCAACAACTGGAGACCACGAGTCGTGGTCACCCTGACGAGTCGTGAAGTGACCTGTTACGAGCCCAGGAGGATAAATGATACAGTGTACTTAACGAGTAGAGTGATGAGTCGTGCCTCCAGCAACGAGTCGTCAGGTCGTCCATTAGGACCACCTGGCAGTTAATTTTCTGCGAATTAGTAAGAGCCTTTTAGTAATTCATAAGTTCCTAAAGCCTAAACTACGTCGTTTTAGCCTATGAAAGGTGGGTCTTAGAGGGGGAAACTATCTTAAGTCTTCATCCATGCATGCAAGAGAACAGAAGAGTGATAGAGGGGTGATCAAAGGGTGATTCAAGATTTTCTTCTTCAATTTTTTTTTGAGCATTCAAGGGAGAGTAAGATTTAGCCTCCATCGGGCATGTAGGGTTACGAATGGGTGTTTCCGTTCACACCCATGCCCATCCTCTATTGACTTATGAATATCTATTCAAAAACCACATGGGGTTTTAATTCAATTTCTGTGAAATTCGTATGATTTACTAATGGGCTTTATGATTTATGATCTACATCATATTTTATGGATTTGGATCAAACTCTACACTTAATCTTGCGTATAAAACTACTTATTTCGACTTATACTAAAATAAGCCTATTTAAGCATGATTTATGATGAATCGATTTATGATCTTCGCTTTAATCGCTAATACTTACAAGCTCAGCATGATTTCTGATTTGATATATGAATTTATTCAATTACCCACCATGTTTTGGTGATTTTAAAGTTATATGTACGATGTACAAGTATGCATGAAACCTATGATTCATGAATTATGTTTTGACCGACTCACGGGCCTTATTTCATGGCTAGTTCACATATGTACAAGAATGTTTATTATTATCATGATTTAACTAGCCCATAAATTCATGCATGTTATACTATGAGCACTATATATATTTTGGGAGTAGTATCAAACACCGAGTAGGTTTGGGGCCTAGGTTTTATCCCGAATCTCATAAACTATGTGCCACCATAGGTATGTTGGGATCTCCTTTGTGACTGTCCCCAACCCAATTGGCCTTTTTCATGGTGATATCACACTTTCATGGGCCTACCCTTGGCAAGGTACGGATAGCCTCCCGACTAGGGTTACAATTCGGGTTTCATATGTGCTCATATAGGGTATGTCGGCTAAGAGAATCTCCCACTGTTCATCATGATTTATGCATGTTTATGATTACATATGTCGGCTCAAGTAAAGTTTATTATGGCTTTTGTCTCATGATTATGGTTATGATTGTATTACGAATGCTTTGTAAACCTTGAGCCTTATAATATGTTATGTTATGATATTTATGATATGAGCATGATGTCCTACTCTTATGTTGTTTTATGAGCTTTTATATGTTTTAAATGTCCATTTTACTTACCTTGCATACTCGGTACATTCCACGTACTGACTGCATACTTTTTATACTGTATCATTTCATGATACAGGATCCGGCTCTCAGGCCCATCCTCATATCTAGATAACCTCAGAGTTTGCCTTCAGCTTATTGGTGAGTCCTCATATTTTGAGGGCCGTTTGACAGACGATATGCTATTTTATGTTTCAGTATTTGTTCGTGTTAGTTGGGGGTGTTGTCCCATCAACCCATCACATGTAGTAGAGACATTCAGATAGTATGTAGAACCCAGCTTGTATGTGTCTAGTACTTTCGAATGTTATGTTATGCTATGATCGGCTTATGTTTCCGCTATGTCTTATATTTAATATTCCACCTTTAATGAATGAAGTAGATGTATGCTTGTGTCATGGGTCGACTTGGGGCCTCTCGGGGTTCCTTGTCCTGTGTTACGATCCGGGTCTATATCTGAGTCGTGACATCAATGGACAATCCTATAATTATTTTCAATCATCTAGAGGACTAAAGCGAGGAGATCCATTATCACCTACTCTTGTTCATAATTGTAGCTGAAGTATTGGCCAAAGACTAAACAAGTTACATGAAGACCTAAAATTCAGAAGTTATGGTATGCTCAAGTGGAGTTCAGAGATTAAACATTAATCATATGTTGATGACACTATATTATTTTGTTCAAGTGATAAAAGATCAGTCAAGAAAATGGTACAGGTGTTAATAAGGTACGAACAAGTTTCTGGACAATTGATAAATAAGAGTAAGAGTTGTTATTACCTACATGAGAAAGCCTTAATGGCCTTGGGACACAAACAGAGAAGATGGACAGGTATAAATCAAAGGTCTTTCCCCTTCACATACCTTGGATGCCTAGTCTTTTATAGGAGGAAGAAGAAGGCATATTTTGAAGAACTGGTAAGGAAGATTTCTAGGAGGATTATTGGATGGCAAAATAAATTATTATCTTTTGGGAGAAGATACATACTACTATCTCATATCCTACAAATTATGTTTGTATATCTATTATTAGTAATGAATCCTCCTAAGGGGATCATAGACCAGATGCATCAGATCTTTGCTAAGTTTTTCTGGAGAAAATAAGGAGGAATGGAAGGAAAGCATTAGGTAACTTGGGAAGAGATGTCTTATCCTAAAATGGAGGGTGGTTTGGGCTTTAAATCATTGCATGATATTTTTAAGGCACTATGTTCCAAGTTATGGTGGACATTTAGAACATCTATATTCTCCTTATGGTGCACTTAATTGTGGAATAAATACTACAAGAAGGCTCATCCCACCAAAACTAAAGGCATAGAAGTCTCTCAAATATGGAGAAGAATGTTACATATTAGAGAGGAAGTGGAGCATGAAATCTTATGGCAAACAAAAGCAGGGACATCTAGTTCTGGTTTGACAACTAGACACAACAAGGAGTACTGATTCACACAGAGGAAAACAAAATAAATGAAGAAGAATTGGAAGTTAAGGAGTTCATATCTGAGGGAATCTGGAATAGACAGTTGCTAAGAGGGAGAATACTTGAGGAGATGACAAATCATATAATGGAGAACATAAGCCCTACTTTGGTTGGTGAAATTGACAAGGCATGGTGGATGAGAAACTCTAAAGGGACTTTCACGGTGAAATCTACCTATGACATGATAAGAAGGAGAAGGAAAAGGTAAACTGGTGGTCATACATCTGGAACAAGGGGTTTGCCATTCAAGATAGGTTTTTTCATATGGAGGGTGTGGAAAAGAAGAATTTCCACAGATGATAATTTGAAGAGAATGAAAATTAATTTGGCATCCAAGGTGTTACTGCTCTGAGAGCTATTCTTAGGAAACAATAACATTTTTATTTCTAACAGCTCCCATAGCCAATAGGTTGTGGAAGCAGTTTGCTAATTGTGCAGGTATTAACATTGAAAATATGCATCTTTAACAAATCATTATCCATTGGTGGAGGAGGAAGGTACCAAACAACTTGGAGAGCATATACACAATAGAACCCTCCATCATCATGTGGGAACTTTGAAAGAGAAGAAATGAAAGAAAGATGATAAAGAAGTCAGCTGCCCATATGTTTAAGTCATGTCAACAGACTGTTTACCAGTTTGTGAAATTTAAACACCCATATATTACTATTCCTTTCTAGTGGGAAGAAATAGTGAGCTATCTTCATTAGTACAAACATAAGCTTCACTACAAAATAGTGATATGGGAACTACCAAGAGAATGTTGGATTAAATGCAATACTGATATAGGGAATCTAGGGGAAATCCAGGGAATAGTACTTATGGTTTTTGTGCACGAGATGCAAATGGGGATCTGGTTTATGCAGAAGCAAAGAAAATAGGCCTGGCAACAAATATGAAGGCAGAGGTTATAGCGGTATGGAAGGCTCTATGATATTGCACTAACACTTGGAGAAATAATATCATTTTAGATACTGATTCACTTAGTCTACAAAAGATGTTAATCAAAGAGTAGAAGGTATTGTGGGATATAGCAAGTATAATGGAAGAGATAGAGCAGATGATGGCACATAAAACAATAGAAGTCAGGCATGTCTACAGAGAAGCTAATCAATTGGCAGATAGCTTAGCAAAAAGTGCATTTAATCAAGAGGGAGAAGGAACATATATACACTTTCAATTGCTTCCACTAAAGTGCAAAAAGGTTTTTAACACGGATAAAGCACAAATACCAAGCATTCGAATCAAAGCAAGGTCAATCAGTATAGCATAATTTGCATCATGCATGTTTCGCAGCTAGACTATTTACACAGCAAGATTAACAAGACTAAGTTATAAATCTGTGAGACTATCTCTAACCTAGACTGTTATAGCACTCAAAAAGGGGCCACCAAAAATTGGGAGCTTGGAGCCAGATTTATCAAGCGAGTGCTTCCACAGAGATGAGACCTCAAAGAGTGAGATTGGAAGCAACTTATTTTCTCCATGTCTACCTAATCAAAGAACATACCACTGTTGAACAAGACTTATCCCTAATTGATTTGAGTATCTTCACCAGATCTAAAACCTGCAGACAAGAAGGAAGAGATGAGATAGTGAACCATACATTGAAGGATAGAAGAGATAGAAGACTTACCTTTCTGAGCTGTACACAAAGCTCAACCAACGGACAGAGAGGAAGATGATTGATTACCCAGAGGAGAAGAAGCATAGTTTCGAGACTGAGAAAAGGTGCCATGAGGGAGAAGATGAAGACGGAAACCCTAATTATCAGGAGTTCAACAGATAGAGTAAAGTGATTTTGGTAAGTATGTATAGATGAGAACTGATGGTAGGAGAAGTTTTGCCTTTTTCTTTTTAATTTTATTACGGACTCATCCCAGGTCATTTATTTATAGGAGGAAGTTATCAGTAAAGATCCTTGAGCTCATATTTAATTAAAAAAAAGTTTTAAATTATGTTATGTATATAGAGCCGCCAAAATGGGTTTGGCCCTTGAGGCCAGCCCACTATTAGGGTAGGGTTGGATTAAAATTTTTAAAGACCATTTAAATTGAGGCTTATAAGCCCAGTCCAAGTCAACCAGCTGGCTCTTGAGGCTTGACCGAGGCCGGCCATAAAGTTTAGATAGATTACAGCAAATTCGACCA
>JACEIK010000244.1:224031-237028 GCA_018107945.1 Datura stramonium | reverse complement strand
TATCAAATTTAGAAAATATAAATTGAGATATTTAATTAGGGAGGAAGGACTCAGAATATAATATTAGGAAATGTTATATTTCTCCGCAACCGCAAGAGATAATTACAAATTGAATATTTGTACAAAAAGAAAGAAAACATAAAGGTGGGCCCAATGGGTTGTCTGTTTCATTTCTTCCACCGTTTGACGTGTCAATCCCAGCAAAGACCCATACTTTCCTATACTAATACTAACAAAACATGATGTTAGTGTTGGTGGGGTGTTGTCTTATCAGTTTTTTTCCACCAAATTTAAAGCCAATTTTGTATACTACTAAAATATACTGGGATTCTTCTTAGAAAAATGATGTTAAAGAAGTAACTTGATGCAATTAAAACTCTTTATTTTCGTGAGAGATTAATTTTGCACAAAAGATTGATAATAAAAATAAACAAAGAGCATCTTGTACAGTAAGAAGACCTAGGAACAAAAAACATTTCCTAATATTTAAATATACATAAAAAAAAAAGAAAAAGGTAAAGAAATGAAAGGAGTAAGAAATTGTTACCATGGTAAGGTAGGATCAGAATAGGTATCATCGACATGTTGTTGCAGGCAGTTTTCATTTGGATTGAACCAGTCAGGGAATTCCATGACTTCATCAAATGGATAGCTCCCATAATCCTCATTGCCAGCAATGTTCTTCTCATCAGGTCCAATTTCCATGGCCTTCAAGAACTTGAACCACCAAGCTGAAGTTGCCAAATTGAGGGTGTCATTCCACTCAATCTCATGTTGTTCCCCTATTGATCTGATCTCTTCCATTTCCTGGTCATCCATTGATGGATGCAACCCTGAATCTTCTGAATTCACCATTTGAGTTATAGGAGCCCCTCCTCCTCCTCCTCCTTGGGATAATCCCACATAATGAAATTCATCTGAAGAAGATGAAGGGGATGATGATGAAAACACTGAATTGTTGTTGCTGCTGCAGTAAGGGGTTGCATCTAAATTGCTGAAATCATGGAAATTCAGATTCAAGCCTAATGTCTGGTTGGGAAGTGGAATATTCAGGTGGTCTTGTAAAGGCAATTGGGAACCAAAGGATGAAACAGGGCAAGAATAAGGATATTGGGGAAGACAAGGGAAGGTTGAGTTGGAGAAATTCTCCATGTTGTAGCTTGGTAAGTTATTGGTCATAGAGTTGTTGGAAGCATAAATCCTGGGGTTTCTCCGGGACTTTGGCTTCCCTTGTTCTTCTCCTGAAGATGATTGAGGCCAAGCCTGCAACGACTGTGGCTCGGTGTGAGATTGTTGTTGTTGTTGCTGCTGTTGTTGTTGTTTCATAGAAGCTCTATGAAACTTAAGGGCAGTGACAATCTCTCGCCGCGCCTCGGCCATATTTAGAAGCCTCTCTTGATAAGGCCTACTAGTGTGGAGTCTCCTCCTCACTTGTTTCTTTTTAACCTGTGGTGGAGCTGCTGGCTGTGGTGACAGTTGTGTATCACTGCACAAACTATCATCAAGTTTTGTTGAATTCTCTAGTGAATCATCATGGTCTTTGGGATTCAAGGGATCTTTGGTTCTTGAAGAAGTTAACTGTTTCACTAGGCTTCTAATATAGGCACCAGATAGCTGAGGTTCTTGTTTTAGTTTATCAACCTTTGCTACTTCCATAACTCCTCCTTGCTTTGGTGAAGATCTTCCCCTCATCTTATACTCAATGGCTTTGCTTTTTTCTCTCTTTTTAGGATCTTTTTCTTTTAGATGGGGAATGGAGAGGTCAATATAGCAAGAAGGTCGGTCTAAAGAAACATGTCATTCATTTTCTGAGAGCCAAAGTACACACTATGCAGAGGAGAGGCAGAGGTTAGGAAGGTCTCTCTTGGGTGCTTATAAATAGCTGGAGACAGTCTAGGGTTTTTAAATACATTTGGAGTTTTCCCATTTTTCTACTACTCTTTTGTTACTTGTCTAAGATGGGTAGTTAGAAAGGGTTCCATAACAGATTTTACTCTACAAAATGACAGTTACATGTGTAAGCACTTTCTCCTTTTTTTAAAATAGAATCAAGTTAAATAGATACTAGACATAATCTTCCATCATAGTTGGAGGATCCACTATAACAATATCAAGCAGATACAAAAAAATTGATCCTATAAATAAATTGGAGTATCGAGCCGAATCAGGTTTAGTCGAGCTAAGCCTATTGAACTTGTTATAGTAACTAAGTTAAGTCGAGCCCGAAGTGAACCCAACCGAGCTTTAGCAGTACTAAAACAAGTCCAATCGAGCTTTTCTTTAGTCTAATTAAACCACGTTATGAACAAGTCAGTTCTTTAATAATGTTTCATAATGTGACTACTGTCTTTAATAATAATTAAATTCATAATAAATTGATTGATTAAGAAAAAATATAAAGATCAATACTTTGAGAATTGAACACAATTGTGTTTGAATTATTATTAGTTTAAGCTAGAAATCTAGAGTCCATAGTTTGAACCCTCGGTTCATTTTTGGATAAATTAATCTCATTCCATAAGTAACACACAAAATTGGTGCTATGGCTTGGCTCAACCACATCTATCACTTAAGTTGTCAAAGTCAAGTTTCAAAACCCTTTTGTTCTAAGCATAGTAAATCCAAAAAAGATATGTCAAACTAAAGAACAAACTAACTTGTATCATCAAAGCAAAAAATTTTGACTTGTGTCCATTACACTAAGCCAGATCAAGGTTAGAGAAACTCCAAAGTGTGAAATAATGGACTTTCACAGGATTCATGGACATTGATGACTTCGGTGCTGCAACTAAGTCTATGACACTATGGCATGTTCATGTGACCTTTTGGTTAGGCTTAGAAAAGTCTCATCGTATATGCAGTCTTCAAATAATAAAACGGCTAAAGAAGCAAGAAATTTAAACACAATTGGGAAAAGACAGTCCCAAACCCCTTGCAGTATAGTATGCAAACTAAGCCTGATTGGTAAAAAGTGAAATCCATTATTCCCGTAGTTTCAAAGAAAAAAGAAAAAAGGCAGTCCACTAGCCTCCAGCATAATTAAGGCTTGCAGAAAGACCCTTCAATGCTCAACAGCGGCAATTCTTAGCTGGTTTTATCTAACCGTTAACAAAAAACTTTTCAGAATTACCCTTTTTTTACAACCTCTCTAAGAAATGGTGAAGACAGGACACAGTGCAATTTTGTTCTACTCAATGAGCTGTAACTGTGACTTGTTGTTTGTCTCTTCATTTCCTTGGAGCACTAGGAAAATAGCAAAATTATTTTCTTTTTTTTTTCATTTCCAACAATTAAAATTAAGGAAAATACACGTAAGGCAGAAAAACAGAGTTGATCTACAAATTCTTACATATCTTGTACAAGATATACATGTAATAATCCTCAATTACAAACTAATTAAGTCATTCTATTTCATGCACAGAAGGGCAAAGATAACTTCATGACATGGCCCTGAACCTCTTAAGTCATCAATTTCAGAGATCAACCACTACTGCTATCATCACATATGTATCACCACAAAATTTATCCTAAAAAGTATTTTAAGCAGCTAAGATTTGTGTTATTTTGGTGTGATAAATTAAGATATTACACATTAAATCAAAATAGAATAGTTGAAATAGAAAAATATTACCGTGGAGTTAAAGTGAAAGGTAAGTTACTATAAAATAATTATAAGACCATCAATGTTATACGCGAATTAATATAGTTGCTCAAGTCCAATATATCCACAAGATGTGGATACTAAAAATTGGATGTGCAATAATAGACTAGACAAGAATAAAAACGACGACACCAAATTTTAGTATTATTTTTTTAATAATATTAATCCAAAATGAATTTAAATAGAGCGACTTGATCACCAAATTAGATGCGATTGAGGCATAGTGGAAGAAGTTGTGCCAGCTTTCAATTGATTGAAGAAGAGGGCATTTTAGGCATATAAGTTTGTGATGATTTTGAAGCAATTTGTGAGCAGGCTAGTAAGTTGGTACCATGGGACCAGGATTAAAACGTCAGCAGAAGGCTACAGAAACTGACAGGAGAATCTCCATACTATTGTAACCTCATTTCTTTGCATAAAACAATTGTATGTGAGCATAATGAAATTGCTCAAATTGTTGATATGACTAGTGTCTGTTACTTGAAACAGAGAACTTGGACCTTTAGGAAAGGCAAATACACACACAGCCTGTTAAAGACAGAAATGTTCCATACCTCTCCTCCCTCCTTTTCTTTATGTTTTCTTTCCTATATATATTGCTGCTTTTCTCCCAAACACTTTCTATTTAATTTCTAATGCTACTTGGACCTGAGTAACAGTAAAATGGGATTAACTTATAACCAAAGGTAGATTGATTACATGATTCAAAGAACCAACATCAGAAAGAGGGTCATTAAATAACACAGCTCCAACTCCCAAGGGGTCACTTAACTATCAAACAACTGGAATGACAATCTTGCAAACTATAGTTCAAATTCCATTAGAAACGATGGTAGGTGAATTCTCCCATTTGCCCAAACTTTGCATAAAGAATTACCTTGATAGTAGTCTTTTGGGAGTGGCAAGCGGGCGAGTCGAAAATAGGTTAAATAAAAACCGATAAAATATTCAATTCATTCATATTTAATACGGATAAAAAATAAGTTAATTGACATATAATACGGAGATCCATATTGTCCATGCTTCACGAATAGTTAGGTGATACAAACAAAAAACTAAAATAAGATTAGACTCCCACAAAAAGTAAGAACTCATGAAAATAACAACCATATATTCATATTTGAAAAATAATATCCACATTTGATTTATTTTTAAAAAAATTGATTATTCGACCTCTAATGGATCGGATTGAATGATTATTTAATTTTAAAACCATTTTACCAATCCTAATTGTATTAGCGTGAGAGAGAAGATATTAATCATATCCTCAATGAACAAAGTTACCTGGTGGTGAAACGTGACCAATATACCACGGAATTAGTCGAGATGCCAAACTCGTCAAAACACCACGATTATCTAAAAAAAGAAAAGTAAATAAGCTTCAAATTGATCCAAAGTTGTCTATATAATTATAAGTTCAATTACTCCTCAGGCTTTGATTCAATGGTAAGAGCACACTTAACATGTGGATTACACGCACATTACGAGTTTAATTCGTACCAAAAAACAGAAAATTGAAATTTAAGTAGAGAAAAGTAAAGGAATGGATCTATTATCTACTAAGTTTCGAATCGTGCCCGTCCTCCGAGGATTTTTGGTTATAGAAAAAAAAAACACTCAATCAACTACTTGGAGTTGCACCCGACACCTTCTGCATCTTCACGAGTATGACACTGTAGTGTACGTAGGAAGCAAATGCAGTAATCTGTCCCAGAAACTTAAGAAGTTCATTCCAAGAAATATGAAATTAATAGGCAACACTAATATACTATCATACAAATATTGGGATAAAGCCATGAGATTTCATCAAACTCTGAGGTTTAATTCAACACTCCTAATTGCAATATACCCTGAGGCCTGTCCACTCCAACAAGCAACTTTTACAAAACCAGCTGGTAAAAGTTCAAAAATATTTTCCTCATAAAAAAAAAGTTTAAAAATATTTCCTTTTTGCTATATACGTGTGATGTTTTCTGTTCTATATCCAAACCAGTAAAGGATAACTGTGAAAGCTGTGTTATTGCTCAACCATCATTCAGTCCAATCATNCATCATTCAGTCCAATCATCAGCAGGAGGAAAAAAGGGCTCCTAATGGTATCCAACCTTTCACATAACTGTACAAGTTAATGGTGTCAGGCAATCAATATTAGCAAATGGCAACAATTATTCCGAAAATACCAATTTTAGGAAAAGGTTAAGTTTTCTCCCAAATATAGTAGGTGTTTAGACATGATTTGATTGAGATCACAAAGAAAAAAAATATATGAAAGTCGAATTTGTGTTTGGATATAGAAATAAAATTAAGTTTTGTAAGTGAAAACTTGAAAAACTCATCAAATCTATTTTTCAAACTTCAGACTCTATATTGTAAGCTTGAAATTGAAATAATGTGGAAATATTGTAAACAAACAATTATTTGAAATAATCTCCCAATACAATAACAACATATTGAGTGTATTCCTATAGGTAAAGCCTGGGGAGAATAGAGTGTACACGGACCTTACCTCTATCTCATGGAGATAAAGAGGTTGTTCCTAAAATACCCTCAACTCAAGTAACACATAACAAGACAGTTTGAAAAAGACAATACGAAGATAAACAAGGCATAGCAAATAAGACATAACAAATAATAGAGAAAGCGTAATATACCATACAGAGCAAAATAATGTAGTAACTGAACCACAAGAAACAACAAGTAGTAGTAGTAATCGAAGAACAAGACAGTACAAAAATAATGCTAATACTATCTATCCACCAAGCCTACTCCGTGGTAGAGCGAACAACACTCTAACTATCTTTTCTATTCTAATTCATCATCTTCATATCCTATTTAAGGTTATATTCTTAGTAAGTTGAAGTTGTGTCATGTCTTGTCTAATCTAATTCTTCTACCCCTACTCCTATTTAAACCCACCTCTGCCAATTTCTCACACCTCCTTTCTGGGGCATCTACGAATCTCTTCTTCATATGTCCAAACCATCTCAGTCTTATCTCTCTCATCTTGTTCATCACAGAGGTCACTCCCACCTTGTCCTGGATACCTTCATTCCTAATTTTATCTCTCCTGGTATGCCAACATATTCACCTCAGCATGTTTATTTTTGCAACTCCCATCTTTTGGACCTGAGAGTTTTAATTGGCGAATATTCTGCCCCATACAACATTATTAGCTTACCCATCACTCTATAGAACTTATCTTTAAGTTTTGGTGGTATTTTCTTATCACACAAAACTATGGATGCGAGTCTCCATTTCATCCATTTTCACCAATATGATATGTGACATCATCACTAATCTCTTATTTTCTTGATTAAAGAGTTAATATACTTGAAACTTTCTCTCTTGGGGATGATATGAGTATCAAGCCTCACTTCTATGCCTTCCTCATTCATTACATACTGAATTTGCACTCCAAGTACTCAATTTTCGTCTTGATCAACCCGAACCCTTTAGCCTCTAGGGTCTGTCTCTAAACCTTCAGCCTAGTATTAACCCTACCACTAGTCTCATCAATCAATACTATATAGTCTGCAACTAACATATACCAAGGCATCTCACCTTGAATATGCCGCGTGAATTTATCCATCACTAATGCAAACAAAAATGGACTAATAGTTGATCATTGGTGCAACCCCAGCACGACTGAGAAGTGTTTTCGAGTCTCCTCCCACTATCCTTATTCAAGTCTTAGCTCCATCATACATGTTCTTAACCAACTTAGAGGTCATTTAATAGGCTGTATTAATTAGAATAGTCCTCGAATTAAAATTTAGTCCAGCTAATACATTGTTTGGTTACTCAATTCAACCTAATACATGGATTACTTATACACCATAGAGTGTATTATTTTATACCAAGAAAATAAAGGGATAGCTAATCTCTAGATAAGACCCATAAATGATTAGACTACTCCTCAATCCCTTTTTCTAAATTTCTTTATACAAAAATTTAAGAGTATAATTGTAAAGAAGATTTTTATAGAGTTTTAAATCAACACAATTCATAGTATATCTAGTTTTTAATATAATGAACCAAATACTTGACAACAATAATCCCTGCATTACTAATTTTTGTATTAGCAATCTCTACATTACTAATTCCTATATTATTAATCCTTACATTATTTGTCTTCATACCAAATGACCCCTTAGTGTATATTGTGGGTATATCTCTAGCCTCCAAGCATATCTATATAACCTCCCTTGAAATTTTGTCAAAGGCTTTTCTATGTCGATGAACACCATATGTAAGCCTCTCTTCCTCTGCCTATATTGCTCCACCAGTCTTCTTACAAGATGGATGGCTTCTGTAGTGAACACCCGAGCATGAAACCAAATTGATTCTCGAAAATAGACACCCCCTTCCTCACCTTTTCTCCATTACTCTCTCTCAAATCTTCATAGTGTGGCTTAGCAGCATGATCTCCCAATAGTTGTTGCAATTTAAAACATCTCTTGTTCTTATACAACAGAATCGTTGTACTCCACCTCCATTTTTCGAGCATTCTTTCTATCTTAAAAACGACATAAACAATCTAGTTAGCCACTCCAATCCCATCATGCCTATGCTCTTCCAAAGTTTCACTAGAATCTCGTCTGCCCGATCACTTTTCCTTGCTCATCCTATGAATAGTACCTATAACCTCCTCTTGCTTTATACACCTACAATATCCAAAATCTCAAGGACCCTCAATATGCTCCAAATCACACAACAAAATGTCCATGCCCCCCTCTTCGATCAAGATTTTATGGAAGTAGTCGCCATCTCCAAGTAATGAGAACCTCCTTTGCCAATACGTTATCTTTCTTATTTTTGATGCACTTCACTTGATATAAGTCTCGAGCCTTCCTCTCTATTGCCTTAAGCTTGCCTGTATAGCTTCCTATCCTTGCCTTTATATTCTATTTCCGTGTGCATACATTCAAAAGCTATCATTTTTAATGTTGTCCTCACTAACTTTGCCTCCTTTGTGATCTTATATCATTCTGTATTCACCCGCTTATCCTCCTCCTCCCTGCACACCACCACCATCTCATAAGCAACCTTTTTTCCTTTCACTTTCCCTTGAACTTCTCCGTTCTAACATCAATCCCCTTGATGTCCACCGAATTTACCCCTCAAGACCCCTAGCACCTCTCGTGTTGCTTCCATGCTATAACTAGATGTCTTATTCCACAATTGTTAGCATCCCCATTACTCCCTCAAGCCTCCATCTCGTCAACTTTTTCCCCATCTCCTGGTTTATGACCGTCATCAAGTCACCCATTTGATCTTTAGTCGGTCACTCACCGCCCTTTTCTTCCTCTTTCTCTTAATCTCCGTTTTCATCACCAAGAGGTTAAGTTGGGGTGTAAGGTTCTTACTCGAGATAACTTTGCAGTCCTTACATAGGCCTTTATCATGCTTCCTACATAATAAGTAATCTATCTGAGTCTTAACCAACAAACTATAGAAGGTCACCAAGTGTTGAAGAGAAACTTGAGTTAACTACCACCAACTCAAAGGCTCTAGCAAAATCCAGCTAGGCACTTCCATCATTTTTATACCCAAAATTAAAACCCTCATGCACATCGACATAATCCGTTAAAGCTGCCCCAATCTCTCAGTAATCAGAATACCTCTCACAACCTCATCTAAATTCTTCTAAAAGTGCGTCTTGACCTCCTCGTTCGAGCCCGCTTACAGTGCGTAAGCACTAATAATGTTCAAAGTAAGCCCTCCAACAACTAATTAGATCGTCATCATCAAGTCATTAACCCTTTTAACCTCTACCACTTGCTCCCCTAGATCCCAATCCACTAAAATACCTACTTTATTCCCATTCTCGAGCTTTCTGAATACCATAATTTATATCCGTATACATCCGTAGCCTTAGTTCCTGCCCATTTAGTCTTCTGGACACAAGTTATATTAACCTTCCTCTTTGTGAGAATCTTCACTAATTCTATGGACTTTCCATCAATGTCCCTATGTTCCAAGATCCTACTTTCAGTCTAAAAACTCTCTTATCCCCCTTACCACCCGTGGCCCGACAAAGACATGACCCTAGTCTATCATTATTCATTCGAGCCACTAAAATAACTAACAAATAAAAGCAAGAAATGAACGAAACACAAGCTAGCAAATTTGACTATAAAGTCTAAACTAAGGGAATAATCTCCCAATATTATTTTGAATTTTGAAATCAAAATCTATGATCAAACAGGATCGAGATAACACAACTGGCAAGAATTTTCTTTGAGATGGCCATAGTATTGTGCATCTTTAAAAATATTTCTCACTTTTACCAATTTAAAATGCTTGGCATCACTCAATTTCTACGGTACAACTTTTAAAATTTTCAAGCACTCCGATTCATTAAACTAAATAAATTTTAATCTTTGATGTGATGCTTTTTCCAACTTCTTAGCCATTACTTTAGTATTTTAATAATATGAATGTCATTAACACTTTAAAACTTAAGAAATATCTAACAAAATATCTTCGTATAAATAAAAGGTATAAAGTGGTATCTTGATGTAGGGGACCAAATAGTGCATTAAAATTGGCCTAAAGTAAATACACTGCTATGTGCAGTGATGGGGATAGCAAACAGTGCGGGGGGGTACGATTATTAAAAAAATTCGCGTAAATCCGTCGAGGTTTTAATTTATCCCTGTTCTGCATAGCAATATTTTTATTTTTAATTCGTTCAGCCACAATTTTTATTTTTTTTTATTCTTTAGCTGAATTTTTACTTAAAATAAAATTCATTAAAAAATATTTTCCTGCTAAATAGTATTAATAAAAATAAATTTGTGACTTTGATACTATTTTTTTACTAATATAGAGCATTATTTCAAACATGTAATTGGAGATATAGTTATATTTCTTGTTTTAATATAAGGGGTTAGTGAATCTGTCATCTGTGAATGAAGCTTGTGTTTCCATTTATTGAACTTTCTTTGCCAAAAGTGAAGAAATAATTGTTATTTTCCACTAAATTATAAGGCTTCAAAAATATATCAGAAAAGACAATGACAAAATGTTAGAAATTAATTAAGTAGCTGAAATCTGATAGAATATGTTATTAAGAACTAAATGAACGATTAAAGAAAACAAAACTCATTAAATTTTGTAAAACTGAATTTCATAACAGATCACTAAAAAACAGAAACATAGAATGTCAAGCAAAAGAATTCATGTTTATACATTTACTAAACTAATGAAAGAAACGCAGAAGATAAATTTTGAGAGGGGGAGATGGAAAATTTCCGCAATCCACACTGCATCCTCACTAAATTTCTTTAAAAATAAAAGTTTCAGGCAATCCCGCATCACACAATAACCATATAAAGCTAAACTTTGTATCGCCTCACATAGGCAAAACTCGCACCCGCCCTATTATCATGCCCACGGCAGTATATAACTTAAAACCAAAGAATCACTCGAGATATAGCCTGTAGACAGGATTTTGATTATTGCTTAAAATTAGCAGAGGTCAATGGTAATTTAGTCTGCCAAAGCTTACACATAGTAAAAAGTCATGTAGCACTTTTTATCTCTATTAAAGATAAATTTTCATTAGCTTAATTTTGTTACACCACATCCTTAGGTACAGTAAAAGCCTCCAACTAACAAAGAACTTTAAGAAAGCAACTTTCTTTTCTTCTTCTCCTTATCTTTTTTTTCTTTTTGCGTGAGGACAAAAAAGGGACCTCTAGTTTTATAAAATGCTCGTCTCTGTTCACACTTCTACTTGGGAAAAAGTCAAATAATATTCTGTTTGATCCACAAGTCAAAATGTAATGCTAAATTTATTTGCATTTCCACTACATTTATACATAATTTCTTAGCTTCAAGCAGTAATAGCAAGTTGTAAGTCATTTTTCTGCACTAGTCTACACCTTTTCATTTTTGGATTTAGGCGCATCTTTATTTACTATTTATTACTTCCTCTGTTTTATTTTAATTGTTAGGATGGTAATTTAACTAATATAATTTTATTAATTTTTTGAAAACATACAATAATAATTTTTTTCACATTTTAGAATGACTTTAATTAGTAAGGGTAGAATTAACAAAGACATGATTAATTTTCTCTTGAATTTTAAAATACCTAATAATTAAAATGAAATGGAGGAAGTATTAGAATCTATTAAAAAAAAAAAAAGTTTCTCTAACCAACTTTTCACCATTTTACCTCTTCGATATTCAGTTCCTTTTTTCACGTGTCCAACCAAATTACCAAACTTATGAACAATTCTTAACAAAAAGTCAATCTTTAATTTCATCACCAAATAAAGTAGGGAGTGGGGATTAGAATATTTTTGAACTCTTTTGCAACCCAAATAATAATTTTGCATTTCCTACCAAAAAGTACAGGAAAAGGCAAATTGAATGTGCATTTATTGTCAAAACACGAACCCCATACTTTACCCACAGATTTCTACACATTGCCACATTGTATTAATTGATACAACAAAATTAGCAAAAGGGAATTAGCAAGAGAGAGATTGCAAAACACACATGAATGTCTACAAATTAACATAAGACTCCACCACCAACCAGAGTAAATGACATTTATCAACCTGAATGCTCACAAACAATAGCATTTGAACAATTTAATAAAATAAAAAATTGCCTCCAACTTTTGTAGATATTTTTCTATCTCATAACATTGCGGTACCACTTTTTCATTTTAATCATTTCTATTTTGACTTTTAGATAACATCTTCACCTATTATTACTATTTTCCTGCAACATCAATTTTAGTTTGGTTGTTACTACTTGTTATCAATTTTGGTTTGATTGTGCAATTTTTAACCATACATAAATATATATGTTTTTCTCCTTTTCTACTATTATTTTTTGATATTAAACAAATAAATAAAGTAGCAAAACTTTATTAGGTAAATATAACATCATTCCGTTAAAATAAACTCACGACAAGTCAAATATATTTAATTATGTCCTGTCTTCATCAGAATTGGAGGTTTCCAATGTGAATATATTAAGTATATGATAATTTTGTGTAAGTTAAAATACTATAAGCTAAAAATTTTACTGTATCTTTCTTATGGCACAAGAAAGATTGGTTAATTCTTATGAAAGAAAAAAACATATAATTAAACTTAATGAATTTCATCATAATTTCGATCTACTTTCAAAAGCTATAGATATGTTGGACCCAAAATAAACTTGTAAATAAAAATTTGCATAGGTTCAAGAAAATTAGAACAACTATCAGTATAAAGAATCAAATCTACTTAAATACCAACTAGATATGTTTCACTCAAAAATTGATAACCCAATTACAAGCTAAAAATAAAAGACTTTGATGAAAAAATATAT
>JACEIK010000244.1:192606-217000 GCA_018107945.1 Datura stramonium | reverse complement strand
TTCTTAAGTATTTTTAGAAAGAAACTATTTCTTTTAGATTTTGAAAAACAAGCACACATTTAAAAAATTAAAAAATTTTGGCCAATCAAAAATTTGAACAACCAGACTATTAGTTTAATATTAAAGTAATACACAAATTTTTGATGGTCCTTTTCTTCTCAGCTTATATAAATATTATTATCCTGATTGATTGATGACTCAGAGTTGATAAAGCAGACAATATTGATATACATTGACGATCTAATAGTATTTTTTTTGTGCATTTGATATTTAGACATTAGTGTTGTAAACATTTAAAGTAAAAGGCCGTTCCCTAATTCCAACACAATTCTTGATAAACCTTACACACCAACAATATTTACATATTGATTTGAAACTTTCTTTCTAAGACGAATTATACATTTATTTAAAACTACTTTAAACAATATGCATGTAAATCATAATAAAATATTATATTTTAGAATAATAACAACGGCACCCTTTTCAATACAAAGACTACTCCTCTCGTTTTATTTCTCAGATTTTTGCAGACCCGTTAAAGAAACACTTTGATGGTCTTGAAAAAATTTTAACAATGATATTCAAATTAATTTATGCTGTTATTAATTAAGAAAAACAACCTTTATTGTTGACATGAATAGTGTAGTAGCCTTTCAGGTTCAGTTTTATTTATTAAGTTAGTTTTTTTAAATATTTATTTAAAAAAGTAATTAAATAACTCACCCTCAATTTAATACTATCCTTTTCTTTTATCAAAGTAATATCTTTCACATTTATTAGATTAAAAAATAATTAAAATGAAATAAAGAAGTACTTTAGATCAATTATTTTAATAATCCCGACAAAAGAATGGATTAAAGGGAGTAGCTCCCCAATTTCTACAAAAGTAATTGCAGGAAAAAAGATACTTGCTTACACCTTTAGATAGTGACGCGTAGTATATTCTTTTACTAATTTAATAAATAAAAAACGTGAGAGGTTGCTATAGTTCATGGTTTTTTTTGTTTTTTTTGGTCTGAGCTGAGCTTGAAAGTGAAATACAACCTGCCATTTATCTTCTTCTCCCTCACTTAACAAATCAAAGCTGTATGCTTTTCTTCCTAACATGGCACCTGCAATGTTTTGGCACACTTATTGGTTTGCAATTTGCATGTTGTTTTCTGGTTTCATAGTATCATGTCATCAAACAGAAAACCTTAATTTTCTCAAAGAAAATCCAAACCCATCTTCAAGCAATTTCTTGTTTGGAACAGCCTCTTCTTGTTACCAGGTACTTCCCCACACCCATTTTTAAAAGAATCTTTTTACGTGAATTCTTGTTTAGAGTCCTTTGTACAATTTTTTCTTGTTTTCTTCGCAGTTTGAAGGAGCTTTTCTCGGTGATGGAAAAGGTCTCAACAATTGGGACGTTTTTACTCATGAACCTGGTGAGTGAGCTTTTTGAATTTCTTTCAATGTTTGCAACACGGATTTTAGTCCTATACACTGATCGTGAAAAGAATTTTTATAATATCAGTTTATTTTAACCAGAGACCTAAAGGACACATGAAATTTGTAATCTTGAAAATAAAACCAAGATTATCTATAAAGATGTTGTAAAGAAATTGTACACCACCCCCAGAAACAGAGTAAAACAAAATAGTGTAATTTATTACTTTTGGTCTTGTTGCAGGTCATATTAAGGATGGAAGCAATGGAGATGTTGCTGTGGATCACTACAATCGTTATTTGGTAAATCTAATTGATGATTTGAGCTTCTTTTTTTTTTTAAGCTTAAAAAATTATGTTATTTCTGCAGAACATAGAACCCATTGTTGTTGATAGGAACAGGGAATTGTCCACAACTTTTTTTTTCCCTTTTCGAGTCTCTCATTTGAGCCTTCTTTTTTTAAGCTTCAAAAATCATGTAACCCACTGTTGTTCGTCGGAATTAGGTAATTGTTCACAACTTCTTCTTGTCCTTATCCTGGGGGGTAATGCCAGACCTGTTGATATGGGATCTATACTGAGGCACATTGAGATTAATTAGATGGTTTCTGCTAAATTTGCTTTGGCATACGAAAATCAACAAGAAACTGCTGTTAACACAATAATATAAACTAGATAGGAAGTACTTATACTTGAACAATTTGTGTGACTTTTGGAGATCAGAATTAATTTTTTTGTGCAACATCATTCGAGTAACTCCATGCGAGAAGAAAAGGGAACACCGTAATTTGTGCTATCAAGAGAGCATACATGTTGACAAAAAAGGGAAACAGTTAGATCTTGATCTATAACTAAGATCTAAAACTCACATTGGCGTTAGCTTCTGTGTCAAAGCTGATCAACATCATAAGGAAGCAGATAAGCACATATGTTTTTGTTGCTAATCGCAAAGCTGTGTACACCAGCCTGGGATGAAGGGAACTTGCAAAATGGCAAGACTGGGGAGGGAAAAATTTGGTTTCTGCAAGAAGTCAAAAGTGTCACAGAAAAGTTTATGAATGAATGCTAGATTAATGCTGTGTATTAGCAAGAAAATAGATGTGTAAAGCATGAAATTGAAGAATTCTGATGTTTGTATAAAATAAAACAGGAGGACATCAAGCTCATGGAAAATATGGGTGTGAATAGCTATCGTTTCTCTATCTCATGGGCAAGAATTCTGCCCAGTAAGTTATAGCAGTCACTAGTCTCTTCCCTTCATCTTCAGCAAATACTCTTTTGTGTTATTTGCATTAACAATTTTTTATTTGTCGGCTGTAAATTTGACTAGAGGGGATATTTGGAGATGTTAATATGGCCGGAATTGAGCACTATAATAAGCTCATTGATGCACTCCTACAGAAAGGTAGGTTCTGCTTCTGTTGCAAACAGTTTAAGCTATCAATAATCCAAATGAAGCTAAAAAGTATTTTAAGCTATCAGCAATCCAAGTGAAGATAAAAAGTAAACTTTTGGGCTCAGACAACTTCTTTATGTGCTGTGAATTCAGGGATCCAACCGTTTATCACATTAACACATTATGACATTCCACAAGAACTTGAGGAAAGATATGGTGGTTGGCTAAGTTCACGAATACAGTAAGTAGCTGGTTCCATCTTACACTTTAAGGTGGCTGTAGATTCCATCAAAAAGCTATAATGATGAACAAGTTAACTTGTGTTTCAGGGATGATTTCAGCTATTATGCAGACATATGCTTCAAATATTTTGGGGAAAGAGTCAAATACTGGGTTACCATGAATGAACCTAACCTCATGGCTGTTCGTGGCTATAGATTCGGAAGTTACCCTCCAGCTCGATGCTCCGGTATATTTGGGAATTGTAGTGCTGGTGATTCAGAAAGGGAGCCCTTCATTGCAGCTCACAATATGATCCTATCTCATGCAGCTGCTGTCAGCATTTACCGCACCAGATATCAGGTTCTTTCGATGATCTATGCCCTTTCCCCATCACCATGTCAACTCTCAACATGGCATGATCTTGCAGAATTAGTCCAAATGGATTACCCCTTTAGTGCAACAGTATTTTTTGGATTGTAAATGACATGAAGGTGAATTTTGGGGAAGTAAATAGGAGACTAGAGCACGAAAATTTATACTTGGAAACTGCTTCCTCCTCTATCTATGAAATGGTATACTGTAAGTTCATTAGAAGACTATACAAGTATCAGTAATATAGTCTGTTTTATATATGCTGCTTTTCAGAAAAGACAAGGAGGCATGGTTGGAATTTCTTTGGATGTCGAATGGTATGAACCATTTAGCAATTCCTCAGAAGACATAGCTGCAGCTGAGAGAGCTCAGTCATTCTTCGTCAACTGGTAAGCCTTCCTTATCAGAAGTTTAGTATTTCAATCTGGTTTCTTCTGCATCAGAAAGAGAGGTAAAGAATGTTGTTTTGACTAAGAATTCCAATGCAGGTTTTTAGACCCTATTATATTAGGAAGATATCCTAAAGAAATGGTACAAATTCTGGGATCTAATCTGCCCAACTTTTCAAAGAATGATTTGAGCAAGTTGAGTTATGGCCTAGATTTCATTGGCATCAATTACTATACGGGTAAATATATCAAAGATTGCTTATATTCCGTCTGTGAACATGGAAACACTTGGTCAGAGGGTTCTTATTTTGTTACTACAGAAAAAGACGGTGTCCACATTGGGCAACCTGTATGTTTTCTCATCTTTAATACTTTAGTATTCCTCTATATTTTAGCCCACTCTGCTAAACTATTACTAGCACTTTCTGCATTGCTGATCCCCCCAGCTTTAAATGAATCAGACTGAAGTGGACTGGCTCTTTCTGTACCCACAAGGGATGAAAAAAGTTGTGATGTACATGAAGGACAGATTCAATAATACTCCAATGGCTATCACTGAAAATGGTAAGAAGAAAAGGAATTTCACATTCTTATTATTTTAGAAGCGAGATGCAGTTTATCAACCAATAACTTGAACAAGATGCATTTCGATCTGTTGGGATGCAACTACTGACATAATTTCAATTTTGCAGGCATTGCTGAGAACGATAATCTGAATCCTTCAATAACAGATACCTTGAACGATATTCATAGAGTGAACTTTATGCATACCTACTTAAATTCATTGGGTAATGCAATCAGGGAAGGTGCAGACGTGAGGGGGTACTTTGTTTGGTCTTTGCTTGACAACTTTGAGTGGCTAGATGGATATAGCCTAAGATTTGGACTTCACTATGTCAACTATACTAATCTCCAGAGAATCCCAAAATTATCAGCCACCACATATAAACAGCTCATGTATAACTTTCACACACAACTTGAAACACATACCGCCCAGAACTAGTGGAAGAAGACAATGCAAAAGCGGATGCTTGTAAAGATGATTTTCATTTTAGTCTCTCTTGTTGGAAGGCAGTTTATTGTGCAATCAAATAAATAATTGTTCTGCCTGATCCCTGCCTTCATTTTGCACAAGTTAAGCTCAAGCCTACCAACCTTGTATTCACTCTAATGGAACTGTAATCATGTAAACGAGATTTATTAATTATGCAGAAATATTCTGTTGAAAGCTGAGTTCTCTCCATTTTTCCCTGTTAGGCTTCAAATTATGTTCCAATATTCTACAAAATGGATGTACCTCTCCTGCTTTCTTTCAGAATCTAACTCTAAGAGAGCTCGTGATTAAAAACTTCAGCAGGTAGGATGGAAAAGTTATATTCAAGAAGCATAGAGTAGTATAATAAACTCACTGACTATTTCCTCCATGATTTGGCTGCTATCTCCAGAAAGTTGGTGTTACAACATCAGTCAAAAATGCTCTTTAAATAGAATGTAAGACCATAAAAGTTTAATTACTACCTCACACATTGGACCAAGCATGACAGCACATTGTATTAACATTCCTCAAAATGAGAACTGGCATTGAAAAAAAAAAAGCATTAGTCTGAAATATAACAGTATTCATATCTTATTCGTGATAATTTGAATTTCATGTCTAAAATTTTGAAGCAATTTGGTTGAGGTTTGAAATAGTTTTGAATTGATTTACTAAGAAGAAAACCCGATTGTTCAAAGTTTGGATTATCACAAACGTGTTTCACTTTGAGTGGGTAATATCTCAAAAAAATGAAGCGGCGAGAGGAGTTCATATTTGAAGTTTAAAGCAATTTAGTTGAGATTAATTTTTTGTTTCAGATCAAATTATAGCAGTTGTTCATCCAAAAAGAAGAAGATGACATTATCAAAAGTAGTCTATAATAATTTTATTGACGTCTATAATAGAGATTTATGCGCACCCTATGCTTTATGCTAAATCGATACGTTTTGGATATTTGAATATTTTAAAGATATTTTTGGTGCTAAATTTAATATTTTACACATGGTATTTTTAAGTATACTTTGTGGCAAAGCTAGGCACTAATTTCGGAGAATGATGCGAAGAAGATGACTGGTCCTAGGGAGACAATTCGAGTTCCAAATGTTGAGGTTTTGCGGGTTACTTATGAACTGGACTCTGTGATGCTCCCTTCAAATAAGAGATTTGTTATGTCACTGGCATTGGAGGTTTCAGGTGAAGATCGATATCCCGTGATTGATGTTGGTCGCTGCACAACAGCATTGAACTTCAGTTTAGGAATCCAACACTTGAAGAGCTTAGATTTCTGTATGCAGTTATGAAAGGAGCTGCTCTTCTGCACCTTTGCTTCAGCAAAGGTACGGTGCAACTCCAAAGTGGTCTAAGTGATATATTTTGAACCTTTTATTGAAACTGTTGATGTCCAATGGCCTGCAGAAATGGCCAAAGGAAACGATCTCGTAGCAGTAACAAT
This sequence comes from Datura stramonium, assembly GCA_018107945.1. Classification (NCBI taxonomy): domain Eukaryota; kingdom Viridiplantae; phylum Streptophyta; class Magnoliopsida; order Solanales; family Solanaceae; genus Datura; species Datura stramonium. The sequence goes on along the minus strand of JACEIK010000244.1, from coordinate 210,704 downwards.
TTCATACCCTCCTGGTCGAGGATATCAGGAGATGTATAGCTCATCATCAAGTTCTCGCCCACCAAGCATTCTGAAGTGCCAAAGGGCTGAGACAATTGCTGATGTGAAATCAAATGCAGCTGTCTGTTTTAGGCAGTGCATGCTGTGTAAGGAAGAGGTCAACAGAGAACAGTTGGTTTGCTGTGGTCATTGCTCTGCAGTGGTCTATTGCAGTTTGCGCTGCAGAAGCAGCATTGGAAGGAAGAGCACAAGGATGTTTGCAGGCTTTACAGGGCCATGATGGAAAGAGAAGAAGAGCTGGCAATGAAAATCTTCACTTTTGCTTGTTCTGCTGAGCAGCCTTGTAAATGGCTTGAATCACTTGGTATTCACCAGAAGGGCATGTGGAGAAGAAAATGTAGTTGTTATTCCCATTATCCATATGGTCTTCTTCCTATTCCAGGTGGACTTTGGGATTCATGGGGCGGCCTAGATGAGAATGAATACCCTCATGATTCACCCTTTCATAATCATTTTAGAGATGGGATATCTAGCTCAATCCTTCTATCTGGTTGGCTAGAGTACTACAACCTCCGATCATTACCCCTCACAAGCCCCGTGGCAGATATTCTGTCTCATCCCTTGACAGTTTATTACATATTGACAGCACTCAGCATCAGCTCAAAGAATCTGTTACTCAAGAACAAAGAGGTGGTCCTCCACTACCTTGGGCCTGAAGGGGAGCTAGATTGGATGACAGCCTTTGCTGAGATTGGTCATCTACTCCACGGGATGGGCAATATACAGATAATAATGGTCGGGCCAGAAGTCCCAACTAATTTATCGGGGACGACTTCTGGAATAGGCAGCAGAGTCAGGGTAAACCTTGTAAGGGGTCTCTACCAGGATGAAGCAAACTATCTGCCTGCTCCTCACATTATCGTGGCTTTGAATTGTGGCTTAGGAAATTATTCAAGCTGGGGTGGAGCTCTTGATTTGATAAATTCCATGAAAATTCCAGCTTATTTCACCAATGAGTCCGAGCTTTCATGCTTAAATGGTAAACAGGTTCTTCGTTCTGCAGGTTTACATATTAGCTATCCTGTAACACCAAATCCTTTCCGTTCTCCAGTGAGGATTTTTGGCAATTCCATAATTTCCCATCATATAGCAACTGCTTTTTGTTAGGAGTAAATACATGAGCCATGTTGATATTGTAATTCATATGTACTGCACACTGTTATAAAAAAAAAAAGATTCAGTTATATATGTGGATCATCTATGGAGTAATGTAAAATTGCTTTTCTTCTTGTATGAATTCTGGTTGTTGTTTCTTTCGTCAACTAATTGCTATTTAACCTCTTTTCTGGTCAAGTGACTCACATATATAATATAGGTGAGCTAGATTTGGTTACACAAATAAGTTGAACCGAATTAAACATGACAATTTATCTACTAGCAAGACAATAGGTGTTCAAGTTAGCTATATGAATCATCTCGATAGAACTTTTGGAATGGCCCGAACTCTTGAGGCAGCTTGACCAGCATAATGATTTGAATCTTGATACGCGTATTGTATTCCATAAAACCTACAAATAGTGCACTATGCAACAAAAGAAAAAAGCGGTAGATATATTGTGATTTTAAAGCATTAAAAATGTTCCTTGGTTGCTCCTTTAGGACGAGACGGAAAGAATACTACTTAAATATTGAGTTCTTCGAAAAGCCAGAGGGTAGCAATCACATGTTTAAGTAATATTACCACTTTTAATCGGCGAAAAAAGAAAAAAGCACGACACGAGACCAACTACAAAAGTCAGTGGGTAGGTAAAACTGGGACATAAACTTAGTGCTATAATAATCGATTTGCGAGTTAAAAAATTAAATTAAAAAGAAAATTTTATATTATTGTTTGATTATTTAATTTTGATTTTAAAATTTATAAAAACATAAATTACGAAATAAAGACTACAAGTAGAATTTAAACACTAATTAATTTCTTATTAATTTTTTCATATTTTTTCATTTCAAAATAAGTGATGTTTTTAATTTGGACACACTCCTTAAAAATATTACTTATTCTTAAAAACTAAAATATATTTTTACTAACTTATTTTAATATAGTCATATCTCTAAGTTAAAAAAGAGAGATTGTTGAAATTCTTGAGCTTCTTAGTACATAGGAAAGTTAGAAGATAGAAATAGTTTTATACAATCCCTCATATGTACTTGGTATGTTTGAGGCTCTTTATTCTCAGTACCCTTCCGAGAAAGGTGGCTGGTGGATTCGAGTCACTCAGAAAAATAAAAAATTTCCAATCTTAAATTAATGAAAAAATTATGTTATAAAATATAATTTTTTAGATACGTATCAAATTAATTCACTATAAATAATAATACGGTGAAAAGTAAATTATCACTGAAGTAGAGGGAAAGTACATGATTTTTCGTAGAAAACACTACTCTATTATTTATTTTTTTCCACCGATATCATTGGAATAGCCACTTAATATTTTTGTGAGAAAATTTCAATGGGAAAATAGTGATTTTAGTAGTGAGTGCTCTTTAAGCGTATGTTGATTTTTGTTGGTTATGGTAATATTTACAGTTTTATTTTTAAAAAAAAAATGTAGTTCTTTAATAATTTTTTGATTATGTATAATTTTTAAATTTAAATAAGAGTAAAATTGGTAGAAATGTTTAATATTTATTATTTTAAAAGTTTAGGATAGGATGAAGTATTTTTTTAAGGAGAAAATAATTTTTTAGCCCTTTATAAAAAGACATTTAGTTTTATTATTTTTATAAGATATATTTATTTGTTATATGTAAAAATCTCAAAAGATTATTTTTTTATTCAAATTATAAAAGGGCAATATATCTCATTTTTCTTTCCATTTTGTTTTATAGTAATTATTTTAAAGATTACAAATACCTTAATTTTCAAATATAAATAAAATAAATATTTAATAAAAAAGATAATATTTTAAAATATAAATATAAAATAAAATAAATTAGTATTTTATTAAGAAATATGTAAATGAAAAGGAAAAATTATTTTTGAGTCGGAGGAGTATTAAATATCATTACGAGGCACGATGATTGAAACATGACATAAGATTCTGTCCTTGTTCCCCAATAATGACCTTCTCATGTCAATTATTTCCTTATCACATATATATGGCAAAATATTAGTTGACAATTAAATAACTTTATTTGATTATGATATTTTACTAATTGTAAAAGTATTTATTTAATCGTAGTTATGATTTGAAGTTTCTATGCAAATTCTCACATATACTAAATTTATTAAAAAGAATTCATCGGCGGTTCGGGATAAAAGTTACCGAGTAGATGTTTTGATTCATGTGCTTTATTCTTGTTATACTTTTTAAAACATGGCAACTTTTTCTCAGTAGTTGGCTGAATTACATATTATCATATTGAAATTTATTCTTGCTCTTGGCTCTCAAGAATCATATTGAGGTTTAATTAATACATTCTATTTTAAATTAGTTTATCGTGATATTTATATATAGTTATTTAAATTTTAAAATACAAAAAAAATAAAAAAAATAAAAAAAATAAAAAAAATAAAAAAAATAAAAAAAATAAAAAAAATAAAAAAAATAAAAAAAATAAAAAAAATAAAAATATTTTTAAATATAAATAAAGATAAAATAGTTAAAAATTTCTCTTAATTAATATTATTTTAAAAAATATTTTAAAAATAAAATGTAATATATAATTTGAGATGAAAGGGTAATGATCACTTTATAAATAATATGTTGAGATTCAAGTTGGTATAGTTTCAAGACGTTAGTTAGTTAGTTATAATTAGTTAAGAAGTGGTTAGGAGTTAGTTAGTTAGTTATGGTTAGAAGGTTAGTTTGGTCATTCATACCAAAAAGTTAGTTATAGACTTTGCATTATAAAATGAGGTTAGGAAGTTAGTTAACTAGTTTTCATTTTCATTCATTTTACAGCTTTGTATCTTCTTCATGAGCTCTTCCTAAGAGCTTCTTCTTTCATCAATGGAAGCAAATCTTCTTCCATAATTGCTGCCAACTGCTAGCTTTAACATGAGTATCGAGCAAGGTCAAAACGTCGGAAGAATTGGATCAAATCGGCAATTAATTAATTGAAATTCAATCCAAGCTTGCTTCATGTTGCTTCATCTCATTCTCCACATACGTGATTTGTGATGCAGTTTCTCTTACGTTTCCTTTTGATCTATCCAATCTGTTTGGGCGGGCGATTCGTGACTTGGATTTCCTTTTTGACCTCTGTTTCTTTGTTTGAGTTCTATATCATTAAGGATCCATTTCGTCTGCCTCCAATCTGTTTGAGTATTGTTTACTTTCAATCTCAGCTTTTTCCTTTCCTCTTTTCATTCTCTTATACTCTCTTTTGCTTGAGATATCATCACAGTGGAAAACTTGTTCTTCACTCAAGCTCTCATTCTGTTCACCTTACCGCCTCGATCATTTTTTTGATCATGGAAAATCATGTGGAAAACAGTCGACTGAGACCGGCGGACATCAATATGCAATGTATGTACATCCTTGAAGAAAGTCTTGGATCGGCCATAATTCCTACTCCATTCGATGGATGCGGTTACAGAACTTGGAGAAGAAGTGTTCGAGCATTGTCAGTGAAGAACAAAGGCGGATTTATAAATGGAAAGATCACATTAAACCGGCAAATTCACCAAGTTTTGCTCAATGGGAAAGATGTGATGACATGGTCACTTGTTGGATTCTGAACTCCGCGTCTAAAGACTTAGCGGCAGGTTCACCGGTATGTAAATAATGCCAAGAAGCGTAGGATGAATTAGAGAAGATAAACCAAACAAATGGTGCAAAAGCTGTACCAACTCGGCGGAGATTAGTGATCAAACTCAAGGCAACATGGATATCCTTTGGATATTACACAAGTACGAGGAAGCTTTGGGAGAAATGAACATCACGGATGCTAATGTGCGGTGCGATGTGTATACAGTGTGGTAGCAAAAATAAAATGCACAAAAATTTGAACAAGACAGGAAACTCATACAATTTCTAATGGGGCCGAATGATGTATACACGGTGGTTAGAGAAACATCTTAATGATGAATCCCCTACCAACCATGGCTCAGACCTTCTCTATATTGAGTACGGGAAGAGAAGCAAAGAGAGGTTAAGCCAAATCACAAAATTCATTTGGACTCTACATCAACTGGTTCTTTGCACATGCGAGGAAACAACAATGTGACTAGAACTTTAATACGAGGAGCTAGCGCCGATAATAGCACTTGATTATAGACCACAAATGAGGCACAATCTTTCTTTGATCTCGGGATAGTATGCTTTCAGAGAAGCAATGGGAAAAATGCCTCCAGATTTGGTAGCAAGTGCGGTTTGTTGTGATTCTTGCAAGAAGACGAGGCTGCAAGACAAGTGTTATAGGTTGCATGGATTCCCACAAAGATTTAAGTTCACCAAAGGAAGGCTTGCTCGAGGCACGGCGGCGGTTGCGGCAACAAAAGTAACTAAGATTGGTGACAAGAACGGTAGCTATGAACTTAGCTTGACAAGGGATCAATATGACAAATTGTTGAGATTCTTAGACAATGTGCGGGGAGATAACACAGCAACTCATGGTGACAACTTGTTCAATGGTTAGTGTGCAAGCCTTGCGGAGTATAATAACTTGTCATTCCTCTATAACTGAAATTGGTGACCTGTCTTGTAAGTGTGTAACCATGTCTGCCGACTCATGGATTATAGATTCGAGAGCCACACACCACATGACATTCAATAGAAATATCCTAGTTAAAACGAACTTTCTTGTCCTATCCTTTTTCTTGTTACCTTACCTAATGGTTATAAAGCTAAGGTGACTGAAGTTGGAGAGGTTCATTTAAGTTCAGTCCTAACATTGCGAAGGTATTATTAGTACCTAGTTTCAAGTTCAACTTGGTCTCGGTTCAGCATTTAGCCTCACAACTTAGAGGTATGATCAGTTTTAACTCTCTTGCTTGTCTTGTGCGAGGCCCTTCAGCGAAGAGCCCTCACGGAAATTGGTAGAGCAAGAAAATGGCTTCATACTACATCTGTCCAAAATGCCATAATTCTTCGAAAACTCCTTCAAGTCTTCAAAGCACAGTGTCGGATGCATTAAGATCCACATGTTGTTCTTTACCTAGCGTCTGTCTTCTTCTTCTTTACCTACTGTAAACAATGAAGCTTCTATGTCAATTGTAAGATCCATTCATTCTATTAATAAAACAGCTTGTTATATGAGTGATTTGTCATCTTTCAAGTGTTCATTATATTACGATCATTATTGTTCTTCTCATGCAAATGTGGATTACTTGGCACACTAGACTAGGACATGCCTTTTAGCGAAGATGAGGATATTACTTCTCCCCGGTTACTTTTGCACCTCACGGCCCTTCTCATGCACCATTTTGTCCAATGGCCAGACAAACAAAGATTGCATTTCCTTCAAAAACCAATTCTCAAATACAAATCTGCTTGAGTTACTACACATTGATGTTTGGGGATATACCCACACAGCACAGCGGGCACTGATTCTTTTCTCTTCAGTATGGATGTTTAAAGTAGTTCATGAACAGTTTACTCTGTAATTGCACTCCAAACATTTAAACTTATTTTTGTTAGAAAATCAGCTTAACACAACTATGAAAGGTGTTAGAGCGATAATGGCACGGAGTTTATCAACAAAGAAACATCAGTTACCCTCTGATCAAAGGTATATTACACGAGAGAACTTGTCCTATACACACAACAAAAGTTGGAGTTGTGGAAAGGAAATACTAAACATACCTTTGGCGCGGTCACTCTTGTACCATTCTAAGGTTCCATTAAGATACTTTAGGAGAATGTGTTTTAAGCGCCCACTTACCTAATAAGCAGTTACCTCTAACTTCTACACATGGTGTTACTTTCCTTTTGAGAAACTATACCAACATTACATATTCCCATTTGAAATCCTTTGGTTGCCTCTCTGCTTTCCCACAAATGTTAGACCTCACAAGATAAATTTGAACCAAGAGCTACACCTCATGTGTTTGGCCAGGATCTCCTTTCAACATAAAAGGTTACAAGGTCTTAGACTTGAGTACCAAAAAGATCCATTGCAGAGATGTCTTTGTTCTATAGTCTGTCTATCCTTTGTTTTGGCATTTCACATTGAGTTTTAGTTACGTACTACGAAACTTAGTCACTGACGACAAGTTGGAGCGGTACTAATGATGCCTCTAGTAATGGATACAGATTGGATGATAATGATACTTCACACAGCTCATCACTCAACTTTAATAATCATCTTTCGATTCGGTGTACTGCACCTACACCACACCCTCACCGGTCTTCCCATCCTGAGAACTGCGGCTCTTCTCATAGTCTCTTATTTCTTCTCCCAACAACACCCTTACTAGCCACATTCTCGAGAAGAACAAGTAGACCACACACCATACCATCTTACCTAAAAGACTACCAACACACACTACGGCCACCTTTATACCATCTCTGCACAACCTACCTCCCTTGCATCTCATATTACAGTGTTCAGCAACAACCACACCTACATGAGCATGACCTCTCTTCCATATGATGAAGCTGTTTACATCTGTGAATGGCAGTTGCAATGGATCTTGAATTTCAAGCCTTACACACTAACAACACTTGGGATTTGGTGGTTCTTCCACACGGAAAGAAGACTATTGGATGTAAGTGGGTGTACAAGATTAAACACAAAGCGAGATGGCGATTGTAGAAGGTGTAAACGGACTAGTTGTGAAGGATATACTCGGCAAGCGAGGAATTGACTATAATGAAGACTTTCTCACTGTTGTTAAGATGACTACCTTAAGAACCTTAATTGGTTTGGCGATCAAGAGTAGTTGGATTTTGCACCGGTTGGATGTTAATAATGCATTCCTTCATGGAGATTTGTATGAAGAAGTTTACATGGAGTTGCCCCAGGAGCTAATGGTGATAAGAGGGTAGTTTGCAAATGAACAAGTCCCCTCTATGGGTTGAAGCGGGCTAGCGAGCAGTGGTATGAGAAGCTAGCAACCTCTTTATCCTCCAAAGGCTATGCACATTCCTTTGGTGACTACTCTTTGTTCTTTAGGAAAACTACAACCTCATGATTAGTAAGTTTGTGTATGTAGATGATATCATTGCGAGTGATCAAAGCCGAGATAGAATGCAGAGTCTTTCTTGCATGATCGGTTTAAGATCAAGATTTGGGGAAGCGCATTATTTTACGGGGTTGGAAATCGGCTACAAAGGCGGTGGAGTACTTATATCACAAAAGAAGTTTGCTACTCGAAGCGGTACATGAGTTTATTTGTTCTACCTATAGTGCAGTGGCATCACCCTTGGATTCGATGTCAAGTTGAGAAGGCTGTGAAGGCCGACCACTTAAAAGATCCTACTTATTACGGAAAGCGTAGGCAAACTGAATTTCCTCACACACACAGGATTGACTTGGCATAATTGTCGACATTTGGTCGGTTTTTACGAGACTCCTAGAGACTCACACACCTAAAGGCGGCCATACATGTCATAGATACCTTAAAGGAAGCCTGGATCATGGCATATTCATGTCCAACAAACCTAGTACGCAATGTCCTTGCCTATTGTGTGACTCAGTACAGGCGGCATGTCAGTTCCGGAAGATCGGTCGGTGGACATATAGTGTTCTTGGGAGACGGTCCAATTGCTTGGAAATCCAAGAAACGATCCAGCATTTCATTGTCCTCAGCGAAGCCCGAATACGGGGCTATCGGAATGGTAGTTGGGCCGGTATGGCTGAGCGGATTACTAATTGAATGTGGAAATTGTTCCCTGCCAATTGATGTAATTGTGACTGACCAACTGACCATTCATATTGCCAAAAATCCGGTATTCCATGAGCATACGAAGCACATAGAAGTAGATTGTCATTTTGTACGCGACAAGCTTCAAGAAGGCCTTCTTACACTACATGTGTTCCCACCGGTGAGCAGCTAGCGGGCATCTAACAAAGATCTTGCACGGCACCAAGTCATACAAGAATGGTTGGCAGAAGTTGTTACCACCTCCAACTTGAGGGGGTGTTGAGATTCAAGTTGGTATAGTTTCAAGACGTTAGTTAGTTAGTTATAATTAGTTAAGAAGTGGTTAGGAGTTAGTTAGTTAGTTATGGTTAGAAGGTTAGTTTGGTCATTCATACCAAAAGTTAGTTATAGACTTTGCATTATAAAATGTGAGGTTAGGGAAGTTAGTTAACTAGTTTTTCATTTTTCATTCCACTTCTGACTTTGTATCTTAACTTCATGAGCTCTTCTAAGAGCTTTATTAACATCAATGGAAGCAAATCTTCCTCATAATTCTTTGCCACTTGCTAGCTTTAACATAATATCATTCAAAAAAAAAATTCTTAAGTATTTTTAGAAAACTATTTCTTTTAGATTTTGAAAAACAAGCACATTTAAAAATTAAAAAAATTTTGGCAATCAAAAATTTGAACAACCAGACCCCTATTAGTTTTAATATTAAAGTAATACACAAATTTTTGATGGTCCTTTTCTTCAGCTTATATAAATATTATTATCTGATTGATTGATGACTCGAGTTGATAGCAGACAATATTGATATACATTGACGATCTAATATATTTTTTTGTGCATTTGATATTAGACATTAGTGTTGTAAACATTTAAAGTAAAAAGGCGTTCCCCAATTCCAACACAATTCTTGATAAACCTTACACCAACAATATTTACATATTGATTTAGAAACTTTCTTTCTAAGGCAATTATACATTTATTTAAAACTACTTTAAACAATATGCATGTAAATCATAATAAAATATTATATTTTAGAATAATAACAACGGCACCCTTTTCAATACAGACTACTCCTCTCGTTTTATTTCTGGTTTTACGGGCAGTTAAAGAAACACTTTAGTGGTCTTGAAAAATTTTAACAATGATATTCAAATTAATTTATCTTTGTTATTAATTAAGAAAAACAACCTTTATTGTTGACATGAATAGTGTAGTAGCCTTTCGGGTTCGGTTTATTTATTAAGTTAGTTTTTTTAAATATTTATTTAAAAAAGTAATTAAATAACTCACCCTCAATTTAATACTATCCTTTTCTTTTATCAAAGTAATATCTTTCACATTTATTAGATTAAAAAATAATTAAAATGAAATAAAGAAGTACTTTAGATCAATTATTTTAATAATCCCGACAAAAGAATGGATTAAAGGGAGTAGCTCCCCAATTTCTACAAAAGTAATTGCAGGAAAAAGATACTTGCTTACACCTTTAGATAGTGATATGTAGTATATTCTTTTACTAATTTAATAAATAAAAAATTTTTTAATTTTAATTAAATTACATGTTTTTTTTGTTTTTTTTTTTTTTGGTCTGAGCTGAGCTTGAAAGTGAAATACAACCTGCCATTTATCTTCTTCTCCCTCACTTAACAAATCAAAGCTGTATGCTTTTCTTCCTAACATGGCACCTGCAATGTTTTGGCACACTTATTGGTTTGCAATTTGCATGTTGTTTTCTGGTTTCATAGTATCATGTCATCAAACAGAAAACCTTAATTTTCTCAAAGAAAATCCAAACCCATCTTCAAGCAATTTCTTGTTTGGAACAGCCTCTTCTTGTTACCAGGTACTTCCCACACCCATTTTTAAAAAGAATCTTTTTACGTGAATTCTTGTTTAGAGTCCTTTGTACAATTTTTCTTGTTTTCTTCCTGCAGTTTGAAGGAGCTTTTCTCGGTGATGGAAAGGTCTCAGCAATTGGGACGTTTTTACTCCATGAACCTGGTAGGTGAGCTTTTTGAATTTCTTTCAATGTTTGCAACACGGATTTTAGTCCTATGCTGATCGTGAAAAGAATTTTTATAATATCAGTTTATTTTAACCAGAGACCTAAAGGACACATGAAATTTGTAATCTTGAAAATAAAACCAAGATTATTATAAAGATGTTGTAAAGAAATTGTACTACCCCCAGAAACAGAGTAAAACAAAATAGTGTAATTTATTACTTTTGGTCTTGTTGCAGGTCATATTAAGGATGGAAGCAATGGAGATGTTGCTGTGGACAGTTACTACAATCGTTATTTGGTAAATCTAATTGATGATTTGAGCTTCTTTTTTTTTTTAAGCTTAAAAAATTATGTTATTTCTGCAGAACATAGAACCCATTGTTGTTGATAGGAACAGGGAATTGTCCTGGCTTTTTCCTTTTCGAGTCTCTCATTTGAGCCTTCTTTTTTTAAGCTTCAAAAATCATGTAACCCACTGTTGTTCGTCGGAATTAGGTAATTGTTCACAACTTCTTCTTGTCCTTATCTATCCTGGGGGTAATGCCAGACCTGTTGATATGGGATCTATACTGAGGCACATTGAGATTAATTAGATGGTTTCTGCTAAATTTGCTTTGGCATACGAAAATCAACAAGAAACTGCTGTTAACACAATAATATAAACTAGATAGGAAGTACTTATACTTGAACAATTTGTGTGACTTTTTTGGAGATCCAGAATTAATTTTTTTGTGCAACATCATTAGAACAACTCCATGCGAAGAAAAGGGCACGCAATTTGTGCTATCAGAGAGCATACATGTTGACAAAAAAGGGAAACAGTTAGATCTTGATCTATAACTAAGATCTAAAACTCACATTGGCGTTAGCTTCTGTGTCAAAGCTGATCAACATCATAAGGAAGCAGATAAGCACATATGTTTTTGTTGCTAATCGCAAAGCTGTGTACACCAGCCTGGGATGAAGGGAACTTGCAAAATGGCAAGACTGGGGAGGGAAAAATTTGGTTTCTGCAAGAAGTCAAAAGTGTCACAGAAAAGTTTATGAATGAATGCTAGATTAATGCTGTGTATTAGCAAGAAAATAGATGTGTAAAGCATGAAATTGAAGAATTCTGATGTTTGTATAAAATAAAACAGGAGGACATCAAGCTCATGGAAAATATGGGTGTGAATAGCTATCGTTTCTCTATCTCATGGGCAAGAATTCTGCCCAGTAAGTTATAGCAGTCACTAGTCTCTTCCCTTCATCTTCAGCAAATACTCTTTTGTGTTATTTGCATTAACAATTACACATTTGTCGGCTGTAAATTTGACTAGAGGGGATATTTGGAGATGTTAATATGGCCGGAATTGAGCACTATAATAAGCTCATTGATGCACTCCTACAGAAAGGTAGGTTCTGCTTCTGTTGCAAACAGTTTAAGCTATCAATAATCCAAATGAAGCTAAAAAGTATTTTAAATATCAGCAATCCAAGTGAAGATAAAAAAAATGACTTTTGGGCTCAGACAACTTCTTTATGTGCTGTGAATTCCAGGGATCAACCGTTTATCACATTAACACATTATGACATTCCACAAGAACTTGAGGAAAGATATGGTGGTTGGCTAAGTTCACGAATACAGTAAGTAGCTGGTTCCATCTTACACTTTAAGGTGGCTGTAGATTCCATCAAAAAGCTATAATGATGAACAAGTTAACTTGTGTTTCAGGGATGATTTCAGCTATTATGCCAGACATATGCTTCAAATATTTTGAAAGAGTCAAATGGGTTACCATGAATGAACCTAACCTCATGGCTGTTCGTGGCTATAGATTCGGAAGTTACCCTCCAGCTCGATGCTCCGGTATATTTGGGAATTGTAGTGCTGGTGATTCAGAAAGGGAGCCCTTCATTGCAGCTCACAATATGATCCTATCTCATGCAGCTGCTGTCAGCATTTACCGCACCAGATATCAGGTTCTTTCGATGATCTGCTCCTTTCCCATCACCATGTCAACTCTCAACATGGCATGATCTTGCAGAATTAGTCCAAATGGATTACCCCTTTAGTGCAACAGTATTTTTTGGATTGTAAATGACATGAAGGTGAATTTTGGGGAAGTAAATAGGAGACTAGAGCACGAAAATTTATACTTGGAAACTGCTTCCTCCTCTATCTATGAAATGGTATACTGTAAGTTCATTAGAAGACTATACAAGTATCAGTAATATAGTCTGTTTTATATGCTCTGCTTTTCAGAAAAGACAAGGAGGCATGGTTGGAATTTCTTTGGATGTCGAATGGTATGAACCATTTAGCAATTCCTCAGAAGACATAGCTGCAGCTGAAGGCTCAGTCATTCTTCGTAACTAGTATAAGCCTTCATATCCAGGAAGTTTAGTATTTCAATCTGGTTTCTTCTGCATCAGAAAGAGAGGTAAAGAATGTTGTTTTGACTAAGAATTCCAATGCAGGTTTTTAGACCCTATTATATTAGGAAGATATCCTAAAGAAATGGTACAAATTCTAGGATCTAATGCCCAGCTTTTCAAAAGAATGATTTGAGCAAGTTGAGTTATGGCCTAGATTTCATTGGCATCAATTACTATACGGGTAAATATATCAAAGATTGCTTATATTCCGTCTGTGAACATGGAAACACTTGGTCAGAGGTTCTTATTTTGTTACTACAAAAAACCAATTGTCCACATTGGGCAACCTGTATGTTTTCTCATCTTTAATACTTTAGTATTCCTCTATATTTTAGCCCCACTCTGCTAAACTATTACTACTTTTCTACTGATCCCCCCAGCTTTAAATGAATCAGACTGAAGTGGACTGGCTCTTTCTGTACCCACAAGGAGTGAAAAAGTTGTGATGTACATGAAGGACAGATTCAATAATACTCCAATGGCTATCATGAAAATGCATTGTTAAGAAGAAAAGGAATTTCACATTCTTATTATTTTAGAAGCGAGATGCAGTTTATCAACCAATAACTTGAACAAGATGCATTTCGATCTGTTGGGATGCAACTACTGACATAATTTCAATTTTGCAGGCATTGCTGAGAACGATAATCTGAATCCTTCAATAACAGATACCTTGAACGATATTCATAGAGTGAACATGCATACCTACTTAAATTCATTGGGTAATGCAATCCCAGGGAAGGTGCAGACGTGAAATTTTTGTTTGGTCTTTGCTTGACAACTTTGAGTGGCTAGATGGATTATAGCCTAAGTTTGGACTTCACTATGTCAGCTATACTAATCTAGAGAATCCCAAAATTATCAGCCACCACATATAAACAGCTCATGTATAACTTTCACACACAACTTGAAACACATACCGCCCAGAACTAGTGGAAGAAGACAATGCAAAAGCGGATGCTTGTAAAGATGATTTTCATTTTAGTCTCTCTTGTTGGAAGGCGTTGGTTGTTATTGCAATCAAATAAATAATTGTTCTGCCTGATCCCTGCCTTCATTTTGCACAAGTTAAGCTCAAGCCTACCAACCTTGTATTCACTCTAATGGAACTGTAATCATGTAAACGAGATTTATTAATTATGCAAATATTCTGTTGAAAGCTGAGTTCTCTCCATTTTTTCCCTGTTAGGCTTCAAATTATGTTTAATATTCTACAAAATGGATGTACCTCTCCTGCTTTCTTTCAGAATCTAACTCTAAGAGAGCTCGTGATTAAAAACTTCAGCAGGTAGGATGGAAAAGTTATATTCAAGAAGCATACTAGAGTGAAATAATAAACTCACTGACCTTTCTCCATGATTTGGCTGCTATCTCCAGAAAGTTGGTGTTACAACATCAGTCAAAAATGCTCTTTAAATAGAATGTAAGACCATAAAAGTTTAATTACTACCACACATTGGACCAAAGCATGACGAAGCACATTGTATTAACATTCTCAAAATGAGAACTGGCATTGAAAAAAAAGCATTAATTAAAATATAACGGTATTCATATCTTATTCGACGTGAATTTGAATTTCATGTCTAAAATTTTGAAGCAATTTGGTTGAGGTTTGAAATAGTTTTGGATTGATTTACTGAAGAAGACGATTGTTCAAAGTTTGGATTATCACAAACGTGTTTCACTTTGAGTGAGTAATATGTCAAAAAAAAAATGAAACGGCGAAGGAGTTCATTTGAAGTTTAAAGCAATTTAGTTGAGATTAATTTTTTGTTTCAGATCAAATTATAGCAGTTGTTCATCCAAAAAGAAGAAGATGACATTATCAAAAGTAGTCTATAATAATTTTATTGACGTCTATAATAAATTTATGCGCACCCTATACTTTATGCTAAATCGATGCATTAGCTGTTGGATATTTCAAAGAATATTTTAAAGATATTTTTGGTGCTAAATTTAATATTTTACACATGGTATTTTTAAGTATACTTTGTGGCAAAGCTAGGCACTAATTTCGGAGAATGATGCGAAGAAGATGACTGGTCCTAGGGAGACAATTCGAGTTCCAAATGTTGAGGTTTTGCGGGTTACTTATGAACTGGACTCTGTGATGCTCCCTTCAAATAAGAGATTTGTTATGTCACTGGCATTGGAGGTTTCAGGTGAAGATCGATATCCCGTGATTGATGTTGGTCGCTGCACAACAACTGGTGAACTTCAGTTTAGGAATCCAACACTTGAAGAGCTTAGATTTCTGTATGCAGTTATGAAAGGAGCTGCTCTTCTGCACCCTTTGCTTCAGCAAAATTACGGTGCAGCTCCAAAGTGGTCTAGAGTGATATATTTTGAACCTTTTATTGAAACTGTTGATGTCCAATGGCCTGCAGAAATGGCCAAAGGAAACGATCTCGTAGCAGTAACAATTTCATACCCTCCTGGTCGAGGATATCAGGAGATGTATAGCTCATCATCAAGTTCTACGCCCACCAAGCATTCTGAAGTGCCAAAGGACGAGACAATTGCTGATGTGAAATCAAATGCAGCTGTCTGTTTTAGGCAGTGCATGCTGTGTAAGGAAGAGGTCAACAGAGAACAGTTGGTTTGCTGTGGTCATTGCTCTGCAGTGGTCTATTGCAGTTTGCGCTGCCAGAAGCAGCATTGGAAGGAAGAGCACAAGGATATTTGCGGGCTTTACAGGGCCATGATGGAAAGAGAAGAAGAGCTGGCAATGAAAATCTTCACTTTTGCTTGTTCTGCTGAGCAGCCTTGTAAATGGCTTGAATCACTTGGTATTCACCAGAAGGGCATGTGGAGAAGAAAATGTAGTTGTTATTCCCATTATCCATATGGTCTTCTTCCTATTCCAGGTGGACTTTGGGATTCATGGGGCGGCCTAGATGAGAATGAATACCCTCATGATTCACCCTTTCATAATCATTTTAGAGATGGGATATCTAGCTCAATCCTTCTATCTGGTTGGCTAGAGTACTACAACCTCCGATCATTACCCCTCACAAGCCCCGTGGCAGATATTCTGTCTCATCCCTTGACAGTTTATTACATATTGACAGCACTCAGCATCAGCTCAAAGAATCTGTTACTCAAGAACAAAGAGGTGGTCCTCCACTACCTTGGGCCTGAAGGGGAGCTAGATTGGATGACAGCCTTTGCTGAGATTGGTCATCTACTCCACGGGATGGGCAATATACAGATAATAATGGTCGGGCCAGAAGTCCCAACTAATTTATCGGGGACGACTTCTGGAATAGGCAGCAGAGTCAGGGTAAACCTTGTAAGGGGTCTCTACCAGGATGAAGCAAACTATCTGCCTGCTCCTCACATTATCGTGGCTTTGAATTGTGGCTTAGGAAATTATTCAAGCTGGGGTGGAGCTCTTGATTTGATAAATTCCATGAAAATTCCAGCTTATTTCACCAATGAGTCCGAGCTTTCATGCTTAAATGGTAAACAGGTTCTTCGTTCTGCAGGTTTACATATTAGCTATCCTGTAACACCAAATCCTTTCCGTTCTCCAGTGAGGATTTTTGGCAATTCCACCAATTTCCCATCATATAGCAACTGCTTTTTGTTAGGAGTAAATACATGAGCCATGTTGATATTGTAATTCATATGTACTGCACACTGTTATAAAAAAAAAAAGATTCAGTTATATATGTGGATCATCTATGGAGTAATGTAAAATTGCTTTTCTTCTTGTATGAATTCTGGTTGTTGTTTCTTTCGTCAACTAATTGCTATTTAACCTCTTTTCTGGTCAAGTGACTCACATATATAATATAGGTGAGCTAGATTTGAAGTTTACACAAATAAGTTGAACCGAATTAAACATGACAATTTATCTACTAGCAAGACAATAGGTGTTCAAGTTAGCTATATGAATCATCTCGATAGAACTTTTTGGAATGAACTGAACTCTTCAGACCACTTCAACACATAATGATTTGAATCTTGATACGCGTATTGTATTCCATAAAACCTACAAATAGTGCCACTATACAACAAAAGAAAAAAACGGTAGATATATTGTGATTTTAAAGCATTAAAAATGTTCCTTGGTTGCTCCTTTAGGACAGACAGAAAGAATACTACTTAAATATTATGAGTTCTTCTGAAAAATAAGAGAGGGTAGCAATCACATGTTTAAGTAATATTACCACTTTTAATCTGACTGAAAAAGAAAAACACGACACAGACCAACTACAAAGTCCGTGGAGCTGAAAATTTTAAAAACTAGTAAACGCATAAACTTAGTGCTATAATAATCGATTTGCAGTTAAAAAATTAAATTAAAAGAAAATGACATATTTATCTTAATTTATTAAAATAAAATTTATTTTTAATATAAGAATGGAGTAAAACGAAATAGAGAAGTAACCAGTGCTTTGTTTTTGTTTCATATTTTTTTCATTTCAAAATAAGTGATGTTTTTAATTTGGACACACTCCTTAAAAATATTACTTATTCTTAAAAACTAAAATATATTTTTACTAACTTATTTTTAATATAGTCATATCTCTAAGTTAAAAGAGAGATTGTTGAAATTCTTGAGCTTCTTAGACTGCATAGGAAAGTTAGAAGATAGAAATAGTTTTATACAATCCCTCATATGTACTTGGTATGTTTGAGGCTCTTTATTCTCTGGTACCCTTCCGAGAAAGGTGGCTGGTGGATTCGAGTCACTGCGAAAAATAAAAAAATTTCCAATCTTAAATTAATGAAAAAATTATATTATAAAATATAATTTTTTCGTCTATTTTTTATCAAATTAATTCACTATAAATATGTACGGTGAAAAGTAAATTATCACTGAAGTAGAGGGAAAGTACATGA
>JACEIK010000244.1:160256-175565 GCA_018107945.1 Datura stramonium | reverse complement strand
GACTGCCATATCTGCAGACAATTGCTTCAGAAATTCCGAGAGTAGGAGAAAGTATGGGGTACCTTCAAATGACCGAAATGTGTCGGTGAATTCCTCTTCAACATCCTGGTATTTGACCCCCCTATTCATAGTTCAAGACTATTCCACAGCTACACAAGGTAAATAAGTAAGTGAGTCTTTTTCTTGCAGCTCATAATATGTGATCCCAGCACAGGCAGTTGCTGTCGATATAAAAAGGGTGAGTATCAGCTATATACAGAAATAAGATGTGTTGTCTGGATGCAAGATATCACACTCTACACATTAAGGGGTATCAAATGAAAGATGAACATTTCTCCTCCAGAAAGATGTGGTGCTTGGTTGGGGTGGGGAGAGGGGTTAGTAGGAACTCAATTCTTTTTCTTTTTACAGACGAAAACAAGTCCAAATAACTCTTGCTCAACATGACCCCAACATACAGCCTAGCCATGCATACGTCTAGTGCAAGACACATGAATTTTCATATCTGACAAGTCACCAAGTTAAAGAGGAGAATCTTACTAGTATGTTACTACTGCATCAGTCCATAATCTAAGACCTTGCCACCCCCCTTAAATCCACTCTTCTTTCTCTTCTGGATTTCTCACAAAAAGAGAGTGAAGAACAGGAGAAAACACAGTCAGAGAGGAAGGTGAACTTCAAAAGTTTATCATTTGCCTTTGGTGCATAATAGATGGCACCGGTTGAATATTGATTAACACAAATTCATGCTCTGGAAAAGTTCCTCTAACCCCTTAAGAGATAGAAGTTACTCTACAATCTAGTTTAGCAACAACAACATACCAATTGTAATTCCTCAAGTGGGGTATGGGAGGTAGAATTTATGCAGACCTTACGGAGTAGAGAGGTTGTTTTCGATAGACCCTCAGCTTAAAAGAAAAAACTTTAAAGCAGATCTGCAAGATAAATATGGCAATAAAAAGAGCAAGAGACAAAGCAAGGAAGCAACAAATAGTAATATAGATTGAAGAATAAGAGAATACGCGACTACTAAATAATACTACTAATACTGAGAAGCAAAGAAGATTTACTACTTTTCTACCCTAATCCTTGACCTCATTACCTTCCTATCTAGGGTCATGTCCTCAGTAAGCTGAAGATTTGTCATATCTTGTCTAATCACCTCCCCCTAATTCTTTTTTGGCCTACCTCAACCTCTTCTAACTCCTGGTACAGCCAACCTCTCAGCCTCACTTTCCTCATTTTGTCTCATCTTGCCCTTATAACTTTGTTCCTAATCATATCTCTTCTAGTATGCCCCCACATTCATCTGAGCAACCTCCGCTACTTTCTTCTTCTGAACATGAGCGTTTTTGACTAGCTAGCATCTGCCCCATAAAACAAAGTTGGTGTAACCACCACTCTGTCGAACATACCTTTAACAACATACCAATGTAATCACACAAGTGAGGTTTGGGGAAGATAGTATGAAATCATCCCTAGCCAATCTCTCACACCTTCGCATGGGAGCATCCGTGCATCTCCTCTTCACATGCCCGAACCATCTAAGTTTCGCCTCCCGCATCTTGTCCTCCACCATGGCCACTCTTATCTCTCCTGGTATGCAATCACATACATCTCAGCATCTTCATTTCCGCAACTTTCATCTTCGGTCATGAGAGTTCTTGATTGGCTAAGACTCCACTCCATACAACATAGTCGGTCTAACCACCACTTGTAGAACTCGCATTAAACTTTGGTGGAACCTTCTTGTTGCACAAGACTCTGGATGCGAGCCTCCATTTCATCCCATCTGCTCCAATACGATGTGTGACATCCTGTCAATCTCCCAATTATCTTGGATAATAGACCCAAGATACTTGACACTTCCTTTCTTTTGGATGGTTTAGGTATCAAGCCTCACTTCCAAGCCAACCCAATGTGTTACACCACTGAACTTGCATTCTAAGTATTCTGTCTTGGTCCTGCTCAACCTGAACCCTTTAGACTCCAGGGTTGGTCTCCATAGCTCTAGCTTAGCGTTAACTCCGCTGCAAGTCTCGTCAATCAGAACTATGTCATCTGCAAATAACGTACACCATGACACCTCACCTTGGATTTGACGCGTCAATACATCCATCACCGAGGCAAACAAAAATGGGCTAAGAGTTGATCCCTAGTGTAACCCCATCACAACTAGAAAGTGTTATGGGTCCCCTCCCACTGTCCTCAATCGGGTCTTGACTCCATCGTATATATCCTTAATCGCCCTAGTGTATGCCACAGGTACGCCTCTAACCTCCAAGCACCTCCATGGAACCTTTAAGCCTCTAGAATCTAGTTTACCATGGTTCGCAAATGACACTATGATATTTGGAAAAGTTGCAAAAGGGATTGGATTACATTGCACTATCCATCACCACCAGTTTCTCCATCTAAGGTCATGCACTATCCATCTCTAGCAGTATACTCCAATATAGGAAGTTCCAACATACACAAAATGGAGCTTATATAATCTTTATTTGAGAAACTTAATTTTGTTACTTCATAGAAATTTGAGCATTATGCTACATCTGGGAAGTAACAATGCACTTCAGAATTGAAGAGCAGGTATGTTTAGTACATTGAAACCATTTGGGATTCCCATTTCAGCAACTACATATAATGTGATGAATGGATAGAGATTTAAGTGTGAAGAATGGATAGAGATTTAAGTGTGAAGAAGCAGGACAAAAACTTATAATTGCTGCTAAGCCATCAAATTTACACTTATCAAAGGATCTCATTGTAAACAGAGGTCCCATGAATGAATGAGTTTTTTAACTTTTATGGGTTAAATAGATACTACTTATATGTACACATATATAAAACAGAACCAACTATAGGTTACTGAGAGCGCTATGGCTCTCAACAAGTTCAGCAGTGCCCCAAAATACTATTACTATTATAGGCCATAAGTTGTCTTTTAAATATAGTTCCAAAAATGTTTGTGCATACTGCTTCATTGGCAAACACAGGAGGAACTATCAAAATCATAAGCGTGTCAAAAAGTTTCCACTTTGCACGCTAACATTGAATGAGTTCCTCTAATCCATATCAACCTTAGTTTATTTGTTCTAATAATTTCCTCCTATATTAGGAGGAGCTAACTAGTTTAATAGATACACAAGGAGAAATAAACAACATTTGCTTCGAGATCAGAGAAGGTGGAGAGTGAGAAGGTACTTGTTGATTCAAGGTGTTCTTTAAGCTTGGCTAGTAAATGGATACAGTAGTTACAGGGAGAAAGCAAATTAAAACGGATCATTTGATATAAAGACAAAATATTTTATGAATTGTCAGGCAAGAGGATTAACAATACATGATCTATAAGTTTAGAGCTGTCAAAACGGGTCAACCCAGCCTAAGCCTTGCTGGTCAAGGAAATTGATAGGCTAGGACGGGCTGACCCTTCATTTTAAAGGGTCTTTAAATGGTCAGCCCAACCCAACCCTAAAAAGGTCGTGAGCTAGACCTTTTTTTCCAATGTTTTTTTTTGTAAGAAAAATTCTTTTTAATCTATATTTGAACTTATAGGTATAACAATCTGTAAACATTTCTAATATATGCTTATATGAAAGTACATAATTCTATGACAACTTATAACATATTCAACACCAACACATCGTCAAGCACATTTGAAGTCGTTGGTAAAGTTGTCTTAATTAACATCTTCATCTTCGTCTACATTCATATGCAAATTTAATTAGTTAAACATTTCAAATAACTATATATAAAAATTTGATAATATTTTAATCCACTTAAAAATATTACCACTTTGAATTAGGGTAAAATCGTGCAATCGATTTTGACTAACAAATTGACTAGCAAAAGGTGTTTGGACATTTTCATGATGGGTGCAATTTTTATACTTGGTGATTAGGAATTTTAATATTAGGGATTTAACGCTAATGAGTAAAGTATTGTGTAAGATACTAGAACTTATTCGGTAATCACTATTGCCAGTTTTACTTCTTTTTTCACAATTTTCTTTTAAATTTTAAGTCTAAATTGAATCGCAATCATGAATGCAACTTCTATAGTTGGTAATTAGGATTTAACAATAAATGAGTAAAATATTGTGTAAGAAGACTTATTCGGTAATCACTATTATTAGTTTTTTTTTCTTTTTCGCAATCTTCTTTTAAATTTTTTATTTAAATCAAATAGTTTTTCGACACATAAGCCAGCCTCGGTCAAGCCTCAAGAGCCAACGGGCTGACTTAGACTGTACTTATAAGCCTCAATTTGGATGGGCTTAAAAATCTTAACTCAATCATATCCTAATAGCGGGCTGGACTGGCCTCAAGGGCCAAGCCCATTTGGGACAGTTCTACCTATAATGCATAAGGACTAAAATCTAAACTACGAAGGGAATAGAATACAAGCTGATTTTAATACAAATGGATGAAAAAATACCACATGGATGATATTATAAAGGGATTACAATTCTACACTTCTAAAGTTTGAGATTTCTCTTGCTGTCACAATTTTATATTAATGCATTTGACCTAAAAATACTTCTAGAACTCTTTTTTACACTTAAAAAGGGATTGATTGTAGATTAATGCTTCAAACTGGTCAAAAGAAACTCTAGATTATAATTATAGAAACAATATGATATGGACATATAAACTTGTCCCTGAAAATAAGGGTTCATCTTGGATACATTGAGATGTGGTGGCATTTTATGAACTAAGCTAAAAATAAACCTTTACTTGTTGTAGTAATGAGTTTGTCTACTGAGCTTATCCTTTCAAAGTCGAGATGCTGAAGTAAACAGTTCAAATGTGTATCATAAGACATCAGTATCTCCAGCCCTAGAACATGGAGTTGATTGAGAACGGGAGCCAATGTCTGGAGCTTCATGTCTTCCAACTAGGACCAATGCCATCCATTAACAGCTGTGCTAAAGTTGAGGATCATTGGTTATTGGTTGTAGCGATATTGTGATTGATGTCGGCATCTAAACTTTTTTAAAAGAATTATTCAGTCTTTTTTTAATACAAAATATATTCACATCATCTAATACATAGCAATGGGGGTACCAAAGATTAGATAGCAATTCGGATGAATATACTGTATGTGACAATCTACCAAATAAAGGATTAGTAATACATCCCTAATCTACAGTAATCTAAGAAAATTGCTACATACACAACAATTCAATGAAAAAGAGAAATAGGTTAACTCCTACTCCTCACATCATTTCTTGTTTCCTTATGTTAAGCACTATTTTCTTCTTAGAATACAAATTCCCTGTTCATAGTTTGTAGTTAGTATATGGTTGCCACACTATTCAGAGATTTAGATGAATCAGTTTTGTTTGAAGTATGGTGCAAAAGGGACACATCTGAGTGCACCAATATTAAGCCAAAAAGAATACTAAAGAAATAATTATTCAGAAAGAGCTCTTTGACAAGGAGGAGAGGAAATGGAGGTTGATTATCTTTAAAAAAAAATGCCTATATATGTGAAATAGAAACCTGAAAGTTGAATTTAAAAATAAGGAAAGTGGATACCACAGAAGAACAATATTTAGATCACAGAAATCGGAAGCAAAATTGATAAATTCTAAGCTCCCAATACGTTGAACTTTTTCTACTCCATAGTTACATAGGTATGTTACTCTTATATATTACTCCTACTTAGCTAGGATAAAACCATTTGACATGACAATAAGAATGTCCGAGAATTGAAGGTGACTTGTCAATCACATGCGTGGTGGGATGCATATGCAGCTCTTACATACCCCAATAAAACTTCACAGCACAGTATGATCCTATTATTACCTCTACAACTTAAGTATATGCTGTTTTGCTGACACCATGACCAACTTCCTCTTTCTATCACCAACTGAGGCACCATATAAATGCAAAGCTTCACAAATGAGCAGAAGAACTATTCAGATTAAAGATAATTATGTTTTTCAGTGATTGCTGAATAAAGAAGTTCTTACCTTGTGGGGAAGAATTTGTCAGGCCTGCCACATTATTCTGATGAAGCCAGGCTTAAACAGTAAAGCAAGCTCTATCTACCTCCACCAGGGTGATCTGGAACCATAACAGTGCTTGCCGTCATCCCACGAAATCTGGCATGCCTGAAGGCCTACAGCAACACTAGGTTCCTTCCCATGTTGTGCTATCCACTCATCTATTGCAAGTGATTTATCATTTTCGTTTGCATATAGTTTTTTGTTCTTCCCAAATGGATTACTCCCAGGACTAACCATTTCAGAAATTGCAGCTGGCATATACATCGAGTCACCTACCACTGGCGCACTACAGGCAGCTAACTGTGCTCGAATCTGCAAATTATGACCATAAATCATCAGAATATTAGTGATTCTTTCGTAGATTTTCAAACTGAAACACCATTTTGAGAAAATCACTGCAGTGGTGCCCTTTCACGTCTTCATTGTTTTGAGATTGCAAAAACCAGAATAACAATAACACTACCATTAGTAAACCAGTTTATGCATGATTAAGTAGTTTGTTCATGCTCTCTCTCTCTCTCTCTCTCTCTCACACACACACACACATACATAAATAATTTATGGAGACTCCTCTTTAGAACTGTAAAACGGCGACTATAAAATACATTTCCGAGCAAGTAACCTGATTCGCGATATTAGGTCTTTCCTGTGATCCTGTCTAATACTTGCAGGAATAAAACCCGACCAGTAAGCAGGTCAAAAAAACTTGCAGATGCAATTACTCAACTTTGAAACATCACTTGAAAAATCCTGAGGACAGAAGGAATAAATAACGAGGGGAGAAGAAAACCAGAATTTAAATACCTGATGAGTCCGACCAGTTAGAAGGTTGATTTGGCACTCATATGCAAAGTCTTTCAAAGCCCATCCACAGTCCTCAAGGTTGTATGTGCTCTCAATTTCACTCCTAGGCCAGGGTACCTTCTTGCATTCTAAAACCTCAAGTTGGCACAATAACCATCCTTTCATAAAATCTGAAAAGCATAGATGCCAGAGGAAAATATAAGCACTTTTGAAAGAACATCCAACTCCTTATGGCAAACGTCAACATCATGGGTTGTTCGTGGGCTGTTTGACATGGAGATGTACATACAACATATGATCCTTTCAACGACAGCTCTTTTGGGTTAGAAAAGTGAAAATTGATAATAGCCACTAGCATAACAACATCTGATTAGTTATTTGGATTTGATACTTAATTTTTCCTCACAGTTCATTCAATGATTCTTAAAATCCATCTGTTATAACCTTTTATCCAGCTAAGAAATCTCAAATATTAGCAAGTTCTATCTAATTGTATAAATCTATTGGCAAGCAAAATATTAGCATGACGCATTCAATCTTTAGTTGCTACATGCTTACCTTCAGAAACAAGTCTTGGGGCCATATTAATAGGACGCATGTAGTGTGTAAGTATTCCAATAGGAACCGGAGCAGCAGCAAGAGCAAGATAAAGCTTTTTGACCTTCTTCTCCTGAAAGATAATAGATGAAGTAATCGAGAATACCAAATGGTATATTCCACAAAGGACCTCCATGGGAAGGGCACATGAAGTTGTTATTCCCTATAACTCTCTATCAAATCTTTTGTATGAAAATATGTGACATAGAGGTGAGTCATACCCTGATTTTTCCATGAAATACTGAACAGTACTCCTTGCTCCGAGCCAGCACAACACTGCACAAACTAGAAATCATGACAGAACTCTTTTTCTAGTAAGTAAGAAATCATGACATACTATTTCACCTCTATGCTTGAATTTTGAAAAAGAAAATTTAAGTGGGATAAATTAGCCAAGCATACCATCCTTCAGTGCAATTGTCAATCTGATGGGTGGTCAGCAATGGAGCAGAAAATCCTAATGCTCGAGTAGCAAATGTAGCACAGCTTTCTTCAATGTTATCTGTAGTTCCTCCTACCTGAGTTTAAGTTGTCAATGTGCAGAAGAGTTAGCTTATTGGTAAAGGAAAAAGAACCATAATAAGCTAGAACAACAGAGAATTAATAGTAAAACTAACAGGTAAAGATATAATGAGAGGAAGACTAATGTCGGTTAGAAATAATTTACTTGACCAAATATCAGCTAGAGGATTTCACTCAACAGAAAACAATATTTAATTGTCATTGTACTCACAGATGTACCAGCAGGTTTGTCCAGAACCACATAGTCATCGGTTACAGCAATTATACGAGATTTCCAGTCAATGTTATAGCACCTAATCATATCAAATCTTACAACATTACCTTCTCACTTACAAAAATTCATGAGCCAAAGTAAGAATAGGGTTCGGTAATTACCTCGGAAAGCGCTTAGGGTGTACATGCACCCGCAAGTAAGTTCCAGCTTCAACAATTTCATCAGCACGCGTTATACGGAAAGTTTTCTGAGCTTCACGTACAGTTTTCCCTTTGATTGAGGTTCTCTTTCTCAGAACTGATGGATCTGTAACTTCTTCATACACTTTAATTTGCTCAGGACTGGCAGTCTGAGGTGGCTTAGGACATACAAGTGCGTAGTACACAGCCCCAAACTGTATAAGATCTTCCACATATCTTAATGATGAAAAACGTTGGTCAAAATATCACTTAACTGATCCAAGATGACTATCACTCAACTCATCAGTGATCACCCTCAGGGTGTAAATTATAATATACAGGAAAATAACAAGAAAAAAAAGGTCACTAAAGAAAGATAGAAATTTACAATGGAGGAAGATCCAAAGCTTTACAAATATACTCTAGAACAGGCCCTTCTTTTGTGACGACAAGATGCTCAACCCTTGGTGGGCCATTCTGCAAAGGGCATGGCAGCAAGCGTCCATATCTAAAGTGGCTGAAAAAGTGAAATGAAAACAAATATATCAGCGTAACAAATCATAGGAATCAAATTGGATACTAGCCTGGTGGAGGTTGATAACATTGGAGACATGTATCTGCCCCATCAAAGAAAATTGTAACATTACAAATTTAAATTTAAGTTGCAATACACTATCAATATAAGCTTCCTTCTCTTGTTTAGACTTTTTAATCTATATAGTCAACAAGTAAAGAAACCATTTTGCACCTCATGACCAGATATGTTGAATTCAGGGCACATATACATGAGCAGCACTATTGTTGTTCACTCCATTGCCTCTATCGAATGAAATCAACACACATGAAAAAGAATGCAAAAGTTTCCACATACAAATTCATTATTTGTTTTCACAAATAAATTCAGATATAGATATGTTTTGTGGACATATAACATCAGTGCAGCTCGGATGAAATTACAAAATTAAGTTAATAACTATGGCATTCAGGCCAACTTGTGGCATTCTTTAACTGTTTATACCGGATGAAACTAGCAAGTAGCCATTTTTCGAACTGTTAATTGAGTTTTAGCGAGCGTTTCAAAACTATTCAGTGTTTAGACATTTTCTAATGCGCGATAAAATTTTGACAAAAATATCCCCTAATTAAACATGGAAAAACTCCAGGAAACTTTTACTAGAGTTTGAACATTTATCAGTTTGATCATAAACTGTTCCACGAGTTTTGAACTGATAGAGCTTTGACTCCATGAATTTATCAGTTTGACCTCCATAATTGTTCCTCGATTATGAACTGATAAAGATTTGACTCCATGAATCATTCGTGGAGTTTGAAATTGCAGGAAACTTTCATACTTAGATTGTGAAAGTTTGAATTCCTTTGGTCGTTCCTGGAGTTTGAACTAATAAAGATTTAAACTCCATAAATTGTTCATGGAGTTTGAAACTCCAACAAATAATCACACTTAGATTGAATTTCATGAATCATTCCTGGAGTTTGAACAGATAAATGTTTGAACTCCATGAATCATTGATGGAGTTTGAAACTCCAGCAAATTTTCAAACTCACACAAGGTGCAAGAGTTTCACTCGTCAAAGCTTCGAATTCCAGCACAATGTGCTAGAGTTGCACTTGTCAAAACTTCGAATTCTAGCAACGTGTCATGGAGTTTTTCCGTGTTTTAGCTAGGTTTTTTTTTCAAATTTCATTTTTCCCATTAAAAGGTAGCTAATTTCCAGTTACACTTGAAACAGTGGGTAAATCTTAATTGTCAGCTCAAAAACTAGCCATCCCACCTAAGTTTTACTTTTATACCTTCTTAGATGGTTAGACAATGATTTGAGAAGAAAAAATAGAACAGTTTCGAACAGTTTTAGAATCCACTGTTGAATTGTATGACCTCCTCATCTTAAAGCTTAATCAATTAGAGTTTACCATTTTCATTTACTTGTCTTCAACAGCCATGACTCCAAAACAAATTCGGGAAGGGTGAGAAGGTGAGCTCACGCTGATCAAGAAAATTTTTTTAATGCACTTAAATACAGTGCACAAAATAGTCTTACGATAACTTAAAATACAGAACACGACATGCAACTTTTCCAGCAGTTTAACAAATATACTACAATGAAAAAACAAGAATTACCCATTTGAGGAAACAGTGAGAGAAGCTGAATTGATATCAGACAGAGCAGTGGACTGACAGCTGAAGCTTCTCCTGCAAGAAGAAAGGACCAATCTTTTGTAGTGATTCTTGTTCTTCAGCAGGCGGCTACGACTTGAGGCAAATGTGTGAACCAGAGTGAAAGGGGAGACAAACCCATTTCTCCAATTGGGGGTCCATAGACGAGTAGCAATCAAACTGTTGGTGAAGATTGGAGTGAAACTGGCACTGGCAAAAGTCATCGTCTTTTGGGTTCTTGGAGGGTTTAAGGCAACTGTGTGCACCAGTGACCGGATTTTGACTTTTGAGACGAAAGGATTTTCCGAAATTTCGATTACACCTTTATATTTTTAGGAAATTATATCCAAGACCCTTAACTTTACAGGACGGTTGTTTGGTTCTCTGTAATTTTTAGGCTAATTGCTAAAAATCAACTATGCAAATAAAGAATGTAAGAAGGGTTTCTCTCACATATGATTATCAATTTCGTTTAGTACACATTTTCATTATCAATTTCATGTAGTACACATTCTCATCGGTTCATACATGAGTTCGTGACAATATAATTACTCGAATATAAAAAAATTAAAACTCTGATATAGTATAAATCAAGTATAGAAAAAAAAATTCTATAATAATTAGTTGAATTCTAGTTGTTATTTATAACTTGTTGGCAGACAAATTCAGAAGACCCAAGCTAACAAGGACAACAACTCATCATAGAAAAGTCGAAAATCGAGCATAGTATAAAAAACTGAAGTTTAAAAAAAAAAGTAACCACTTCAATTTTGAAATTGAGAACTTGTAAGAAAATTGTTTAAGAAGAGCTGATGTCCTCGTAACTAATTGTTATTAGTCTTATCCACAACTTGTTATAAGACTTGGGCTAACGATCGAGGATAACAACTCAAATATTGAAAGGCCAAAACTCGAGCATAATAAAAAATGATGTTCAAGAGAGATCAATCATTTCAATCTTGCGGATTGAGTATATAAATTATATGTTATAGATTAGTTGATATGCCTAAATCCAATCTCTTGCAATTTAATCTAAATTTGTTCTTGATCAAAGGATCATTAATTAGGACTTTGATAATTCGGTTAGGTCAATATGTATATTGGCTGTCTTTATGGGATAAAGATTAATTGATCTCGTTGACTGGATCACATATATAAATTATGCATATAGAGATATGATCATTGAACAAAGTCATAATTTCTAATGGTTAGAATTATCATAGATTGTCACTGGGATATTATTTTAAAGAATTTGATGTAGTTTTCTTTGACTTGAGATTATCATAATAATTGATAAGTTAATTTTTGTTACTTTAATATCGGATATCCGCCCATAATCCTAAGAAAATAGTTGAAAGGATATTCGATATAATTAAATGCTTGTAGAATTAATAATACGTATAAATACAATTCACGTCCAATTGGAGAAATTCAATTTGAATTGGATTCAAATTATGGACAATCATGTACAAGTCCTATTCAATTATGTGAAGTCCATAAATTGTTTAACACGGCAATAATGCCGATTGAGAATCGATTGTTTACCAAAGGAAAAAATTTCATAATTAAATTTTTATCTTTGGTAAATCATCATCTTAATTAAATAGGAAAAAAATTTATAGGCAATGCAATTCAAAAATTATTATGAGAAAAATAATTTGTTGAGAGAAAAATTTGAGCATAATATTCGTAACGCAATTTGTTTGCGAGTTCCGTTGATCAAGGAGTTGATAGCAATAATCATGAATTTTAAACTACGACTCTCGTCACCAGGTTTGTCTTGAAACTTATGTTTTTAGATGTAAATAAATTTTAAACACAAGTAAATCTATCCAAAATTGCTTTTGTCTTCCGTTGCGTGTTATACACATTCCGCAATCCTACATTGTATATGGTAGAACTTCAATAACTGTAATACATTATGTTAAATATATATTTTTTAATTTCCTTTTTTAATGTTATATGTTACTCTAAAACATGAAAGATATAATTTTAGATAACATTAAAATGAGTATGCTTGATAATAATTTTTTTAAATATAAACTTAAAGACTACTCCAAGTAAAACGAGTATGCTTGATAACATCTTTTTAATATAAATATAATTTTATTTTGGTAATTAACTATTTCATTACCAAGGGCAGTAGGTACAGCCCTACAAGATCAAAAACAAAAAAGGAGCCTGGAAATGAACATAGTCCCAGTTCCAGCATTCCTCACTACATCACAACAACTACACATTATAAGCTGATGATCGGCTAGAAACATGAGTTTTTAGTTGCAATTCACCTTTTGTTTGATGCACTTTATTTATGTTTGAGCTATAATGAGAGAATTTTGTACTAATGACGTTAATACGTGTATTTTGTAGGATTTGATTTTGAGTTAAGAAGCACTTTTGGAGCTGAAAGGAAACTTTAATATTTTGAAGTCTGAGTAGAAGTTTAATAATTTCAAGTGGGAACGAATTCTAAATTTGAGATTTGAGATTTGAGTATGTATATAAAAACTAAAGAAATTTCAAGTGGGAACGAGCTCTAGGTTTGAATATAGAATATCCATGAAAAAATTATTTAAAAAAACAGACCAAATCAAGAGAGCAACGAAGAAGTGGGAGATGACGGATTGCAAAGTTACATCTTTTTAATTCTTAAGACCCAGGCTAGCTGCTAGGATAACAACTCAAATATTGAAAGACCAAAATTTAAATATAATAAAAGAAAATGAGGTTCAAGATATGTATGCATGTGTGTAAATATATGTGTAAAAATTTATTAAAATTACAAATATATATAAAGAGAGACTTATAACTTTTAAAATATAATAAATTTGATACTAAAAATATTTAAAACAGAAATCATAGAACTAAAATAATAGGTTTGAACTCAATAGGTAACTTTTTATGTTACGTATGATATGTTGAGTTTTTCTTTTTTTGGTCTAGTATGATATGTTAAGTTGAGCAAATTATTGTCCTCATGAAAGCAATTGGCGTCTAACAAATTGCATACGTTACGTTTCTTCTTATTTAATTTAAAGAGTAACAAGAATAACCACTATCTTCTCCAATTTTTTCATCCTTTACCAAACATCATCACACAGTTTCATCATGATGTCTATCCATCTTCTTTTAGGATTTGTCACGGATTTTCTATCTTATTTAAATTTTATCATAATTGTATTTTATTTCAAAAGAAATTTATTGTCACAAAAAATTTTCTTGGTAGAAAAGAATTCTTTTAGATCTATTTCTACAATAGTTGTAGTCGCTTAAAGAGTCTTATTTAAGGGAAGGTATTCTCTCAATAGTTTTATACTTTTTACATTAGTTTTTCAATATGTAGGTCATTTGACCAAATTACATTAAATATTATGCTTCATTTATTATATCTTTATTTGTCATCTGATTTATCGTCCGTCAATATTTGCAATCAATAGCTTCCGCATGATACCCTGATTATTTCGATCCCAATAAGTGGTATCAGAGCCAATGGTTTAGCCAGTTATAAATCGAATTGAATACAGGTTCAAGGCAGGTTCAAATAAAGTTGCAACCAATTTCACTGTAATGAAGATTTTTTATCAAGAAAAAAGAAAAGGTCTAAAGTACTATATGTTGAACAAAGTTTCAATCATATTTTCACCAATCATGCTGCTCCGTCATTAAAAATCAAAATCATTTTTCAACTCATGCTTACTTTAACACATTAGCTCAAATTTTCAACCCCTTGCTCACTTTTAACACTTGGGCTCCAATTTTAACTCATGCTTATTTTTAATGCATGAGCTCCACTTTCAACCCGTGCTCACTTTTAATGCATACAGGGCTGCAATTTTAATCAGTGCTTATTTTTAACGCGCATAACTCTAATTTTTAACCCATATCAATTTTTAACCATGACAAGTAGCAGTGATGAAGATTATTTGAAAAACGAAGATCAAGATTATTTTACCAGAAAATTCAGGGCAATGAGAGATTTGTTAGGATATGTTCTAAATTTCATATCTTATTTGGATTCTACCATAATTGTGTTTTACTTCAAAAAAAAAATTTTGGTAAAAAAGAACTCTTCTAGATCTATTCTTTTCTTGGAGGAAAAGATTCAGACTTCTATAAATAGAAGATCTACTTCTCATACATAACACAATAACTATAGTAGCTTAAAGAGTCTTGTTTAGGGAAGATTATTATCTCAATAGTCTTATGCTTTTTATATTAGTTTTTCAATGTGTAGGTCACTTGACCAAATCATATTAAATATTATGCTTCTTTTATTATAGTTTTATTTGTCATCTGATTTATCGTTCGTCAACATTTGCAATTATTAGCTTTCACATGACGCCTTGCTATTTCGATCCCAACACCCCTCCCCTCTTTTGAATTTGTTACTTCAGCAATTTTAATTATTCACATACGGTGTTGAAAATTTTGTATTAATGATTTTAACACATAACGATATAAGAAATTGAAAGGACTATCAATATATATTTTAATTTGATAGATTCAATCTTTAAAGTTCTTAACATAAAATTTTATTGTAATGTTAAAATTATAAATTAAAATATAATACTTAGACCAATTTTTTATGAGTTCTATGCTCCACATAAAAAAAAATGCGGATTCAAATGAATTACATGTTACTTAAGAACTCAGTACCGAATCCTAAGATTCTTAAGTCGTGGCGGAATTTCCTCCATTTTATATTACTCCGCCTCGGCGCCTCCGTTGATCCTAGCACATTCTTTAAAAATATTTTAATTAGAGATGTATTTTACTTAATTATAATTTTAATTTTAAATTTGAC
>JACEIK010000244.1:115099-144807 GCA_018107945.1 Datura stramonium | reverse complement strand
TACGTAGAAACTTGTATTATGGCTACGCATACAAATGGACACAATTCAAAGATTGGCCTCAACAAAAGGTTATTTTTGTGCAAATAAGCCATTAAACGCCAAAGCTACTCGCCTAAATAAGCCTACTCATACGTAAGGCCCAAAATTGCCTAAAACCTGGGCTAGAAGTTTGAGTATCAATTCCACCATTGATACTCAAAGACAAAAAAAAAACTTAAAAAAATTATAGTGTATCAATTCTGTCATTGATAAACAAAAACAAAAGTTTGAGAAATCCGATAATATTATTGCTAATAAAATCATTTGCTTCGATTTCTCCTTGAATCTTAGCTTTGATATTGTTAATGGTGTCTGAACTCTCGATCTCAAGAGTGATGGTCTTTCTAGTGAGTATCTTAACAAAGATCTGCATCAAATATATTGAAGCACACAACTGTCACAACTTCAAATAAAGATCAGGCCAAAAGGGACAAAAAAACAAGCAGCTCTGGAAAATAAGAATGACAATAATTCAGATCTACAATTATCTGCCTTTTCTTCACCAAAAAATTCGAATCTTTTTTTGCTTTCTCCAAAAATCTGTAATTCTTTGCATCCAGATCGCCATGGTTAATAGAGAGAGAGAGAGAGAGAGAGAGAGAGAAATTGCTTGTGAAAGAGAAAATCGACAGAGATATTGAAAATTTTAGAAGAGGAAAAATAGACATTAAATTAGAGAAAAATATGGGTAGTGGATTGGAGAGAGAAGGTAGAAAAATTGATACATATGGCAACTCGCTATTTTTATAATTATTTTGCTAATTTTTGTAATTTTTAAAAAGTATNAAAGTATTATTATATATTATAAATAGACAGCAAGATTTGCTTAATTATGTAATTTTTTCATTTATAAATTAGGCCCTAAGCCGAAATGAACTTTATACTACGGGGTATGCCCTTTGGTGGATTTGTAACATGAAGCTTTGCAAAAGCAACCGAAGATAGTGAAATAGAAAAATCTCAAAGAACATTTAAATGGTCTCGATATAACAACTTGAATCAAAATGTCACAAGTTTTAAATTAATTTGACATTTTATTAGGTATTACTTGAGTAAAATAGAAGACGGGAAACTAATAAAAGATTGGAATATATCACCATATATTTTAAAATTAAGATTAATACATAGTGTTGTTTGATTTTCTTGTCAATATCTCGAAGATAAGTTGCAAATCTAACCCATTAAAATAAGAAGACATACATAACCATAAAGGAATTAAGTATTATTATAATCGCGCCTCTCAACACGTATATGATTAAATTAACATTGATGAAAGTATTTAAATTCGAGATAATGAGGTGGTATTTGAGCTTAAAGTTTAAAATAGTCAAATGCGTGTAAGTGTTATGTTAAAGTAAATAGGTGAAGAATTAAAAATTAGAATAAAATAAATGAGGTGCTTGCTTGACTTAATTAAGCTTATAAAGTGATAAGTAGGTGCATCACTTAAGCTAAATGGACCAAGTTATGGACCATAGTAAGTGAAAGAAAAGGGAAAAGAAAAAGGAGTCATTCGCATAAATACCTTTATTTTGGGGTTGTTTCTAATTTTTACCCTTCGCCACTTTAAGTGATTAAAAATGATCAAAAATACCCTTAACAATAAAAAATAAATTAAAAATTCACAAGACATGAATTAAATTTGCAAGGCATAAGTTTTTGCTTCAGTTTATGCCTTAAGACATAAATTCACACAGGCTATACTTTTAGGCATAAGTAAAGTATAAATTCAAGTTATTGAACTTGTGCCGAGAGGCAGAAGTAACATGAAATCATGTTGTTAAACATATGCCTAAGGGAAAAGTTTATGCAATTGAAATTTTGCCCAGGGGCAGAAGTTCAATTACATGAACTTTTATTGATAGGCACAAGGTGAATAACATGAATTTATGCATTGGGCAATAAGTTTAAGAAGGAATTTGTGCCTATGAGGTAGAAGTTCAATCTTGAACTTCTACCTACTGAATTTGTGTCTGGGGGCAGAAGTTCAATTGCATGAACTTCTGCCCATAGGCACAAGTTCCCTTGAACTACTGCCCATAGGCACAAGTTCCCTTGAACTACTGCCCATAGACACAAGTTCAGTATGGAACTTGTGCCTATGGGTAGAAGTTCATGCAATTGAACTCTTACCTATTAAACTTGTGTCTTGGGATAGAAGTTCAGTAGCATGAACTTCTGTCTACTAGTGTTAACCCATGTCTTGTGAATTTTAATTGTTTTGTAATTTTCTTTTAAAAATAATAAGGGTATTTGATCCTATTTTATTACTTCAAATATTAAAAAATAAAAATTAAAGACCATTCTAAATTGGGACAACCGGAATAAAAGCCTGAAAGGAAAAAGAGGAAATTGGGCAGCCCAATAAATTTCAGTCCACATAAAATTTAGAATTTGGTCCCGATAATTGAAAAGAGAAGAGGCAGAAAGGGGTCCCTTTAAGGGCCATGTTTGATTCACTTTTTTCTTCATCCTAACTAAGAAAAAAAATGATATTTGTTCTCAAGATTTTCTCAAGCCCCTCTCACCTCCAAACAGTTGTCACCCTACTCTTATAGGGTTTTTGAAGTTTTCATCCTTTCCCAAAATTAAGTAAGTGAGGCTGTCTTGATTTTTGCTTTTCTTCTAGGGGAGACTAGAAAATTATGTTATTTATGTTTAAGGAATAAGACAACCCCTTTCCCAAGCTGGCCGCCCCATTCCTCTTGTGAAGATTTAGTAATTTTCATCTCTTTTTGATCTAGTTTGAAAAGAAGTTCAAGACCTTGAACAACTACAAGTTAAAAGATTTAAAATCTTCTAAGGAAGATAAGCCTACTGCCATTTGTGTCCCTCCTTATGTATAAGTTTAGTTGACCAGTTATAGCTATGTTTTGTTATGAACTTACATAAAGTGATAAAAAATCACGAGTTTAATATATTCTTATTGTGTGGAGGGAATGGTGGACTGTGTAGGGGCTTTTTGTGAATTAATTGTTAGTGGCAACAGGGGAGGCTAGTGAGAGGAGGGTGCGGTACACCAAGTATTTAGGGCTAGTGAATTAAGGGTGACAGAAAAGTTTCAAAACTAAAAAAAAGTAAAATAAGTCTTAATTATTGAGTAGAGGTGATAATTTTAAAGACTCTCAGATTTTATTATTTACACAAAGCCTCTATCTCCCCCTTGCACCCTATTCCACCCCCCTCCCCCTCCTCCCCCTCCCCCGCCTCATCCCTCCCCCTCCCCAGCCTCGTCCTCCCTCTCCCTTGTCATTACCTTCCTTTCCATCCCTTCCTTTCCATCACCACCACCTCATCTGCCATTATCGCTACCCCTCCTTCTCTATTGTCACCACCAACTCCGCTTCATTTACCCTCGCCATCGCTGCATAATTAAGATTTCGACTCTGCAACAACAGATGCAGCAACTGCTGCAACAAATTCAGTAACTGCTGAAACATACGCAACAGGTGCTAAAATAGATGCAACAACTGCTGAAACATATTCAACAATTGTATATTTTTCAGCAGTTGCTGCATATTTTTTGGCAACTGTTGTATATGTTTCATCAACTACAACAGTTGCTTTTTTCAGCAGAAATTTTTCAATGGCTAAAAAAATATATATTTTCATGCACATGACTAGAGTAAAAAGAACTTGCAGAAATAAGAGAAAAAATAGAGGAGAATAAGAATAATACAATAAAAAATATGAACACAACGACAATGGTAGTAGCGGTAGCGGCAGTGCCAGTGGCGGCAACAACAACGACATAGATGGAGGAAGAAGAAGAAGAAGAAGAGAAGAGAGAAATTTGGAGAGAGAAGAGAAAGAGAAAGAAGAAAGTGATAGGAAAAGATAAAAAGAGAGGAAATTTAAATTTTGAAATTGAAAATTTAGGAGGAATTTTTTTTTAAAGTTATCAAAATTCTAATTTACACCCAAAATTTTTTAACTACTCTAATTATATCTACTTATTAGTTAATGACAGTTGACCAAGTTAATGTCACTTTTTTTAATTTGAAAACTTATTTATTACCTCCCACTCAATTTTCTCAAGTATTTAAGGATCGTGTAGGCTTATTGTCGGTTGCACATTTAGCTATTACCTTGTAGGAGGGCATTGTGATTAGCTGCTAATATTATCTTTATTATGATCTTATCTTTTAAATTAACGCCTTTAAAAAAAAAGGTTAAATCGTGGTAGTCATATTTGTCAAAAAAAAAGAGATATGTAAAGCTAAAACATTTTTCGTTGTTAACGCACGAACCCATATTACACGTTTCTCTTATATGAGTTAATAAGACCTTTGATTATATGTGATAAGAGCGTTTATATGTCATGTGTCTAAATCATCTACTTATTTCCCGTACTTTAAATTAGACGTGCACGTCACTTGATACGACCTTATAAGTTGTCAATTGAGTTTTCCTTATTTTTAAATATGAAAACTTACATGTCATCCAATATAAAAATTCTAGTTCCTCTAAATTGAGATGATTCTAATAGCATGTTAATCAAATTGGTCCCTGGTGTAACAAGCTTAATGAACTAAGTTGTTAATGTAACTTCATGTTTAATGCATCGTACCTCATATGATTCCTAATTCTCTCTGTCTAAATCCCTCTAATATGAGCTATTAGTATTTTCTCCAATTGAAATGACAATAACGATCCCATGAGATCATGTATTGTGTTCTAAGATTTACTAATATATAGTCTATATGTTGTAAGCCTTATT
The DNA here is from genome assembly GCA_018107945.1 of Datura stramonium. Lineage (NCBI taxonomy): Eukaryota > Viridiplantae > Streptophyta > Magnoliopsida > Solanales > Solanaceae > Datura > Datura stramonium. Next base: position 140,048 of record JACEIK010000244.1, on the reverse strand, counting down.
GTGGTAGAGTCATGTTCAAAGAAGTCGGATGAATATTCCGTGATCTATTGTGGCATAATTATGTTTAATAAGACTTGAGTATCCCATAGCCTCATGTATTGTATGCTTTCACTTGAAATAGAGATCATGTGTCTTGAGTGAATCACTTGCTAGGTATAATGATCAATTGCTCACTTGTTACACACCTTTATGACTCTTTTGATATATGACCCTCGTAGCTCTCTTACTGAGTTGCCCGTGTGGCTTAATTACTCTCAAAGGTTAAGAGAATAAATGTGATGTATAGTAATTCAAGTTTAATAACACATGTGTCTGAGTGCTAAGGAACATATCCAAAGACACGTTAATAACATACTAAGAACAATTAAATATGGCATGATGATTCCATAGGATGTTTCTTAGTTTCCAAATGCCTCATTTTGATCATGTAACTATATTTTCTTCACTCGAACTTCAGTATGCATCATATATTTTTATAGTTCACTTACTTATGTTTTACATGTCCCTATAATTCACTTGTTTATGAGTATATATATGCTTAATTGTCATTGCTCGAATCCAGTTGAACTTTCATGATCACTGGTAGGTCACATGCCCCTCTACTATGAGATGTCCAATTCCTTTATATGGAGATAATTACACCGACTTATTAAATGAACTAGCTCTCCATGTAACAAGCATAACTAATAATATCACTATATTTAGAAGATACGATAAGGTATTCCAAATATGTTAAATAATTAGTTACATGTTATATGTCTTGTTTAGCTCATGTACATTATTTGTGGTATGTAGACAAAAGCCCACATAAGTGGTCATACCATTACTGAATATTTTAAGAGATTATAGAAGCAAGTAAGAATAAGGTTCAGTACAAGCTAATAGTGCATATCCAAAAGAATTAAGCAAAACGATTCAAAATAAGTAAAAGATAATGACTTATAAGGAGTAACAACAACAAGATTAAGAATAAGGGGCCAAACCGAGCTAATAATTTCAAAATTCCAAGCACTAGTACAATGACCTAGTTGAATATGCATGATAATGCATCCTATATGTTACAAATTCAATAAGTTTCAGAAAGTCTATTGTGAGATTTAGATGCCTATATTATTAGACCCTCAGAAATAGCCATAACAGATTACAACAATTAAGATCTTCCGGTAAAAAAGTATATCTACGTTCAAAAATCAAAGTATGCACTTTATAGCTATATATGTATGTTAAATTACAAATTTCAAGCGCTAGAAAAAAAGTATTTTCACATAACTTATTTCAGTTATAATACTTATCTTCAACTTTCAAATGCCTTCGGTAGGTCATGTTTCATACTTCTATTTTATGAAATTTTCAGTTATTAATCGCTATTCAGTCTGTTTTACATACAAGTACTATTGTTGTGTACTTACATCTCTTGTCTGGGGGAGCTGCATTTCATAATGTAGGTTCAGATGCATAGAGTAGCAGATCACCTCGTTAGACATTTGCCCAAACATTCAGTTATCGATTGATGAGCTCTATTCTATCTGGAGCCAAGTTGAGTCTAGATACTCTTTTGATATATATGCCAGTATGGGTAGATCGAGGCTCTGTCCTGACGAGCTTTCAGTTGTCAAATTCTAATACGGGCTTCATAGGCACATGTGAGTATTTTCATATATAATCAAACCTCGGTATAACAATCATTTGTTATTACAACAATCACTATAGCAACCTGATTTTCTTTAGAACCAAATTTTTATGTTATATTTTACTTCTTTATAGCAACATTCTACCTATAACAACAATGACATTCAGTATAACGGTAGACTCTTTATAAAATTACCCTTTATAACAAACATACTCAAATATAACATTCTACCTATAACAACACGACATTCAGATAACTATAGACTTCCTTTATAAAATTACCCTTTATAACAAAACATACTTAAATATTATGCAATAATATTTTGTAAGAAATATATTACTTATAAAAATAATTATTAAAATATTTATGGTTATCATGATTAATGTCATACACATAGTAAATTTCACGTATATTTAAAAGAAGAAAAAATTATATTAAAGTAGCGTCCACCAATTATGGTTGTAACTTCACGAGGAAAGACTACTAGTGTTTGCCTTTTTGTTTTTTTATATTCACATTTTTTCTATTTTATTTTTTTAGTTAAATTGGTTAACAAATACAGTTCTTCTTGGTACACAAAATAATTAAACTATATTTTTGTGATTTTTATTTATAACAACTAAATAAAATCTAAACGTTAAATGTCAGTATACATATATAACAGTACCTCAATATAGCGTTTATAAGATATTCATACAAATGTTAGTCACTGTAGCAAGGTTTGACGGTATATATATATATGTTAGTACGCATATATAAGTGTTGCATGCCAGATACATGTTTTTGGCTTGATGGCACATTATGTGACCGTTCTTACTAGAATGCAGATAAACTTGTTTAACTTGAATGATTTTATTAATATAAAATAAAAACAAATGACTTTATTAAATAATTCGCTAAACTTGAATGACCATTTAAGTTATTCACCCTTAACCTCACAACATTTTGCTAAATGATAAAAGGAATACCTAACTTTGAAAAGTTGGTAAAACGATTGCAAAAAGTCATTATTACAAAATCATGTTAGAATACTCTCTCTCTATAAAATTATTAAATAGAAATATATATAGTTGATTTGACTCTTTAAAATTATTTCTTGCTTAAAATTAAAATTAGATCAAATTTTATCAATTTTAAAATTTAAAACTAAATAAAATCACACCCAAAATCTTCAAGTCTTTTTCCTAATTATCGATTTAGCTCTGAGTTTTTCTATTTTCCGGGAACGACAAGTCCAATAAAAAGAAAAAGAAGTGTAGCATATTGATGGCTAGTAACTTCCCGTTTTATTTAACAATAAAATAATAAATTTAGAAGCTTAATTGCAGTAATTGTTTGGAAATAGCAATCAAAACATTAGAAGGGACAAAGAAAAAGGGGCAAATTGCAATTCTATATGGAACGACGTCGTGAAACCGTATGAATACACTTCAATTCTTGACTGCTTCTCATTCTTTCCTTTTTTTTCCAAGTTCACGTAATTCTGCCATTCCGAAACGGCCCGCGAGAACCAAAAACAGAAACAACGCGACGAAAACGAGACTGAAAATGGAGTAAAAGGCCTCCAAGAAGAAATCAAGAATAATCAAAATCTTCAGTTTTATCAACCAATATTCATTTTTTCCAAATCCCATTCTTTTCCCGAAAAAAAAAAGAAGTTCTTTTAAACCCTCCGGAAATTCCGCACAGGGACAATTTGGAATTTCAAAATCCCACATTTTTTGATCTGATAATCTGATCGCCATTGTAATGTAAACAACAAATAAAATTACGTAAAGGGTCTGTTAGAAACAAATAATCTTGGAAAAGTTCGACGTGGTGACCGATGTCTTGGGGATTGGGTTGGAAACGCCCATCAGATGTATTTCACCTCACATTAAGCTATGGTGAAGACGAGGCATTAGATGAGTCCACACCCACATCATCAAGATCGTCCTCATCGACGTCGGTGCACACTTCACCATTCTCGCCATCACCCCCGTCGCCGGCGGAGGGTCCAGAAGAGAATATCCAAGAAGAGCAATTAGGGTTTAGGGTGGAACTAGATTGGAACGCGGCTGATGATGAGGATCAGGTGCCTTTAAAGTTGCAGTCACAGGTAATGGTGGCATTGCCTTCCCCACAAGATACCGTGGAAATTGAATTCAAGGAGAAGAAGGAGAATGAAAATGCTGTGGAGGATATAGATGAGGTAGCTGTGGAAATGAGAGTGGTGAAAAGGAGAGAGCCATTGAAAGGTGTGATGATGTGGCGGGTGGGTAATTCAAGCCAGCAGAGTGATGGGATGGGGGTATTGTCAAAGTTGATGAGGTCAAATTTCGCCAGTGGTGTTGGGTTAGGAAGTGGGGAAGGCGCACCAGCTGGGTGTGCTGACCACTGGAAGAGTGTTACTGTTGTTAGTCTATGTGGTCTTGGATTAATGGTGAGTGATTCTTCTTTTAACATTAGTTCGTATTTGCAAGTATGTATGAATTTACATTTAATTTTTGATGAGTGATTTGAGTTATTTATTTATATGATGATTTTGCCAAACCATAATAATTGGTCTCGAAATAGAACTATTATGTATTGGAATGAAATGGATCCATGTTGAGCAGAATGAATATCAAGGATCATGTAGCCAATTCCAGGTTGTTGTTCTTGTTTTTGTTGTTCAACATATAGAGAACTTTTAACTTCAGAAAGCGTTACAGGGTATGGTATTTGTTGTATGTACTACAAATCTTTTTCTCGTGTTTCCCTGATTCTAAGGAAATGGTTGGACATATCAGAAACTGATCTGCTGATAGTGGTTGATTAAAACCAATCCAACTACTGTTTGTACCTTGGAGAATGGCTGTATTCATAAGTAGTTTCCGATCAATTGGGTCTCCGATCTTTTTTATATGTTGCAGGTGCTGCCAGTAGAGATAACCCAGCTGCCTCTTCTTGAAAGACTATATCTTGATAACAATAAGCTATCAAATTTGCCACCTGAGCTTGGTGAACTAAAATGCTTGAAAGTTCTTGCCGTGGACTACAACATGTTAGTCTCTGTCCCTGGTAAGATTGAAACTTTCACATAAAAACTGACAGAGTGCGACCTTGATGGTTGTGAACAGTATATTTGTTGGAATTACCTTAAGTCAGTTCATATGGGAGTAGTGATACAAATAACAAATGATTCCTTCGTACTCATTTCATTCTTTGCCCTGGTTGGATATGATGAACAGTTGAACTAAGAGAGTGTATTGGGCTAGTCGAATTATCGCTGGAACACAACAAGCTGGTGCGACCTCTTCTTGATTTCAGGTCTCTCTATTTAGACTTATGATTGGCCAATCTTCCATTTCTCTTTGATTTCTTAGTCAAATACTGTGTCATTCTGTGCTTGAGGTCTGATGCTTTTATAACTTACTTACAGGGCAATGACAAGGTTACGTGTTCTGAGGCTTTTTGGTAATCCACTAGAATTTCTTCCTGATATTTTGCCACTCCAGAAGCTTCGCCACTTATCTCTTGCAAATATAAGGGTTGTGGCAGACGATCACTTGAGATTAGTGAATGTTCAGATAGAGGTATTCATAACACTCTTTTTTGAGTTATTCTGCTTATCCGATAGGCCTTATGAAGTTGAAGAACTCTTTTTTTGGTTGAACTGCAGATGGAGAATAGTTCTTACTTTATTGCATCTCGGCATAAACTGAGTGCCTTCTTCTCTCTTATATTCCGTTTCTCTTCTTGTCACCATCCCCTGCTCGCTTCTGCCCTGGCAAAGATAATGCAAGATGAGGGGAATCGTGTAGTTGTTGGGAAAGATGAGAACGCTGTGAGGCAACTCATAAGTATGATCAGTAGTGACAATCAGCATGTGGTACGCTAGCTTATCTGTAGGACGCTTTGACCTAATTTTCTACGCAATCAATGCATAAAATTGTGTTTTGTTTCAGGTAGAACAAGCTTGCTCCGCTCTTTCTTCTCTTGCCACGGACGTGTCTGTGGCAATGCAGTTAATGAAATCAGATATTATGCAACCCATAGAAAGAGTACTAAAATCTGCTGGTCCTGAGGAAGTCATATCTGTGTTGCAAGTTTTGGGAAATTTGGCATTTGCATCAGATATTGTATCTCAAAAACTGCTAACAAAGGATGTATTGAGATCCTTAAAACTTTTGTGTGCTCACAGAAATCCAGAGGCAAGCCTCTCTTTTTCTCTTTTTCTGTGTGGGCATTTCAGTTATTAAAATTGTTTCCTGTTTCCATTGAGTGGTCTTTGAAATGAATTATTTTGTCTCCTTAGGTGCAAAGACTAGCTTTATCTGCAGTTGGTAACTTAGCGTTCTGCTTTGAAAATCGTCGTATCTTAGTTACTTCAGAAAGTTTACGGGAACTGCTACTGCGGTTGACAGTTACATCAGAGCCACAAGTCAGTAAGGCTGCGGCTCGTGCTTTGGCAATACTAGGTTGGTTTCTGTATGTTTCTTGTGGTTAAGATATACCTGGCCTTTTGAATACATACTCTATCTGATTGCAGGGGAGAATGAGATTCTACGGCGTGCTATAAGAGGTAGACAGGTCCCAAAGAAAGGATTGCGCATACTTTCAATGGATGGTGGTGGCATGAAAGGTCTGGCAACTGTGAGAATCCTTAAGGAGATTGAGAAAGGTACTGGGAAGCAGATACACGAACTTTTTGACCTCATTTGTGGCACTTCAACTGGTGGTATGCTTGCTGTTGCTCTTGGGATCAAACTGATGTCCTTGGAAAGATGTGAAGAAATATATAAAAAACTTGGTGAGTTTCTACTCTAAAAAGAGCTCAACTTCGCTGCGTCCTTTCAAGTGTTTTCAAACTTGCTGTAGTTTGCTTGACATAACAGCACTGATGCATGTTCTATCCTATACCCTGCCTCTTTAAATTTGCTTTTACAGGCAAACTTGTGTTTGCCGAACCTGTTCCCAAGGACAATGAAGCAGCAACGTGGAGAGAAAAGTTGGATCAACTCTACAAGAGCTCATCTCAGAGTTTCAGGGTTGTTGTACATGGATCTAAAGTAAGTGACGCCATCAGTTTTCTTCCTTTATGTTTAAGTTAATCTACAACTACTCTTGACATGCAACTTATGTCTTGCCTATATTGATGATAGGGTGTCCAAAATATTAGAGTACTTGTACATAAAGTGGTTATTTGTTATATTAGCTATAAGAATTCATATAATGTAAGAAAGTCAAAAAGTTTTCCATGCAGTAATATTTCCTGCATCATGTACATTGTGAATCTTTTAAAACTGATCCAGTAGTTTCCACTGCCATAAATAGATCTTCTCCCCAAAAGGAAAAAGAGAAGTAAGACAAGTTAACTTCTTATTATCCATTTTCAGTCAAACTGTGCTTGTGACAAGGAAAGCAGGGATTTAGGAGTCTGTCTCTTCTATTTTGACAAACTCTATTCAATAAAAATATAGGCTTAATACACAAAATGATATTTCAACTTGCAAACCAGCCCTTCCAAATAAACACTTCTAGTTAGTTGAGAAACATGTTTTAAACACCTCTTCATTGTTTATCAAAACGTGTGTTCTTCAAGTGCACATATGTAGCCAACACAACCCACAAATTTATAACATGTCAGTGACACATCAAATGTACAAAGTGGCTAAGCATCCCCCACTAATCCCACGTTCTTTCTCGTCTCACTTAACAATAGAGACCTCTGGTTACCAGAAGAATGGAAGAATCCATTTGGATTACATTCCAAAAATTCAAATGGGACCAATCTGCCCAATTGCCTAGTAGCATTAGTTTGAAACTGTTGACAGCCAAGTCTCCGTCTTCCATTACCAGAATCATATGGGCATTCCCTATTTTCCCCTTACATCTCCTTCCTTCTTTCATCTCCCACCACTAACTCCTCCTCCTCCACCACCACCACCTCTTCCACCACTAACATCTCCATTCCGGAAATCAAAAAATTTAAGGTGGTTGAGCATGGAAAGGGTAGATGTGTATAAAGGCCAGGGGAAGATCTATGTTGTGCCAAGCGGGTTCAATTGAACCCCCTTCATCGGAAAAAAATAATATTTGCATATATAAATTATGCAAAAATGTTGTGATTTAAGATAAGTGAATCCACATGACACAAACATGAAGTGCAACTCAATGGTCTAGTGGGTTCATTTTGTTGCAAGTAGTCCCGAGATTGAGACTTGTCATTGACAACAAATCCTACTACACATTTGCTTTTACTTTTTTGAAGTCATCAAAGGTTTATTAATTCAATGCTTCTTATTAGCTTCTTCTTATGCAATAATATATTTAAAAAGTTGACTTACTTTTTATTTTAAATTTGATATTTGGAAATTGAAAATTGTTTTAGATTGTTACAATAATTTAGGTTATATATTTATCGTTTGTAAAAAATATTACTTTCAATTTAATTTAATTTAATGCTTCTCTAATTTATGAATTTATGTCTTTATCCTCCTCCTTTGGTATACATGAAGGTTAGGTTGGTTTATTTTTATTTGTTTAGTTTTTTAGTAAATTGCTTGTTTTTTTTATGGTCTTACAAAATTTCTATTTGTTTTTGTTATTAACTAATTAAAAGAGTAAAAGATAAAAATTTGAATTGAAGAGAAAATTTGAAGTCTGTTATATAGATAATTAGAATTTTGGTATGTGTGTGTATGTATTTAATGTATATATGTGATTTATATTGTACAAAATAATGTTACTTAATTTATCCAACTATGTTTATCTTAATGCTAAAAAGAACTTGAATTTTCAACGAATTTTCTTGTCGATATTTGGGATTTCTGAAGAAAAATTTGTTGAAAATGTTTTTGACACGCAAAATTTTGACAAATTTTGTGGTTTTCCTAAGATTTATTTTTAAAAATTTTGACACCTCAAATACGATATTTTTCGGGTATTACACGAATATACAAAAACATAGTACGTAATCCATAATGTTGACTATCATTGTAAGTTCAATGTTTATTTGATCCCAATTGAAGCAAATTCTGAGTCCACTGCTGATAAAGGCTGCCACAAGTGCAGTTCAGCAATCTATGAATTCAAAGTTTTCCATGATGACATTGACCCGAAAGTTGCTATCTGATCCTCCATGAAACCTTAATCCTTCCTTGGACGAATTCTCCTATGTCGTCAACTTCCGGATGTCATCTATATGCTTGATGGAGACATCGATATTCTCATGGAGTACATGGATGAAAGCACACAGAAATGCATTTGAAAATCACACAACCTTCAATAATGGAGGAACAAAAAGGGATAGGGGTTAAGTGCCAGTGAAATTGCCGCTCCACCGGGGAGGATTGGGAAAGGCGTGACAGGTTAATGGAAAAGGGATTGATTTGGGGAGTGTGCTGGTTTAGAATTGGGGTTTTGTGGGAATTGATCTTTTTGTCGAATGATTTGGGTAGTATTCTGGTTGAGACCTATAGCTCAACAATAGTGGAAAAAGAATCGCAGACCTTGGTCTCTTTTGTTGTGCCAGTCATGAGCTTCACGTGTTCACTTCTGCTTTGTCCAAAAACAAAAAGGCACTTCTTCTGAGCTAGTCGCCAATCTTGGTAATGTTTTACCTTTGGAGAGTCCAATTTGAGGGAAGGTGTTTCCTCCTCAAAGAATCTTGAAAAGCTGAGAAAAATTTCGCTGTTCGTGGTAGCAAAATCAGAAATTCGAGGTCAACAGTAGTGGAAGAGATAAGAGATGGAGGAAGACATGAATAGGAGCTTTTACATACACTCACTCCTTATATGCGTGATTCACACACTATCTAGCCACATACACTAAATCTATGGCACGCACGTATGGTCAACAATCAGAGGTATTTATTATGCTAAGTTTAGCAAGTAGAAGTGTTAAATTGGGACAAGTCTAAGTTGGGGGTTCGCTTTGCAAGGTGGTGGAAGTTCAGATGCCATTTTGTGTATTAAGCCGAAAATATTGATTTTACAAATATGAATCCTCAAATTGCATAGCCTTGGAATAAGGAAATCCTTATTTTCTAGCGTCGGGCATGGAATTATTGGGTCGTAACTAAAAAAACCATCTAGACCGACTTTTTTTTTTGGTTTGGTGCTTGCAATTTCGATTAATTGCTTCAGTTTTCAGTTTTTAAAATTTAATGTTTTGGTCAGGTGAAAAAACAAAGTGAGCAAATGAAGTAATATAGGTGTTCTTGGATATGTAGTTACTATATTTGCTATAACAAGGCTGCCTCAAGCTACATCTCTACTCATTTCCTGGGGAAAAAAAATTAGAGGCCCATTTTTTGGCCAAAAGAAGCCCAATTTGGAAAGGCCTAAATATATACCAACCTGAAATAACCAACCAAAAAAAGGACAACCGGTGCATGAAGCATCCCATGTTCACGCGGGGTCCGGGGAATCATTCAAGGTTCAAAATTTTGTGTTCTGAAAGTGTTTCTAGTCTTTTATCTTCGATGCTTTGAGAAATAAGAGAAGAGGTGGAAAATGTGATTAGACAAGTGTCTGACACTTGGAACTTTTATAGATGGGTTATTCAATTTACATAGTACTTTTTGCCGATGTAGGGACATATATCTAATTTAAATTCTAATACTTCCTCCCAAATTTAAGGTGCTGAATATACCTTGAGTTTGCATTCATACTGAAGCTACGCCTAAATGGGTGCTAGTCAATGCAAGCACTGGCACTGAAATAGTCATGGAATAGTGCCTAAACATCAGTTGGAATAGTAGCCAGAACAGTGGCCTCAGTAGCCTGAGTGGTGTTGCTGAGACGGTCACTGGAACAGTGGAAAGAAATGTTCTGGTAAGATCAGGGGAAAGAAGATGGTGTTGCTGGAATAGTCACAAAAACTATGGTTTCACTGAAACAGTCTTCAACAAACTATTAGAAAAGTGAATATAGGTATAAGAAGGAAAATATTTTTGGAGCATTAGCAAAAATCATAGGCTTTGATACCATGTGAGGAACTAAAGGAGATAGGAGAGTGCTCAAGACTAGTGTATTATTCCTAGGAACTTATCAAAAGAAAAAAGAAGCGTACAAATAATAGTACACATATACTTTCATCTCATGTGGTACAATATATCTAATCTAACAGTTCAACTGATGCTACTTTGTAGTTTTTACACATGTACCCAGAATTTTTTTTAGTTCTTAAAATGCTGCTGAATAAGAGTGATCTTGCAACTTTGAAATCATAATTGACCCTCTATCCTCTTCCAGCACAGTGCAGATCAGTTTGAGAGATTGTTGAAGGAGATGTGTGCTGACGAGGATGGGGATCTTCTGATAGAGTCAGCAATTAAAAGGATTCCTAAAGTTTTTGTGGTATCAACTCTGGTCAGTGCGACACCAGCTCAACCCTTTATTTTCCGCAACTATCAGGTTATTACTGAATCCTCATATGACTCAATACTTAGGCTTCATATGAATAGTGTTTACTAGCTCTGCTTCTATTATTTCCTTTTTGTTAGTTTGTCATTGAACCCTGGTGTTGGGAAAGTGCAGTACCCTCCTGGGACACCAGAGATTTCCCATGCTGTCACTGAGAATTTGACTATTGCTGGCCAAGGAGCAGTAAGTGATCCAGCTCAAGTTGAACATAAGAGAAATGCTTTCATGGGAAGCTGTAAGCATCGGATATGGCAAGCCATAAGAGCATCATCTGCTGCACCTTATTATCTTGATGATTACTCTGATGGTATATTCTTGCTTGTGCTTAAAAATTTTAACTCATGGCAAATCCTCACAAGCTCTGTTTCTATGGACACATTTGTCATCTTTCCTTACTCTTCTCTCTGTTTAATTTCAGATGTATACCGCTGGCAAGATGGTGCAATTGTTGCCAACAATCCTACCATTTTTGCCATGCGAGAAGCACAATTATTATGGCCAGATGCAAGGATTGACTGCATGGTCTCAATTGGCTGTGGTTCTGTTCCCATGAAGGTATACTGTTGCTTAGCAAGGGTTGCTTATTATGATCCAGACTACCATCATTTTTCCTTTTTCCAGGCTTTAAAAGGTCTTGACCATGGTGTTGGAACTTGATGTATTCATGGATAGCATTTGCTTGCCTGTTCTTTTCCATATATTTAGATTGGGGAATCTGGAAATGCATCTTCGAGACAGTTCTTAAGTAAAATGTTGATTATGTGATACTGATAGAATTTTGGTATAATTTGGCAACCTCAGTAAGCTGCAGATTTGTTCGTTATTCTTAAAGTGTCATGATGTCAGGGGGTTTCCTGGATCATAGCATATTTTTTCAATATTCTTATCTTCTGCTGCTAATTCTGGAGTTGAATTCACGTTAGTTACTTTTAAGGCAACAATAGCAACAACAGCCCAGTGTAATCTCACCAAGTGGATGTCTGGGGAGGGTAGAACGTACACAGACCTTACCACTACCTCAGAGGTAGAGAGGCTGTTTCCGGTAGACCCTCGGCTTTACATTAGTTACTTTTAAGGAAAAATAGAAAAATACCATTTCAAAAAAAAATTTGAAAACTGTGCATGATATTTTATTGCCAAGCTTGGGGTTTACTCTCCATTGCAACCGGAACTTCTCATGAAGTCAAGATAACATTTACTTCAAGCCATTTTACTTGAGTATTCAATTTATAGGTGTTTCTTCTGTTTTTCCTGCTGTGTTAGGTCCGCAAAGGTGGATGGCGTTACCTTGATACTGGCCAAGTGTTGATAGAGAGCGCATGCTCAGTTGATAGGGTGGAGGAAGCTTTAAGTACATTGCTTCCACTGCTTCCTGATGTGCACTATTTTCGCTTTAATCCAGGTGAAGTTACTTTACATGTTGCCTGAGGTGAAATATTACAAGCTAAAGATTGCTTTTTGTCTTTTCAGGAAACCTTATTTCCTTATTTCTTCTTTTCCTGAACTTTTGGCATTTCATTAACAGTTCAATTTTTAGGAATCAGCCAGAACTAAAGAAAATGAGTTAGGAGTATGAGCTAGTCTTGCGCTGTGGTGATATTGAGTTATAATTTCTTCACATTCTTAACATGCCTTCTACATATTTGGGATGCAGTTGATGAACGATGTGGCATGGAGCTAGATGAGACAGACCCTGCTGTCTGGTTAAAGTTAGAGGCTGCAACAGATGATTACATTCAGAACATCTCTGCTTCTTTCAAGAATATTTGTGAAAGATTGTTGGAGAGGCCACATGATGAGAAATTTTCAGATAATTTAAAGCCCCATCACTTTTTCAAACCGAAGACTTCTAAAGCTGGTTTGTGGAATCATTTTAATTGCTTGTCATGATATTCTTTTGTCTCAGATGGATTGAAATTTGAAGGATTCGTTTTATTTTCAGATGAGAGCAGTCCTTCTTTAGGTTGGAGGCGGAGCGTGCTTCTTGTCGAGGCCCCAAATAGTGCAGATGCTGGAAGAGTCTTTCACCATGCTCGCTCACTTGAGTCATTTTGTGCTCATAATGGAATAAAGCTCAGTCTTTTTAATGGCATATCAAGCACTCAGAAAGCAACTCCAGGATCAACTTTTCCGACACCTTTTGCTTCTCCATTGTTCACTGGGAGCTTCCCTTCAAGCCCTCTCTTATACAGTCCTGATATTGGGGCTCATAGGGTTGGTAGAATTGATTTAGTTCCACCATTAAGCTTGGATGGATTACAATCTGCGAAAACAACTTCCACACCGCCCGAGTCTCCTCGAAAGCGTAAACAGCTTTCATTGCCTGTGCAATCTTTGTATGAGAAGCTAAAGAATTCACCTCAGGTGGGAGTTGTGCACTTGGCTCTGCAAAATGATACATCTGGTTCTGTACTGAGGTTAGATATTCCCTATTCTTTTGGTTACTTATTGGCAATGCTGCTTATCATGCTAATGTCATCTACTTCTACGAGATAGTTGGCAGAATGATGTATTTGTGGTTGCCGAACCTGGAGAACTAGCAGATAAGTTTCTGCAGAGTGTCAAATTCAGCTTGCTGTCTATGATGCGAGGCCGCCGGAGAAAGTATGCATCAGTCATCACTGACATCTCAACTGTTGCTGATCTGGTTAGGTGTAGGCCATGCTTCCAGATTGGGGGTGTAGTCCACCGTTATATTGGGCGCCAGACACAGGTATGTGTCGGTGTGATGCCCGACATACTTTATTTTGATAAATGCCTTTGCTTTAGGAAACCAAGAATTTATTAATTTGCTCTAGATCGCATCCAGTATTTTGTGTGGTAAGAATATGCCACCAAGACTGAAAGGTAAATTCTACAGACTGGTGGTTAAACCAACTATGTTGTACGGGGCGGAGTGTGGACAAGTCAAGAATGCCCATGCCCAAAAGATGGAAGTAGCAGAAATGAGGATATTGAGATGGATGTGTGGGCATATCAAGAGAGATAAGATTAGGAATGAAGATATTCGGGACAACGTGGGAGTAACCTCCGCGGTGGATAAAGTGCGGGAAGGGAGGCTGAGATGGTTCGGGTATGTGTAGAGGAGATGCATAGATTCCTCAGTGAGTAGGCGTGAGAGGTTGATCATGGTGGGCCCGAGAAGTACTGGGAGAGGTGATTAGGCAGGACATGACGCACGTTCAGCTTACTGAGGACATGACTCTCGATAGGATGGCGTGGAGGTCAAAAATTAGGATAGAGGGCGAGTAGGTTGCCGAGCGTATTTCTTTTCCGTACTAAGAGTATTAGTATAATTCTTAAATTGCTTATTCTTAGATCTTTAGTACTACCTGATTGTTTCTTTTGTTTATCTTATTATCTTGTTGTTACTATTTGTTATTACTGATTCTTTTTCATCTCTCACTGAGCCGAGAGTCTATCGGAAATGGCCTCCCTACCATCGCATGGTAGGGCGATGGTAGGGGTAAGGTTTGTGTACACACCATCCTCCCTAGACCCCACTTGTGGGATTACATTGGTTTATTATTGTTGTTGCTCTTGATCAAAGGAACTTATGAATTTCTTACTTTTTTTCTGAAGGTCATGGAAGATGACCAAGAAATTGGTGCCTATATGTTCCGTAGGACCGTTCCTTCAATGCATTTAACCTCAGAAGATATTCGGTGGATGGTATACCCTCTGAGCATTTATGTGATTCAGTATTGCATCTTTTTTTTCATTGTGAGATTTAATGCATGTGAGAAGGAAATTATATGGTTGGCATCATTTGATTGAACTAGTCAACACCAATCTGGTGAGTTTCAACATACACGGGAACTTACTTGCTTGGTTTCAAGTATCTGTGACAAGGATAAACTCTTCAGCACTCGGAGCTCGCAGAGGATATTTGCTTTGGCCCTGACAAAAGGGGCAGTGAGGTCTTCTGCAGATAAAGTTCTGTAGTGCTGATGCTACCTAATGGCTATCTGCGGATAGCCCTATCCACATATTCTTTTTATCCTAAAAATTTGATTGAACAAATCTATCTCGGGTTTGCCTAATATTTCATCTGCATGACTCTGAGATCTGCACTTGATTTTGTAATGACTGGTCTATTTCTGTCCCAGGTTTGAAGAATAAGAGGCCTGTTCACTATACTACATATTTTTGAATGTATACCTAAGTTTTATTATGAAGAATTGGTTAATCTCTTGCTCTCTGTCATTCATCTTTCGAGTAAATTGGGTTGCTTTTCTTTCATTTGTCATGATAGAGGGCTTAATACACCGTCAGTGAGAATGTTGATTCATTTTGTGTCATCTCTCTAAGAACTGTGCTTGTGAATTACTAGGCATACACATTTACCCAAGAAAAATAAAAGATGAATAAGAAGGAGGAAGCACTGACTCTTTTAGTATTTGTTAAACCTTCCAGATTGGAGCATGGAGGGAGAGAATTATAATCTTCACTGGTTTCTATGGCCCTACCCAACCTGTAATCAAGGCTTTTCTAGATTCAGGAGCTAAAGCTGTTATATGTCCTTCCACTGAGCCTGATGAAGTGCAGTTGCCTACATTTCACGGGTCAGGTGATTTTAATTCTTTCGACAATGGGAAGTTTGAAATTGGCGAAGAAGACGCAGAGGATGACGATACTGAACCATCTAGTCCAGCAAGTGATTGGGAAGATAGTGAACCAGAGAAAAGTGAAGGACGCTCTCAGTTCTTTTGGGATGATGATGAGGGGGAGTTGTCCCAATTCATATGTCAATTCTATGAGTCTCTTTTTCAGGGTGGTTCAAGAATAGATGCTGCATTACAACGTGCTCGTGGCTCACACCGGAGCCTAAGATATTCATGCCATTTTCCCAGCATACCATAGTTCATCGGTTGTCTCTGACCATGATAGTCCTGAGGGAGGCGTGAATCGTCCATTGCTTATGCTGACTACATGTTGTTTGATTAAGGCAATTTGCATGATCTCCTCATTATTCCTTATTTTGTAAAGAACAACTATACTTGTACAAGCAAAGGAAAGGTATTGCGGAAAGAAGCGTGGCGAAAATACAGTAGAAATGAGTAATAATTCAAAGAAGCTAGAGAAACAACCAATTTTGAGGCTCTGAAGTGTCCTTTTTGGTATTCTTATTCATTGATGGATGTTCCTTTTTTCCTTTAGGGCCCAGTTTCGCAGAATATTCCTTATAAGTTACTTTCACATTTAGAAAGGTTTCGAGTCCCAATAAGTAACTTGTACAGTGAAAATGAATTTAGTGGATAAAGCAGGGACAATTTTTTAACCACCCTTCTTCCACAATGAAGGTTTATCTTTGTTTTATTGTGAAAAGCAGATTCATTTCTTTGTTGTTCTTCTTGGACAGTGCTGGATGGTGACACAATTTGAAAACGACATTCTATTAGAATATGGTGTCCTCAAAGTGCTCTCTGCAATTTGTAGAGGAGGAATCCATGTGATGTTAACGCTTGTTACACAAAAACTAGTGGGGATAAACTCATGTGCTTTTGTGACATCATGTTTTAGGAAAATAGAGATCTAGCAGTCAATGAAGTGTGCGAAATTTATGCATGATTAGGGTTCAAATAATCTCAGGGGAGACAACAATATTTACGTGATCTCTTCCCTTTCCATTTGCTCAAGTCTCGGAAGATAGAGTTACCTATTATTGCTACCCATTGATATCGCCCTAGGTGATTTCCTTTGTGTCATTTGCAATTTTTGCTCTTATTTTGTGTTGGCTTTAAATTTTTGTCTCTCAAGACAAATAACTTTATATTTTCATTATCATAATATTTCACAAGTTATGTCTCGCGTCCTTAAAGAGTTTGTGTCTTGCCAGGTGTAAGTTTGATTTAAAGGTCAAAACCTTAAAGGCTAATCCATTCAAAGAGCAAACTGCGATTAAATAATTTCCTTTCGTCAGAGATAGACGCCTGATAGCGATTGAACATATGGCAAATTGGCCCTAAAATAATAGAGACATCAGAAGCAGTTAAGCATTGTACATTTATAAGAATAATTATTTGGTAATGGTCTCTTTAGATTAGTAAGCACTGTTATTTATTTGAAGTACATAATTAGGTTGTATAAGTACATCAATCTGTTTGATATTCCTATTAAAACTCCCATTAATTGGAATTATGAACATGGGCTGAACACAAAAAGTGACAAGGGATTCCACCACAAACACATTCCTATGCCTTAATCAATCAAATAGCCGAGGGATAAATATAGGGTCATTTTAAATTAATGGGGCGGCGTAGGCATTTAATCTTTTCGGACAATAGCAATCGCCGGTAAGAAATCAACACCAAATATATTATTGATGAGTCCATTTCGATTTCATTGCCTGTTGCTCCGATTTGGTAGAAACAGAGTGAGCTCATTTCATCTGAGTCATAGTTTAGCCACTACTACTAATATTCTTGACAGCAATGACAAGATAATAGCGACCCGAATATCGAACTGCAACAATATACAGCACCTCGACCAAATTTACTCCCAGATCATCCGAAATCATTTCCTGGAATTATATCCTGCACAATTTCACTGGAACAACATTATCAGATCATATACTAGGCTTGACTCCCCTAGCAAGGCTCTACATGTGTACATCAGTATGTCAAGAGCTGGTGTTCGTCCAGATACGTTCACGCTACCCATTGTTTTAAAGGCTATTTGTCAGGTTCTGAATTATGTTGTGGCACGGCAGCTCTATGGGGTTGCAATAAAGCACGGTTTAGAAACTAATATGTATTCTGAGAGTGGATTCATCAGCTTGTATGCAAAAGCTGGCGACTTTGAGAATGCACGTAAGGTGTTTGAACAAAATAGGGAAAGAAAGTTGGGGTCTTGGAATGCTATTATAGCGGGGTTGTCACAAGGGGGGCGTGCTAAAGAAGCCATAGAAATGTTCTTGGAGTTGAGAGAGAGTGGGTTACGGCCAGACGATGTGACTATGGTTAGTGTGACATCTGCTTGTGGTAGTCTTGGAGACTTGGATTTGGCTTCTCAATTGCATAAATGCGTCTTTCAAGCAAAAGAAATGGAAAAATCTGATCTTTTGATGATGAATTCTTTAATTGATATGTACGGTAAATGTGGAAAGATGGATCTTGCTTATAGGGTGTTTTCAAGGATGAAAGAAAGAAACGTATCCTCGTGGACTTCTATGATCGTTGGCTATGCGATGCATGGGTATGTTAGAGATGCGATCAAATGCTTCCGTTGCATGAGAGAGGCAGGTATTAGGCCTAACCATGTGACATTTATTGGGGTGTTGAGCGCTTGTGTACATGGTGGGATGGTGCAAGAGGGAAAGTATTATCTCAACATGATGAAGAATGAATATGGTATTGCACCCATGTTGCAGCATTATGGGTGCATGGTGGATTTGCTTGGCAGGGCTGGGTTGCTCGAGGAGGCAAGGGGGACGATTGAAGGGATGTCAATGAAAGCAAATGTTGTGATTTGGGGGTGCCTAATGGGGGCTTGTGAGAAGCATGGGCATGTGAAAATGGGAGAATGGGTGGCTAAGCACCTGCAACAGTTGGAACCGTGGAACGATGGAGTGTATGTGGTATTGTCCAACATTTATGCCAGTAATGGCATGTGGGAAGAGGTAAGGAGGATGAGAGCAATTATGAAGGAGAGAAAACTTGCCAAGATTCCTGCTTATAGTTTGTCAACAAGTTCATATTGAGAGCTGAAGGTGGACCTGCCAAGGATAAAGGATCAGAAACATTGCTCTCTTATAGAAGTGAGTGCACAAGATGGTTGCCATATGCTGCACCTCACAAAAATGGTTCATGTAGGAGCAATATATGACATATTTTAACGTACTTGTTGACCCTTAATTTTGATCACTAAATTGTTCGTAGTAATATATATATATATTTAGATGAGAATGTTGATTCATTTCGTGTTATCTCTCCAAGAGATGTGCTTGTGACCTGTTGCTCTATGCATACACATTTATTCAACAAAATAAAAGATGAATGAGAAAGGAGGCAGCACTAACTCCTTCAATATTTGTTAAACGTTTCAGATTGGAGCATGGAAGGGGAGAATTATAATCTTCACTGGTTTCTGTGGCCCTACCAATTTGTAATCAAGGCTTTTCTAGATTCAGGAGCTAAAACTGTTATATTTACTTCCACTGAGCCCGATGAAGCACAGTTGTCTACATTTCACGGGTCAGGTGATCTTAATTCTTTTGGTAATCGGAAGTTTGAAATTGGCGAAGAAGCAGAGGATGATGACACTGAACCTTCTAGTCCAGCACGTGTTTGGGAAGATGGTGAACCAGAGAAAAGTGAAGGATGCTCTCAGTTCTTTTGAGATGATGATGAAGGGGAGTTATCCCAGTTCATATGTCCTTCTATGAGTCTCTTTTTCAGGGTGGTTCAAGAACAGATGATGCATTACAACATGCTCGTGCCTCACGCCAGAGCCTAAGATATTCATGCCATCTTCCCAGCATACTGTAGTTACTCCGTTGTCTCTGACCATGATAGTCCCAAGGGAACCGCAAGTTAGTTAATGCTTATGCTGACTGCATATTGTTGCTTATCAAAGCATTTGCATGGTCTCATGGTTCCATACTTTGTAAAGAACTATACTTATATAAGCAAAGGGAAAGTATTGCAGAAGGAAGTAAACATGGAAAGAGAAGTAGTAGAAATGAGTAATAATGTTGAGGCTTTGAAGTAATTATTTATTTTCTTAGTTATTGATGGATGTTTTGTTTTTTCCTTAAAAAGTTACTCTCCTGATTTACAAAGGTTTTGTATCCCAAATGAATTTAGTGGATATAACAGGGACAATCTTTTTATCACCTAAACCACCAAGAGAGGTTATCTCTTTCACCTTCTTCTTGTGAAAAGCAGGTTAATTTCTTTGTTGTTCTACTTGGACAGTGCTGGATGTTGACACAATTTGAAACATGCCATCAGAATCTGGTGTTCTCAAGTGCTTCGTGCAACTTGCAATGTGTGAAGAAGAATCCATGAGATGTTAGTGCTTGTTACAAAAAACTAGTTGGGTTGAACTCATGTGCTCTTGTGACTTTATATATATGAAAATAGAGGCACAAGAGTGAGGCTGAGATTGATCAAGCGGGTGAAAGATTAGGATTCAAATCTCAATAGATACAAATAAATTCATGTGATCTCTTCCCATTTGTCCAACTAGAGGTAGTAAGTACCTAATAATGATAGAATAGCTCGCAAATAGGCCCTGACATGACCTTTATTTTAAAAAGATAGAGACATAACAAGCAGCTTAGCCATGTATATTTTATAAGAATACTTACTTGGTAATTGTCTCTTTACCTTAGTAAGCATTGCAATCTTAGGTAAACGTAGCTTTAGAGAAACTAGGATTAGTGCTTATGCCTTTTTTTAATTTTAAGTGCATGATTAGGTTGTACAAGTACATCAATCAAATAGCCATGGATAAATATAAGGTCATTTTAAATTTAATGGGGCGGCGTAGGCATGATAATCTTTTTGAATTATCCTATGATTATTTGCAAAGCAAGGGAAAAAAAAAAGGCTGGATTTTGATTGATGAGGACCACAGAGGCATCCTCTGCTGTCATGGATATGATTAAGTTCAGTTTTAGCACTAATTTAACACTCCCGCCGTTTCAATTTATTTGTCTTATTTTCTTTTTTAGTCTGTTTAAAAAAAAATGTCTCTCCAACTTTTCTTTAATTCTAATTTTCTAAGTGAAATACTTAAGACCACAAAATTAAAGAGTATTTTGATATAGTCTATCTATTTTTAGTTCAAGACCATAAAATTTTAAAAGTTTTTTTTATTATTTTCTTAAACTCTAACACAAAGTTAAAATCATACAAATAAATTAAGACTCAAGGAGTAACAAAAAGAATTAAATAAATAGAGTAGGGTCAAGTCTGTAACTATTATATACCCCAGATTTTCTTTCTTGACTTACGTCCTGAATGGGGTTGATCATGATGACTAATTTGTATGAACCAATAAGTCGAAAGAGACAGAAAAAGGTAAAATAATAGTACTAGTAGTAATTTATATTTAGATGTATGCTTTGATTGGAAGTTTTGTTGATGATTACATCTCCCATCCATCCACTGCTACAATTATGCAGAACTTCATGCTGTCCACTTTCAACCAAAAAAAAAAACATATGTCTATAAACACTATCATTAGCTCTATAGAATAGTTGCTCTTTAATGCAAGTTAAAAATACCAACCAATTCATTCTTCACAAACAAGCCTTTCAACAATCTCTGAAATTCTTATTCTTCTTTTTTAGTGGAAAAGAAAAAAAGAATGTTATACAGAGGTAGTAGCATCACTAGTAGGTTCTCTGATAAAATGAGTACAAGTGTGCCAGTTGAGGTAGGCACAAGGGGAACTGTAGGATCACTTTTGAAGAAAGAGATTGAGTATTTCAGAAAAATGAGCTGGATTGTAGTAAAGGAGTCTCTAATAATAAATCCTGTGAAGAGTTCAGTGGTAATAGATTCAGGTAGTGGCAATTCCTGGCCTAGTTTCGGGTTCTTGACGATGAAATGGAAAAAAAAGAAGAGAAGAGGAACTGGTGGTGGATTACCTGCAATGTGTTCTATGGTTGAAGTTTCTGAAATTCCAGGTTTCAGTTATAGAAATCTCAAGGTTGATTCTAAGAGATTCGAAGAAGAAATATCACTCTCGTAGGATCTCTGAGTTTTCGTGTCAGTCTGAATTCTGCTATATTCTTGTGTTTCTGATTGCCTTCAATTGCTTGGAATTTGAGAGAATTGTCAATCATCTGGAGTTCTTGTTTTGGCAAAGACCTTGGCAGTTGGGCCAGGGCCATTACATGTATAGACAATAGACGAGCACGTATAGATACAATGATTTATGTTCTATCATTAGAATGTGTTGTTCATAATCAGAGATCATCAGCAGGAAGACTTGTCTTCATTGCTTGGCCTAAAGAAAAAGATTTTGTTCATATCTTTTAATTGTATTGATTTCCTGTCGAAAGTCAACAACAAGATATGAAACATAAACATGTTTTTGTGCAGGTCAAAGAAAACTCCAGGTCTATTGTCATTGAAAGAAATTTGCAGTTTTTCCTTTCTGAAACAGAGGAACTTGAACATAGTAGAGAGTCATATTTGATGATTGTGCGTGATATGAACATTGTTCATGTTTAATGTTTTAGCCTGCAGCAAAGAGAACTTTATTGTAGTTCCTACAGATTTCATCTTCCATGTCATGGTAATTATTCATCCTTTCTAATGTATATTCATATATACTAACATAAGCAATTGTTAATAACAGAAACTTTGAGGCCACAGGTTTGTTCGTATCATTAACTCAAAATTTAAAGAAGCCCATATTCCACACAAAGCCAGCAGAAGTTAGACTATATAAAATGAACTTTATCAATTGAATCCACCAAAACATGTATATATCGTACACAAAAATTCGAAAAAAGAAAGCTTATATATATAACATTATACCAATTTGAAGTCACTGATTTGTAATTCATAAAAACAACTAAGGTATAGTATAAGTAATGGAAGAAGAGAAATGTTTGTCACACGTTAAACTACACGATGCTTTACACATTTTATCATATATAATTTAAACTTTTGTTTGTACTAGTTCAAGCCAGCCATAGCTTAAAAGTGAAGGAATCTTATTTATCTCAATTCTGTGAATTCTCGACAGATAAACACCATATCCGTAGAGACACTTTGGAGAATATATTTAAAATTTCAAAATTTTGAACATCTTATCTTGAAGGAAAAAGAGGATTTCATGACCTCGCTCATTGATAAAAAATATTAGCACATTTATTGGGATCAATTCAAGAAAAAAGATCAAGAACAATTTTTTTTTTTTTGGGGTAGAATAAAGAACAAGTTAAAACAACATAAATTGCTTTAAATAATGAGGCTAGACGTATCCTGGCTAAACTTACATCAAAACACTTTACCACCCATACCAGCTCTTAGCTCTATATTGTATCTATGCATTAACATTTTAGACAATTGACAAAAGCTACTCCTTTTTACAAGATAGTTTTTGTTCTTTTTCTTTTGGCTGACATTATTTCCATTGGTCCATTCAACGTTTTTGTACTAATTTTAACTATCAAAAACAAACAAACGCCATATATTCTTTCGTATCGGGAATTTCGACTAAATCCGATGCATCTACAAGTTATGTTGCTTCCAAACATTTTTTCATATTTCAAGGCTTGAACATGAGACTTTTAATTAAGGATAGAGAAATCTTATTCATCTCACTACGCCTCCTGATTATAAACACCCATACCAAGATGCAGTTTTGGCAATGTACATAAAATTTTAGAATTTTGAACAGCTTGCTCGGGGAAAAAGCACAATAAGTATGTTTTTATTTCAAATAACTACATGAAAAAAAGTAAAATTTGATTTTCTTGGTCACCTTTGCTGCAAAATTTCTCGCGAATACATGGTTCTAGCAAATGTGATGCTTGTCCAGTAGTGTCCCACACTGTCACAGACTGCAAAACAAAGATCTATGTGGTATAAAGTGCCAAACGGGCCACATATAAAGGCATACCTTTCTCGGCCTTTTGGCTAAGATCAAGTGTAGTATCTGTTCTTATCGCTTTAATATCTCGATACGTGAGCTCATCGATCCACACACGATATTAACTTACTCTTGGGCGTGCAGTAGCCTATCAAGCGTAAATACGCTTTGCGCCTGAGTGTCGCCTATGCGTTGCACTATTGCACGGGCCTGGCGCATCCCACCAATTCAGTTAAAAGATGTTTTTCTATTTGCGGCCCAAGTTGGCCCTATTATTTGTTTGCGTTACTTTGGAGTCATAGTTCAATTTTGAGCCATCAAAGGAGAGTTATGTGGGCTACTGTGCATATCAAAGTTAAGAGTGCTGCTTCATTGATATATCGAACAACATTTTGCTGGTGGATGTGTGTAAATGGCAGTATAATAGGGGCTATTAGACTTGCCATTATAGTTTAGGAAAAACTTTCTCTTTAATAAGTATATGTGAGTATTTCCTCGTAGCATTCATCGATCGCAGATGTAGACGAACTCTAAGTTAATAGTCGCGACATTTATAACTTTCTTTATTCATAGACAAAGCAGAGATTAGGCAAAGTGATAGGTTAGCGCAAGGCAAAGGTGGCTAGTCGATTAGCACTACTTTGACTTTTATTCGTAGACGGATTAGCAAGTATAATAAGAAATGCAAGTTTGAGGCATATGTCCAATCTACATCACTGTTTGAGTCATGTACATATCAGCTTTTATTTTATTAAATTTTGTGGCAAATTAAAAATCAAATAACTAAAATTGAAACAAATTTTCTCTACAGTTCTATGTATTTATTAATTTTCCCTCGAGTGAATTTTACCTTTATTTCTTTATAATTACAATATACACAAAAAAACATAATCATGGATTAAGCAAATATACTTAAGGTCTATGAAATAGGAGTTTTAATTCATAAAGTCAACATTAGGACGATAACAATAGATTTTAAGAAGTTTAATCCATTGCACAGAACCATATGGTTGAATAGTTTATTGAACAAACAAATGAAGTACTCTGGCCAAAATTCATAGCCTCTCGTAAAATGTATTTATTTCGGATGTTCACTACATAAATCTAATTAATTAGTCTCATTACTTGTCGAACTTCTTTGCTTTCCTCTATTATAAAAATAATTTTCATTATTCATTATCATTATTCTTATAACCGTATACCTTCATAACCTCCTTCATTGTCTCAATGATTAATGCTATCTTATTGTTGAGAATGAAACAGAGAAAGAAAAAGGAAGGAAACCAGAAGAAGAAAACAGAGAAGGAAGCTGATGGTTAACAGCAAGGAAGAGAGTTGGAGGGGATGAGAAAGTAGAGAAGAGAATAGT
>JACEIK010000244.1:96868-111129 GCA_018107945.1 Datura stramonium | reverse complement strand
ATTTTATTTTTGTCTCGTTACATGAAGTGTTCACGAATTCTACAATATGGGCGCTTAACTAATTTAACTTAATTATTTTAATTTTTCGTATAGGAAGGTAAGAGTAAACCAAAGGTTACCATTTATGATTGATGGCACAGTTCTGTGTCACTGTTTTCATGTGTATCGCACCTCAGCACGTTCCTTAGTTGTTCTTTTCTTCTTCTGTATTTTTCTTCTTTGTTTGTAGCATCAGTTTTTTGACTTCTGTAAGGACAAGAAGAGGAGCGGGGTTACCTGGAAAAGGGGAAATGACGAGGTTGCCACTTGGGTCGTCGCCTATTGACATCGCCGGTCCGGCGACCAACTGGTGGGACGACGTCAACGAGTCCGTTCAGTGGCAAGATGGGATTTTCTACTCCCTTTGTGCTTCCTATGCTCTTGTTTCAGCCGTTGCCCTAGTAATTTTGTCTCCCCTTCTCTTCATCAATTTTTTTTGTCTCCCCCTCTCTTTCTGTTCCATACTCTTTTTCTGCTGTGTTATTATTTATATAAATGGACACTTGGATTTTGTGTTTTTTATCTAAATTTGACGGGGTATGTCAAGATAAGTTTTTTTTCTTTCTTTTTTGTGAATTTGACGATCAAAGTAGAGTTTGGGAGCTGAAAATGGTACGATCAAAGCGGGATTGATGTAGACGATTTGTATAATCGACTCCCACTAGTTTGACGTTGAGATGCAATTGATAGAATTGCCGAGTCTAGTTCTTGTTATAAAGTCTAATACTTGCTGCTAGTTGGTTTTTTTCGTAACTTCTGTTAGAAATGGAAAATCTTGGTCAATTGTAGGAATGAAATAATGGAGTTTAGCTTTTACTTCTTTTTTTTCGTGTGTGGATATCACACGAAAATATGTTTCAAGAATGATTGATTACGAAGTGTATTTTAGGGGCTTCCATTAAGAGAAATTACTAGATATGTCCCTAAATATTTGGAGCAATGGACCGACTGGTTAATCATACTTCTTGTAGGTTCGGTTAGACTGTTAGCTTAAAACTACAGAATAGTTATGCTTAGTGTCAAATTCAATACTTCTTTTTCGTACTCTCCTTTCTTTCCTGAAGATTCTGCACAGGCTTCAGATGTTTTACTGGCAATTTTTGTCTTTATTAGCTATGTCAGATTTCCAAATTATTTCTTAATCAATTGTCGTGTAGATGCTGTTGTTCATTTATCTATAGCTTCAAAGCTTTGATCTTTTAACCAAGGTTTTCATGTAAGTATTAGGGAGTACTCCTTTCGTGTGTGCTTGTGGGGCTTATGACCTTTCCAATAAGCAGATGAGTTTGATGGAAGGGTGTTTTTTCATACTTTTGATTAATATGTGTTTCAGATACAGTATTTGCCTAATTCTGCATGTGTACAGAACTGTTTTCCTCGTGATGCTTAGTTAGTTTCGGGACTTTGGATTGAGTGTATGAGTTAATTATGTGCAGATTCAATTAATAAGGATCGAGTTGAGGGTACCCGAGTATGGTTGGACTACACAAAAGGTGTTCCATCTGATGAACTTTATTGTAAATGGAGGTAAAACAGACTCAGACTAAACAAACCGCCCTCCTGTTTTTTTTTTAAAATCTGAAATTTAGTTTTAAATGCAAATCTTTTTTTTTTCAGTTCGTGCAATTGTCTTTGGATTTCACAAACAAGTTTTTCTGTTCCATCCTAAGGTATGTTCTTCCCTGAAAAGTAACTTTTCAATTGTCAATCTTTTTTTTAAATTATGTTCAGTTTGTTTTCAATAGAATGCGACAATGTATGCAAACTTGAATGTGTTGCCTTGTCCTTATCCTTCATTTACTTTTTTCTCGAATTATTTATTCTTTTCTTTATAGCGTGTCAACTTATGTAGGAACTATCAGAAATCAGAATTAGGTTAGAACTGTACCTAGAAAAGTTGTCACTTGATGGGACCATTTTCAAGTGGAAGTGCATGATGTTATTTTTGATAATTGGAGCTGCAGGATGTCTTATATCTTTGACGCTCTTAATTTTGAACTTAATTTGTCATTTCAGATTCCTTACCTTTTAATTTATTCCTTCAAAAGGTCATCCTGCTCTCTGACTGCTTATATAGTCTAATAGCATTACAGCAATTCCTGTTTGTTTAATGTGTGAGCTAATTTGATCAGAAGCTCACTAGTAGATACTTTCTGTCTTTCAGATTTCAGTTTGAAGCTTATCACCTAGTTACCCATCTTTAACTTGCTCTAAACTTTTGGTTTGGCTGCGATGGGCCGATGGCGTTGTTCAAGTTCTTAGATTTATAGTTCCTCGCAGCCAGCAGCACCGTACTCTAGCCATGTCAAACATTTAGCTTTGACTATCATTTTATTGGGATGAATTTTCTGTTAGCAACAAATGAATTTGCTGAAGGCACTTCCACATTATGGCTTCTATGATCTCTTTCCTTAATTTGGGTGGGCTACTGCTGGACTGTCACTTTTAGGCTGATGGCAGGAGAAATAGAAATAAATAACATGCCACAACTTAAGCTGCTTAATTGTTTACTGATGTTAGATTTGCCCCACGATAACCAGGTGCTGACTCTGGCAATATTGGACCTACCAGGGCTCCTTTTCTTTTCAACCTTCACACTCCTTGTTCTATTTTGGGCTGAGATATATCACCAGGCAAGTGAAGTTGTATCATCCTGCAGGCAAACTGTTGATCTATTGATTCTAACTCTTGCATTTATGTCATGACAGGCTAGGAGTTTACCAACAGATAAGCTCAGAATTTCTTATATTTCAATAAATGGTGCAATATACTTCATTCAGGTTTGCCACAAACGTGTTCCCTGCTCAAACGCTATTGGACAACATGGTTGTTCATAAGGAATATAGTCGATCAAGTGTTATTGTTTATTATTATATTTTTGTTTCTTATTAATATGTGAATTCTTTTAAGATTCTTTCATGTGGGTTGAACCCATCTAATGTTGTGTTCTAGTTGATAACCCGTTGCATTTAGTGGTGATGGGCAGATTAGTGTAGAAGTTATGGGTTCTACTGAAGTAGGGACCAAACCCAACAACTTTAGCTCAAACCCCGTATTATGTTAAAAATTCAGTAAACCATTAGAAATAATAGAAGTCGAACCACTAAGTCAATTGCGTTGTGGTAGAATTTTGAAGACCCATAAAGTTTGAATCCTGGATCCGCCTCTCCTCATCGATATGCAGTCATATATATGTGCTACTTAATATGTTGAATTCTGGGATATTCTTCTTTCTCAAAGTGTTATGCCTGGTTCACATGGGGTAACATGCTTGGAGAATAGTTTAATTCCAGAGCCTCTCGTTTCCTCTCAGCTCTCCTCCTACTTCCATTATCAAATATTTATAGTTTGGTTCCGGTTATATCTTTAATTATTTTTTCTAAAGCAGTTGGAATATCTTTCCATGATCTTGCAATAAATGTTTATAGAACCATATGCAAATTTAGCCTTGAAATAGGGCTAGATTCTCCTAATCCCCAGCCCCAGAGGAACCTAGCTTTTCCCCTTTCCTAAAGGATAGATCACTTCTAAATTGATAAAGCTGTCCACTATTCCTGATTTCTTGTTAAGTATTCCTGACCGACCTGCTTGTCTCGAAAGCTAACAAGCTCCTTGAGTCTTCCAGGTTTTATTTCAGGTAATAAACTAAATTCACCTGAAAATGGTTTTCTTCAGGCCTGTATCTGGGCTTATCTCTGGGTCAATGACAATAGCGCAGTAGAATTCATTGGGAAGATATTTATAGCAGGTGAATCTCTTTATATTCATTTTCTTCATTTGCCCTATTTTACTGATGGTTAGATCTGCCTTCAAAGTTTATTGCTTTCTTTAACCTTGCATGTTTATTTGGTGCAGTTGTATCATTTATTGCTGCCTTGGGCTTTCTGCTCTATGGTGGAAGGTGAATTTAAGTGCTATTTTCTCCATGTATTTATTTTCTAAAGCATTATTGACCGTTCTTAGTTGACCTTAGACATGACTAAATTTCATTGCTTTTCCTTGTGTAATTTGTTTTTACAATCATCAGGTTATTTCTCATGCTGCGGCGCTTTCCTATTGAATCTAAAGGGAGGAGAAAGAAGCTTCATGAGGTTTGTGTACTACACATTTATCTTCTTTTTTAATTTTTGAACAGGTAAAGGTATTTACATTTTATCTTCTTACTTTATATACAGAGAGCTCAGTGCTTTAGTTTGGCATAGAATATGTTTGCATGTAAGGCATAAGATTTATTCCTCACAAACTTAAGTTCTCCTCCCTACAGCTCGAGGGGGAAAAAGATTTTAAACTTGACGTTCTGCTAATTTCCTTGTCCTGGGATGTCCTGCTAACTACTACAACAACAACATACCCGGTGTAATCCCACAAGTGGGGGATGTCCTGCTAATTGTTCTACTATATTATAATCAATCTTAACTTGCAGCGAATGACTGCTATATTTAGTCCAGATAACATTTAAGTGGACAGATAGAGTAAGACTATTCCTGAGATTGTATCTATATTTAAATTAAATTCTGAAGTGATAAAAGACAAGGATAGATGGAATCTTGTTGTTACATTCTTATTCAGACAGTTTTATTCAGTGCATATGGGGTAACATTTTGGTCATGAAACCACTAAACTGTCAAAGGTTGGGGGATACCATCTTTTTCTATTTAGTTTGGGTCGCATCATTTTTTTGACAATAAGCTCAACTTCAGCAAATTATTAATTTCTTTATCTGTAAACATGATTGGATGTACATTTATGGAATATATCAAGTAATAAAGAACTATGTGAGTACCAGTTTTTGGTGAGCAGGAATGGAATAAATTATAATATTCAACATCAGAGTACCATTTTTTGGTGGCTCCCCTTTCTAGATTCCTCTTTTTTGATGATTAAGTAAGATTTTATTAACAATCTGCAGCACCAACAAGGTACTAAGAGTAACGATAGTTGTTAGGAATTTACTCCTTTAAAAACGTAAGGAGTCAATGAACTCCACTGTATGGTCAAAATCAGTTGAAGCATTTCTACTACAAAAATCCATGTTCTGTAAGCATTTCAATATTGCAAAAGATAAGGATGATGCTTTACACTGAAAGCATCTACCCTGTACAGTTCCCTTCTATCCAAACCATCCAAAATAACATAGAGGTATTCTGTAAGTTCCTCTGTATATTTTTTGATAAGGTCCTCTGTTTCTTCTTTATTCCCTGCCCTGCCAACTTTTTACTGCCTCTACTAGGCATCATCCAAACAATCCCAAACAGGTATAGAAACATACACCAAGTTAGCCAGATGAATTTACAGCATATGAGTAAGTGTCTAAATGATTCAGAGCCCTCTTTTCATTAATAGCGTCTGCTGGAGAACTGAAGTCTTCCTCTGTGCTGGCTATCATATGTTACACATGTTTCATGTAGGGCTGCTATCCAAAACTAGCCACTTTGGGAGTAGCTCTGCTCCTCCAAGTCATCTTCCATGGGTATTGAGCCTATACAACCGCATTCTTCCTTAACAACTAATGTAGCATGCTTTTACTGAGAAGTTCCCATCATCCTTGGCATACAGAGGAGGGGGTCAGGCTAATGATCCATTATCATCACTCTTCCTAATTTAACAATTAGCACACTAACAATCTGTACCTTTGAAGTGTTCTTCAATGGTGCATCAAATACTCTTTGTTGATGACAAGATTATATAAACTTGGGAATAGTTCTTTCAGAGTGCTGGTTTCCAGTCTTTTGTCTTGCCATAGTTTGTTCTCCTGTTTTATCCACTTTGACATTACCGCCTCTTCAAACTCTTCCCATGGATTTCCGATTTGTCTCCCTACTACAACTCCATAATATGTGACTGCTTTAGTGCATCTACTGTCCATCAATTCCATATTAAGCTTTGACCACCCCTTCTACATCTCAAAGACACTTATTAAATAGACTAAAGCTCTTCACAACTAGTCTCCAATTGTTTGCTCATAGTTGACCATCTAATCAAATGTGCCCTCTTCGTCTCACAACTAAATCCCCATAAAAAGTTACTTCTCAATTTATTCATTTGTTTTTCAATTTTAGCAGGAACTGATACTAGTGAAGTGATCCCTGCAATACCTATTTGTAAGGTCATCCTTTACTCATATGAGAGAGATTACTTCTCTCAATGTGTTGATTTCCTTTCACATCTTTCAATAACTTCTCCCCATACATCAGTAAAGGCAAAAACTGCTGGATGATTGCTTCTCATCTCAATACCTTATTACCTGTATTGGTTGGAGGATACAGTTGCCTGGTAGAATAATTGAGGTTTGTGCAAGCTGTCTTAGACACCTCTTCTATCAAAAACTTTAAAAAATAACTTCCCCACATAATAATAATAACAACAACAACTCCTCATCATACCCTTGACTCCTTGTATTCAGCTCTTAGCACAGTGCCAAATAAACTTGTTGGTAAGTGCTCCACTTTACACCTTAGAATACTTGTTAGACTCATCTTCGTAAGCAATAACTGAAAACAAACTACTCTTGGCTGATTTCCTTTTCTTCTCTGCTGATGAATAAACAGAAAAAACATATATACCTTAGATTGGTTTGACTAGATGGAAACACAAAATTGACATATGATGTTTATGAAGAGAGAATTTTTTTGTCATTATTGATGAACCAAAGGAGTGTTTTTTTTCCTTAATTGATCATTACTGGCCAACTCAAGCAATTTTTGTGGTCAATCTGATTGTTCTAACAACCTCTTCTACATCTACGTTAAATGATGCTGATGTGAAATATGTTTGCGTTATCTGAAGGTTTAATGAATGTTTCTAAGCACATGCATACATGATAGATAATGCATGACTTATAGTTCTTAACATCTCTTACTGTAAATTGGTTCATCTGATGTGATGTATGCATGTGATACAGGTTGGATCTGTGACTGCCATATGTTTCACCTGTTTCCTTGTTAGATGCTTTGTGGTAAGATTTTATGTATCTGTTTCCTCTTCTCCTTATGCTGGTCAACCTTTTATCATCCAAAGTGCAATAGTGTCCTAGCTCCATTATTAAGTTCTGCGAGCTGGTAAATAAAATGAGACACTCTTAGCTTGCCTACGGGGAGGTCCAAGCAGGGAAATGAGGTTTTATACAATTGGTGTTTTAGCTTGTAAGAGGTGAAAACATTGAGACTATTTTTATAAAATAAAACGCTGTGACTTGTGCCTTCCTTCAGGCTTCAGTCAAAAGCAACCCAAATTACTCCCGGGAACAAATAAAAGAAAAAGGAAGCCAGACCGGGCTTAAATCTCTAAACAGCAGTTACTCTCATGTGCATGAGCTTTTTGCTATGTCTTATCTGGCTTGCTGCAGGTTGTGTTATCTGCTTTTGATTCTGACGCATCTCTTGATGTCTTGGACCATCCTGTTTTGAATCTGATATACTACTTGGTATGTCTTATTTCATTATTCCATGCTCCTTGTTCTTGCCCCTCTCTCTCTCTCTCTCTCTCTCTCTCTCTGAGTGATCACATTCTTCTCTGTGGCAGCTGGTAGAAATTCTTCCTTCTGCTCTTGTGCTCTACATCCTGCGAAAATTGCCTCCGAAAAGAGTATCTGCACAATACCACCCAATCAGTTAGCTGCAGTAGACTTTTATCGATCGTACACTTTCCCCTTGTTGACGCTGCAGAAGCTAAGTGGAGTTCTTCAGGAAAAGTGAAACTGCAAAAATGATCCAGGTGCAATAATTTTGTGAAAGACCAGAGATGTCAACTCTTTCCGCAGTTGTTCAACAGAGGTTAAGCTGTTTTACTTGCATTATATTGTTTCTGTGGTTGTGGCGTGAAGCACGAGACGAATAACTGTTCCCCAAGTTTGTGAAAATATCCTAGTCATGGTGTAATGATGCAGAAGGTTATCTCAGTATCGTCATTGTACTGGCTTGTTCTAAATATGATGTTCTGCATTTCCTTTTACTGTAAGATTGCACGGATGTAACTTTAACCATTATATTAATGACAATGTCCTTTGTATTGACTTTTTGTTTGGTCAGTTGGTTCTAATTTTTGTTGAACCGAGGAATGCTCAAGATCCAGGGGCAGACGGTTCAAAATTTGGGTAGATTAGAGTCGACTCCTCTATCTTTGTCCACTTATATATCAAGCTTTTGTCTGCTTTGGGATCCAATTACGTGAGTTTGCTAATCGACATATCACACGATGCTTCTTGTCCTACTAAATTGAAGCCCTGGGCCACTTGGTTGCTGCCAATTTAATAACACAACTTTGGTTTTCTAATATGGCAAAAACTGATTATAGAAAAAATATTTTTCATTTTCTAGTTCTCGAAGCTTTTTTACTTTGCCCTTATTTTGCTGCCTGCATTGTTCTTTATTAGCCTAAGGTCGCATGTATACAACCTACATAGATATTGTCAATTTCTAAGACTTCAAGAGAGGAAGAACACTCCATTCATGTATACACACTAACAAATGAATTTCTGTTAGGCGAATTTTCTCTACCAGCCAGCAATTCTCCAATCCAGGTCTAAATTACAAAAAGCATCTTCAAACCCAAGTTGCCCAGTGTGAGCAACATACCAACAATTTGACAAGGAGTGAAGACGGATAGTAACCACCACAATCATCATCAGGAAGACCAAACTATAACCTTGATTCCCTCCAACCAAATATCTAGGTCAATTTACAGAAACTGAAGCCAATGCCACTGGTTTACTTAAAAAATTATCTCATTTGATTTTGTGGAACTTCATCAACAGGAGGAGCGGCAAAGCGAACATTAGCAGGTCGAGCCACCACTACTGGCTCATCAGCAAACAATGCTTTGATAACTGCCGGTGTTTTCAGGGGTCTACGACCAGTCATACGTGG
The DNA here is from genome assembly GCA_018107945.1 of Datura stramonium. Classification (NCBI taxonomy): domain Eukaryota; kingdom Viridiplantae; phylum Streptophyta; class Magnoliopsida; order Solanales; family Solanaceae; genus Datura; species Datura stramonium. The sequence goes on along the minus strand of JACEIK010000244.1, from coordinate 102,226 downwards.
ATAGACGTCTTCTAGAAAATAATAAGCATGGCCTGCAATCATTCCCTGGAACAAGAAAGCTCACGTTCAGTACAGCACCAAAATTGCATGCCATATAAAAGTAATGAAAGGAAATAGGAATATTCAAACCCCTCTTCTAAAGGAAGTCTAAAAAGCAAGGTAACTGAGTGCTGTCATAAAAAAAACAGGTACCGGTGCAGGTAGAAAGGTCTAAACAGAAAAGCATCCTTTAGCATAATACTACATCGCAACAACAAAAGGAAACTAGTCAAAGATAGGTGTACAAAAATCCATGAGTGTTACTATCCGTTCCATATCTTGTTATATAGAAATGCACAAGAAGAAGTTGAGCTAAACAGTATTATGCCTTAAAATGCTAGACTCTGCATTCCTAGCTTAAAAATAGTTGCTTGCTTTGCCTGGAATATACTACAGATCAGCATCCAGCTTTGAGGGTTTATCAACTGGGGCTAAATCCTCAATAGAAAACATAAACATGGCTGGTTGGTGAAGGCATTGACACATCATTGTAGTTGGGGAAAGCAGAAAATAAGTGAAAGCTTTCTCACTAAATGAAAAAGTACAAAATCCTGGAAGATTCTACCGAGATATCCAACAGGAAGGCTCAAGCAGGAAAAAACCCGTTTAACTATAAACCTCTTAGAGTTTCATATTGTAGCGTGAAACAAGTAAAACCTAAATAGAAGCACCTAAGTAATCAGAAATGTACCAGTAGATCCACCCAAGCACTGGCACCAACAAGCACAGAGAAGCCCAAAAGAACCTGTGACAAGGAGAAAGAAGTGTGATGAGGTTATCGGCCACAAACACAACCAACAAACTTCATTTAAGTGAAACTACAAGTAGATTGTCACTTCAAGAAACAAGATATGAAAAAGATTGTGACCCGTGTAAATATTGGTATCCTGGATTCCTTGTTCTATTCTAATTCAAGAATTAAGTTTCTATTTATATGTCAATATTTTTTTAGTAGTTCTCCCAAGAAAGAACATCATTATCTACCAAATATCTGGGTGCTTTGAAACACTAACGGCTGAGCTGTGTAAGGGGCAAATAAGTTTTTGGATTTCTCACTGTGTCTTTCTTGTGCTAAACTATGTTGGTGAAGAACTCCATACTATGTTTCAGAAAGGTTTTCTACCCAATTAGATCCTAAAAACATGGAGCATGAAAGAGTACGTAAAAACATAGCTCTTCAAATAGCCCCTTCACAAAATAATGACGGCCAGTGAGTAGAGCTTGTCAACAATTGATTTTCAAAATCCTGCAGGATTTACCATCTTGAATGCAAAACATCACCTAAGATTGCATACACCCAAAACAAAATGAATAAGGAACGTACCACACAGAAAAAGTTTTCCTGGACTCAGTTGATGCTCTTCCACCCCACATCCCAGTCCGTTAGAAAAGGAAAGAACAGAAAAAAATATGAGTAGTGGATTTGCTGTAGCTCTTCAGGTTTGACAGTTCACATTTAGCAACTACAAAATATTTTACCCAAGTGTAACCTATGAAGTCTTCTTTAAACAAAGTCTATGATGGGTGATTTGTTAATTTGATATATATTAATACCTTTAAAGGTTTATTCCAAGTATTTAAGCTCAATCTCCCCACATAATCAAAAAGTAGAGCTTAGGTACTTAGATGAGTAAAAAGCCACAACTTAAAAGGATTGTTCATAAATGATAAGAAGACATGAATGCAACCACCTCTCAATTGGTGGTCTTTTGAACTGTCAATTTACAACACACATTACGTATTCCATTGCCTTGCATATTTTCTTTGAAGAGCTAAACCATAACATTATAATTTTAGCATTTCTCCTAATTAGTTTCACATGCTATCCAACATTACTTGCTTTAGAAAGTTATATGTCATGTTTTTAATCCCACTGTCATATTGAGAAAGACGTCAAGTCCAAACCAACTGCAGGCATGACACCACAATAAGGCTGAAAAGAAATCTGGCAGATTTTGACCAGAATTCTACCTCCTAATAAATGATTATCAATTCACTTCAGAAGCATCGTTGACCATGCCAGTATAAGTGGACCATGCAACACAAGTCCTCCGTACCACAAAGAGCATAAGTGGTTTTCCTTGTTTATATGTGCATTGTCATCTGTAAAAATTAAAACCCACTGAACCAATCCTCCCTATCACATATAAATAAGGAAAACCCAAAGATACTAGGCATGATCTTTGAAGTGTAGCACTTTCTGTAAAATGTCGGATGAGAAAAAGAACCAAGTGATTTCTGGGATGTGTCTGATTGTAGCATATACTTTTAGAGTGGCAGCTTAGCTCTAGTGAGGAACACCAGGAGTAACTGTAGCCTACTTCAGGATTGCATTAAAAAAATGGCAAATTGCTAATGTCATACCTAGCAGAAGAAACACAAAGATGCAACGGGAAAAAACACAGATAAAGCAGCTCTTGCAGTTAAAAGCTAAAGATTTGTGAAGCAAAATATGATGGATAGGGTAATAGACACTAACCCATGGGAGGTAAGCTGCTGTGAAAGTAAAGAGACCCAAAAAGCTCATGTGGATAAAGGGATTTTGCTTGCTCCATACATAAACCTACAAATAGTAGGAAGCAAAAGATGAAAAAGGAAAGGCTAAAACAGACCATAAAAGCTGAGTCAACAATGGAGTTCTACTGCAGAGGAGCTAACCATCATAAACGTCAGTGAATTGCTCAGGAATATGATCCTTGCAAATGACTCAGAGACATACGGTATCATACCCCCGACGAGAACAATTCCTGTTAAAACAGTGGCACCAAACAAGAGCATGTAGAAGAAATCTGCAGTCCTTCCCCTGAAGGAGTTCTCTTCAAGAAGCTTGCAGTACCGAGCTAGGAAAAACATGTGAAACAGAAAGTCCAAGTCTGAAAAAAAAACATTAAGAAAAAGGATATCAGAATACATAGAAAAGGAGAGAGAAAGTATCTTCTCGTGTTGCTGAATTCCTCAAAACAAGTGACTCTGCCTTCATCTCATAATCTTAGACACACTCGCAAATAAAAATACATAATCAAAAGAGAAACTTGTATGGCCGATTAGCAGGAAATCGAAATTCTCAAACTGCACAAGATAGGAGGCAAGGATAAGCCTAGTTTATATTTTGGATTTAATCTAGCATATTGCTAAAAACTACAAAATTCATTTCTGTGACTTGGGTCTTCCACTTCTCTAAATTCTCTCTTCTTTTTTTTTTTTTTTTGGTAGCAAACTTCTACCCTGCACTATGAGTCGAATATCTTTTTCCAAGATCAGAAAGGAGTGAATATTAGGAAATTGACGTCTACCAACATATTGCAATTCCGGTGACCATAGGCAAGAGTTATTAGAACATTAACCATAATGAGAAGAAGAGATTATTGAGCAGAAGTGCTACAAAACAATCAGCCAAATACAAAGTACTAGCTGAACCCAGTATTTAGTCACACTATTAGCTGAACAAAAGAACAAAGCCATTAAGGCTGAAAATATGCATCATTGTTCAACTGAAGTTATGCATCATTAAGACAGTCATTCTCGCTAAGCTAAAAGGAGGAAACAATATTTTTGGGAGCACGAAGCTAGCAGCTGGGAGAGGAGAAATTACCCATCTTCCGGAAGTAGAGAAAGTTTGTAATCAAGCGCCAGACCTGGTATTGCTTCACCACCAACTTGGGGTTCAGGTATAAGTTATAAGGAGATATAATCTGCAACATACACCCAAAATAAATCAATCAACCTACTAACTAGTTAGGACCAGCTATATGAATTCTGTATAGCCATTCTCTGCTTAATTCAGGTCCATTTCAACAACCCAAATACAACAAACAATCAACTATGCCCCAATCCCAACTTAATTAGGGTCAGCTATATAAATCGTCTGTATCAATTAATTAAGATCCGTCTCAACATCCCAAATTACAACCCCACTAAAAAGAATCAATGACGTACACACAACCCACAATTTTTATCATTAATATCTCGAAAAAGAAAAAAGCAAATTAATTCCTACCCAAATAAAGAAATCGTCCAATTTATAAGAAAACAATAAGAAATTCTATCTTGAAAATCTAATGCTTTTTCTTAAGATGGATGGTACCTCAAGAGAACAACCGATGGTGGTGACTATTGCAGCAGTGAGATAGGAACGGGTGATTATCGGCATCTGCTTGTACCATTCTTCCACAGCTTGTGCCATTCTTTTCCCCCAAAAACCTCCCTCTGTTCAATAGCTTTGCAGAAATCCCTAACAACCCAACTGAGAAAGCCTCTGAGTTATCTGGAAATTGATCAATTCACAGATTTGATATATACACGCACATGCATATAATATGTATATGTATGTGATCGTATTTTATTTAGCTAAAGAAAATCAAAGATGAATGGCAAACAGGCAAAGAACGAAAGGAATTCTTTTATAAGATTGTAGTTTGTTCTACTCTTGTTACGTTGAGGTATATGCCATTACCTATGAGGATATGAGCGCGTAGCAGTCACAGACCAATTAAATGATCCAGTGACGAGAACAGGCCAATGAAATTGTTCGGGCGAACGATATTGATGTCAGAGGCGCGTTTGTGATGACACTTGCTGTTGGATTTTATGTTTTAAGTTACCTTTATAAAAGAGGAAATTCGATTATTCGTCACTTTAAATTAAATTAAATCAACTTAAGTATTGTTACTTGTTAGTACTTTTTTTATTTATTTTTTGGTAGGACAGATTGAACTTAATTTTAACTCGCTGCTAGAGTCGTTAGTTAATACGGATTAGGTTCGACGGATCATTTTAATCTAATTCATAATTTAATAAAATTGAATTGTGATTTTTGAAGTTTATTCAAGAATGGGATATTTAATTCGGTTTGAATAAGTTCGTTGGAGTGTAGAGCTTGAGTAATATGAGTTGGGTCGGTCTGTGGGCCTAATCAGAGAACTCCATACTTAAATCTACTTAAACCATCGTTTCAGTGCATGGGTGAAATTTTTTTATCTAAGTTTGTGTGTAATGTGATATATATTGGAACAAAAGTAGTTTAATATTTCTATTTAACTAGTTGTATTGTTACTCATTAATTATTTAATTTGCTTATTAATATCTCTATTTGGTTCGAGTGTTATCATGTCAAAAGTTAATTATTTAGCTTCACAAAAACATCCAACAAAATCATTTTCTTGTATGGTTGTACCTTAAATATTTGCATAGACTGACAATGATTTCAAATTAAAGTCATACAACTATATTTTTTACTAAGCTAAGCTTAATAACTATTATTAGGATTATTTTGTTGGTAGATTTGAGGCTTGATTAACAAGTAGTAACAACATCTAATAT
>JACEIK010000244.1:82232-95549 GCA_018107945.1 Datura stramonium | reverse complement strand
TTTATTTATTCATTATTCTTGCCTTTCAATTTTTTTCTTCAAGGATACTTGGTGTTTTTTTATTAAATTTTCTTGAATTATTTTTTTTTCAATTAAAATTTTATCATAAAAATTTTAAAATATATTTTAAATATAGTACTTGGATAATGATTTGAGTACTTGCCTATTTTTACCTTTCACATCCGAAGCCTGTTACCTTTTCTGGATTCTTTTCCTTTTGGAGTGGGCCGGAGGCCCGAAAATCCAAAGGACAATTCAAAATTTTACTACTAATCAAAACCCCGCCTGCCTCCACGTTCAAATTGAAATGGTAAGATAAAAAAAGTTACACCATAGTTCTGTTTCGGACATATCTTCACAGAGATCGGAATTTGACCGGAAAATGGAACAGAAAAAACCGTCACAAACGTCATGCTCATCGCCCTTCCAGAACCTTCCATTTTCTTCATCATCTTCTGCTTCTCTTCTCAAAGACATCTCCAATTTCAAAACTCCAAAGCATTCACGGAAAGCAAATTTCAGTTCGTCTTCTCCTTCTCCGTACCGCCAGCCGGAGTTCTTCACCGCCTCGAAAGCCACACCGGTATCCTCCGTCCGCCGCCGTGGAAGCATAAAGCCATCCGCGGTGAAGTCGAGTGCTGCTCGAAGATTAAAGGCGTTCGAGCTCGAGCAATCGAAGTCAGCACGAAAGGCATTGAATGTCAAAGAGAGATCGTTGAAATCACTCGCGAATTCGCTAACCGTGTGGCTCAATTTCTTGCTTGAAAATCCTAGCTCTTGTGGCTGTGACGTTACGAAGTTTACTGGAGGAGTTGAGAGGTCCAACAGGTCGTGTATTGCGGGAAATGGGAAGAGAGAGAGTGGGCCAGGATACAGTGTCGGAGTTGATGTGCTGTGGCGAGGGCCTAAGAGGCAGAAGCATTTGTTATTGAATTTTGAAGATGAAGAAACAACAGCTTTTTCTGATTCCATGTTTTCCGGTCTTAAAGCTTCGCTGATGGAGATTTGCAGCTTTGACGATTTAAAGGAGAGGATGAGTGCTTACCTGAGCTTGGGAAGCTGTAAAGAGGTTTTTGTTACAATGACTCAAGTAACAAAGGTCTGTCCTTTTTCCTTACTAGAAATATGGAGATGCTAGTTTTTCAATTTAATCACCTTACAAATCCATTTTCTGCCGAATGGTTAAATAATGTGCTTAATCTACTTTGCTCAAGGAGATGATTGTGTGTTAGATGTTGGAATTAGATTTTAGACACGAACTAATGTTATGTGAACTTTTGAAGCTTAACGTGTATGTGAATTCCTTTGAGCCACAAGTGCATTTAGTGCAAAACTGAAAACTGTAAAAATGCAAGCTTTAGGTAATAATTGGATGATTCAACCAAGATATGATTATCAAAAACAACAACAACATACCCAGTATAATCCCACAAAATGGGGTATGGCAAAATATTATTATCACAGGTTAAAATTTATGGCTACTTTACTATGGTTTGAAAGTTAAATTTTCTCCTGTTTTGGTTATCTTTTTCAGACCATTGATGAAGGACGACTGAAAATGAGAGCTCATTGTCCCATGGTAACTGATGTTGGAATGAAGGAGAAAGCCTTGAGAATCCTTATGTTTTATAACCCCACTTGGCTTCGGATTGGATTGTACATTCTCTTGGGGGGTGACACCTTGTTACCGAATGGAGATGTCAATTCTGAACAAGAAATTGCTTTCTTGAAGATGGTGCTTGAGAGACAATTTTTTTCACATGTTGGTCTAGCAAAGACCTATGCTTACAACAAGTTAGTGGAGGGTTTATATAGACCTGGTTACTATGAAAAGTTGGGCAACATTGTCCTGAAGAGATTTTTGCTACTTGTTCTCATTCTAGATAGAGTCAAAACTCAGAGTAGTCTGCCACTTAAATATGGTATTGATGGACTAGATGGAGGATCTCCTTTACTTTTCTCTTTGCAATCAGATGTTAAATCTAGCCGTCAACTTATCAACAGTAATTACCTGCTTACTCTTCATAATTCTTCTTGTGTAGGTTGTTTATTCTGTTTTATTTTAATTCATGGATTGACATTTCTATATCTTAAATACATGTTAGAGTTCTTGTCATCGGATGTGATGCATGGTGAAGGTAATCTACTTGCGCATCTAGTCATCATAGGCTATAAAGTGACACATCAACAGGTAAGCATGTTGATTAATTAACTGTGTTTGCTAGTGTATATGCTTTTACTACATGGTTGAGTTTCTCTGGTTACTGGGTTGTCTCTTGTCTAATTTTGACAAAATAGATTCCTGGTCTAGCAGGTTGTCCCTTGGTTACCAGATTGTCTCGTCTTTTGCTTACTTTTACTGCATGTTTGGTCCTTAAAAAAAGGCGTTTACTGCATGTTTGACATCATTCATATGTGTTTTCTTATAGGTTCTGATTATTGTGACAATTGATATTGCCTGGTGCAGAATCCTTTGCTTGAGTATCAATTTGGTGTGGCTGATTTATTTGAAGACCTGGAAGATGGTATTCGACTTTGCAGAGTCATTCAGCTCTTGCGACATGATCCTTCTATCCTCCTGGTTAGCTTATAAATGATTGTCTTTCTCTCTTCTCCTTTCTTATATTCTAGTTTGGTTCCTTTTACTAAAAAGTTGTCATGAAGTAAATAGCTATATAAATTACATTTAAGAATAAATTAAAAAAGAGCCGTCACGAAGTGAATAGCTACTTCTCTAGATCCATCGCTCTTTTTAGGTTGGTATAATATAGAAAGAGAGTGCCAAGAAAGAACACATACCTATCACTTTTGGAAGGTTTGGAACCCTTACTCAACATAGGTTCCAAAAAACCAACATACCCTTTTTTTAGAGCGTATAAGGGGAAAAGATTGGTAACATAAGTCTTGTTGTTCTGTTCTATATCAGAAAATGGTAGTTCCCTCAGATACTCGCAAGAAGAGTCTGGGGAACTGTGGCACTGTTCTACAATTTCTCAAGGAGGCAGGTGTGCCATTGTGTGATCAAGATGGAACAATTATTATGGCAGAAGACATAGTTGACGGAGACAAGGAGCTCACCATTTCATTGCTCTGGAACATGTTTGTGCACTTGCAGGTAATATATAGTATTCCTAGTAATTATTCCATCTATGTCATTACATGCTAGAAAATCTAACCTTATTTCTAACGAGTTATGATCTATTACCTGGTGCTTTTGTATAAAAAAATTAGTTATACGATAAATTCTTTCTCAATTTACTCATTTGTTCCAGTTTCTTATCTATTATAGAATTTGTTGTTAGCTACAGGAATTATGAAACTAAATGATTGGAAGTTGAATTTAGTTTAGTCCTTTATTTCTTTTATATCCTCATGATATATTCTGTCCGTTCTGCAGTTGCCACTTCTAATCAACAAAGAACTTTTGTCTGAGGAGATTTCTAAAATCCGAGGAGTTGTTAAGGTATGCTCAGTTTGGACTATAGTTACTAATTTCATTCTACTTTCCAGAAAAACACATTCACTTAGCAAGGTGCTGGTTGAAATCAAAATGTCTTTTAGGAACTTAGTAAGTCTATAATGTGAGTAGTAGTGGTGTAAATTGGGTAAAATAGGAAATCTATGGATAGGTTTCAACCTCTAGTTCGTAATATTGTTTTCTATTAGTTGATGTGTTAATGCTCATTGTGTCTAAAAGAGTGTGTGTTTTATATTCACACACTTAAAGTCCCCCATTATAACTGAGTCAAATTAGATAATGCTTTTCATATTTCCCCTTACGGCAAAACTCAAATGGCTGCACTCACTTGGACATGCTCCTGAATTGGATCCAGGTATTTTTGTAATTTGATGAACTATGTGACAATGACAGTACTATTTTCTTTAAATCAACCCTGTGGTGATCCTAGTATTATTCTCACTTGATTTTGTGATGATGCTTTGCATTCTTGCAGTATTGTTACTCGGTGATCTAAACACTGATCATTTCACATATGGTTAAGTGATGCTTAGAGGTTTGATTAGTTGATGTAGATGCCCTAAAGAAATTCAACTCATACGGATTGTGATTCTATACAAGCATTTTGATTGCGCCTACTCTCTTGGATCGTCCTTTTGTCTCCTTTCTGGAAAACATAGCTCTTCAACTGTGATGCAAAGGAAACATACAGGATTTAACACGGTGAATATGCCTGGTTAATCAAAATATAATGAACTCCAGTTATTTGGATCTTTTGACACGTTAACCACTCAGTCTAGATACCATATTTCCAGTATTTCTAGAGGCGGTACTAACACTCATTCTTAGTTTACAAATAACCCTGGCTTCAGAGTGTTTAGCTTCCACTGTGGAGCACCCTAATCCTCTTAAAGTAGTAGACTCATTAGAAGATTATCACTACCTGTATCATTAGGGTATAGATTTTGCATATGAACGTGATTACCTGACTGTTTCAGGCAATTTGTGGAAGTTACGATCTCAAGTTCGAAAATTTTTCATCGTTGGTTGATGGAAAAGCTATGTGGTGCTTGCTTGATTATTACTTCCGCAAGGACCACCGTTGTTCCTGCTCTTATCAGGTGGTTGAATGTTATTCATGAATATGTCATTGCTTAACATTCTACTAATACAATTTTGCAGCTCAATATCATTTTGTGATGATATTACAGGCACTCTGTGAAACAAAAGAAGAAGTTTCCATAGTATCTGCAGTTGATTACACAGATGCAGTTCACAATTTTATTCTATCTCAAAAGCTGCCATTGCTATTAGGGAAATTTCCAGAGGTGAATATACATATATATTATGTTATATGTATCTATAATTATGTTATCACCTTGATAAAATAATTGGTTTAGGAGCAAAATAATTCTGAGTTTTCCAATGCAATAATGCTCCAAATGTTGTTTCCTGAGGATGAAGTTGCCCCCCTGCAAATAAGAGTACTTCTACAAGTATTTTTTTTACAGAGTAAGCATGTGCCAGGTTTCTTGTTTGTCCTACAAGTGTTTCAAACTATTTACATGGCTTCTGCACTCACATATTAATCTGAATGAAGTACCTTCTAATCAATCAGCATACAATCTTCTTTGCCAGGAAAATTATATGTTAAAAGGGCCTCTATAATTTTTAAACATTAACTGTGGCTCAAACTATTGTTATATTTTCCTGGGATATCTCAAGTAGCAGTGTGTTGCCGGCATTTGCTTGTAGAGTTTCATATATTGCAAGCATTAGCTCCTAAAAATTTGAGGGAAACAAGGATTTGCTACTACTATACACTCCACAGAATATGCTTGTTAGGTGAGCAACGCTGATGCAAAACAACCAATAGCTGTAATCTACCTGTGCAGTTACAATATCTGATAATGGAAGCTTGTTGGGTAGTTGCTCTCTCAGTCTTTTCGTACCAGAAGTGCATGCCTCCTTAAATCAATATTCAATACTCCCAGTGACTGGATATGACACTGTACATACATCATCTGAGCCTTTATCCCTTTTTATGTTCTCTAGTGTTCTGTTGAAACTATTCTCTAGTGTTCTGTTGAAACTCTCTGTTAAACTGAGAAAGAGAGTAGATTTGTAGAAATGACCTTGTCCCGACCTTAACCAAAAATTTGGGATTCATTTCATTAGTGGAGGAAACCATTTCTCTGCTATTATATGACACTAAATGCTTTTAACCCAAATACATTACCTTCTGGTGATCGCAATACCATTTATGCAATTCTATGAATTTGGTATTGTGTTTCACTTGTCGTCTTCCGTTATTGTCAAATCCCTCAGTCCCAATTCCATGTCCATCGTGCCCTTTTGGTTGTTCCTACTAGGAAAGTTACGTTTTACTGCTTATTATGTAATCGGAATAAATCATTTGACCAAAATGATTTTTCATAGTAATTTTATTTTAGTGGGCCAATTAAATAAAGCCATGTCAAGCTAAACATCCTAATTCATTGCGGGATGGCAGGAATAATCTAATTTTATACTTGTGGAGAGAAAATTGTATTATTGCAAGTTAAAACAATATATTTCTGCAGGTAATACAGGTCAGTGATATACTGGAAACAAATGGTGCATGCAATGGTCAGAGTGTCATTATTCTCTTGGTGTTTCTCTCATTTCAACTACTAGTCAAAAGAAACAAGGTATTATTCGTTGTAGATTATATGCAACTTGTGTCAGTCTTAATTTGGGAAAGTCATGTCCATTGATGTCTTTTAACAGGATCAGTTAAACTTCCACAAGTTATTGGGATTTAATTGTCAAAGTCCTGAAAGGAGGCGGCTAAGCACAGACCAGTGGTTTATGCATCCTGAAGCAGCTGTAGATAAAGAACAAACAAATTGGAAGGGTGGTGAAGGTCTCTGATGGTTCTTTAGAGGGATTTTAGTTTTAGAAACTTTATTTTTTATTTGTTTCATATAAAGCCAACAAACAACTTGAAACATTCATCCATATAGCTGTTTATATGAACTAGAGGAAGAAAAGTTTGGCTAACACCATGCAGCAAAAATCTTTCCGTAAAACCAGATGGTAGTGAGCACTGCAGACACTGTTTATATAAATTACAGAGAGCATAATTTTTACTGATGCCATACCACAGAACCCTTTTCTTGGAACCACAAAGTTGTCAATACTGAAGAAATTTTCTTTTTTCATCATATTTATTTACTTCTAGTTTCATCAAAGTTGGTTATAATGAAGTCTTTCAAGTTTTAATTTTCTTTTCCCAATGAATTCGAATTTTATGAAAAAGGTTCCCACTTCTTTATGGGAATAATTTCGTTAGAGGTGATCCTTCTTCGCATGAAGGATTCTCCCCTTTGTAACAGTTCTACATCCATGTCATCGCTATTCCTTTGAATTAATTTAATTTCATGGTCTTTATGACCTTTTTGATAATACAGATGCCGTCAGAAATTTTAAGGCTGTAATGGCTTGGTGGCAAGAGATGGCTCAAAAAAATAACAAATGCACTTCTAAGGAAACTTCTAGAAGTCCAAAGCGGTCTTTCATTTTTAGAAGGAGCAATGATACTCAAAAAGGTAATCATCCATGACATTTTAGACTTTCTCTGCGATGTTCAGTCCTTCAAGTCATTTAACTTGAGTTAAATGCTGTTGGCAATTGGGCTGTGATACAGATTTGAAACGATTTTAGCAACTTCTACATCTGTCATTTATGTATTACTGTGTAAATCCTTTGCTGTAACTATTCTTGGGAACATGTCTTTATTCCCTTAGATAACTATTCTTCTTTTATATAACGACTTCAATGTAGATGTCACAACTATCTATCTTCATTCTGTGCTTTGTCATCTGAGGTGAAAATTTGAAATTATGCTTCAATATAGTTTTTCCAGCCCTCAAGTCAGCTGAAAGATGTTTGTTTCATTGTTTCAGAAAATGCTGCAAAAGTAATACAGTCACATTTCAGACGGTCAGTGCAGCAACGCAAATATTTGAGAATTAAGAATGCAGTTTATATCTTGCAAGCTGCAATACGAGCATGGCTATGGGTAAAGAAGGAACCATCAATTCAGTTCTTTGGTTCTCCAACAAATCTGGCATCACTATGTGGTAATGCTTACTTTTTTTTCCCCTTCTGCTCCAGTACTAGATGTTAAAATTTTAATTATTTACTGTATTGCTACAAAATGAACAGGAACAAGGAGCCGTTCAGTAAATTTGGAAAAACATGCAGCCTTTATGATTGATAGACATGCTTTTCTTAAGTTGAAAAGATCTGTAATAATCATCCAGCGTGCCGCGAGAGACTGGATTTCTCGAAAACATGTGACTAGAAACGCGTTGCCGCAAAATTTGTCCACTCCAACTTTCATTGATGCTGCCATTGTCATACAAAAGTGTATTCGTGGGTGGATAGCAAGGTCTTCTCTTGTAAACACAGAACAATTTCCCGAAGTTCCTAAGGAATGTGAAGATAATATTCATCATATAAATGCTGCGGTAATAATCCGATGTGCTTCAAAGGAATATAAATTAAGCAGTTCTCTACACAGCCATCACTTTGCAGCAACTAAAATTCAAAGTTACTATCGTGGATGGTTGATGAGAAAGAATTTTGTCGATAGGAAGCAAGCAGCAATAAAAATACAGAGCATTTTCCGATCTGCAAAATGTTTGAGGGATTTTCATTCCTACAAACAGGAAACTCTGTCAGTGATTACAATCCAGGCTTATGTACGCAAATGGATTGCTAAAAGAGTTGTTTATAGGCATAAAATTCAAATTATTTTGATTCAGGTAAATATTTCTTGAAATATTGAAGACTTATGCATAGATTGATTCATTTTTTTTTACTTCTGTTATAAGATCAATATTGACCTGCCATATATTGTACGTGAGTACACATTTTATTTGGTGCTTCAGGCTTCTTTAGTCAATTTGAAAGTACATCCTGTTGAGGTCAACATATAGACAAAGGACTTAGGTGATGTAGCTTCTCTTTGCATGCATTTGCCTTGCGTTTTCGTTAGTTGTATCCTGCTTCCTTCCAGAAATCATCAATCACATAAGGTACAGGGTTCCAAAATGTTTGTGACACAAGTCAAAATGCAGAATTTTAGATCATTTCCTATCATGAGCAGATTGTACTTCTAAATATTGTTGAATCATTAGCCTAGTGGATAGGCGTAGTGTTTCTTCAGGCTTAAATAGCGTGTTTTCGCCAGTTAGCATGAGGAGACATGTAGATAGACAAACCAGAAGCATTATAAGCTTATCTAAGAAGATAAGGATTTTATTAAGCGTTTGTATTTCTAAAAATTGTTGCCTTAATTTGGAAAAAATGTTGTAAATGCAACACATTGTTTTCATACTTCTTGCCGCTGTTACATCCATACAATGCAGACAGCCAATTGTTGTGTTATTTCTGGCCTCTGTATTGATAACCTCTATGTGACCCCTACATTAATTACTCTAACAAGGATTGCATATAGCATCTCATGCAACTTTATCATGATATGTCGTTGTGCCAGAGCCATTGTCGTGGCTGGTTAACAAGGAGAAAATTGCTCATTGAAAAAGAGGCTGCTATAAGGATTCAAACTGCTGTTCGAAGCCTGAAATACCGGAAAGCATTCCTTCACCAAAAGCACGCCACTTTGGAAATACAACGGTTTGCAAGAGGAGCCATTACTAGAAAGAGGCTCCTAGGTGCCTTTACTTTTCAATCACAAATTTCGTTATTGACTTTTCTTGTTCAAGTCTAATCAACATAATGCATGGTATTCCAGGGGCCTCTTGCTACCGTAACGTCTCAAAATTGGGTTACCAAACTCTTGAACTTAAAATACTACTGCAAGCAGTAGTAAAGTTGCAAAGGTGGTGGAGATGTAGATTGCTTGATGAACAGAGAACAAAAGCAGCAGTTGTCATCCAATCGCATGTCCTAGGATGGATTGCCCGGCAAAGTGTTTCAAGAAACAAGGAACAATTACTTCAAGCAGTATTAAAGTTGCAAAGGTGGTGGAGAGGTAAATTGCTTCTTAAACAGAGAACTAAAGCAGCAGTTGTCATCCAATCACATGTCCTAGGATGGATAGCCCGGCAAAGTATTTCAAGAAATGAGGACCGATTACTGCTAGCAATATTAAAGTTGCAAAGGTGGTGGAGAGGTAAATTGCTTCATAAACAGAGAACAAAAGCAGCAGTTGTCATCCAATCGCATGTCCAAGGATGGATAGCCCGACAAAGTGCTGCAAGAAAGAAGCAACTGACACTGCTAGCAGTATTAAAGTTGCAAAGGTGGTGGAGAGGTAAATTACTTCATAAACAGAGAACAAAATCAGCAGTTATCATCCAATCGCATGTCCGAGGATGGATAGCCCGGAAAAGTGTTTCAGGAAACAAGCACCGAATTGTTGTGATCCAAGTAAGTTATTGATCTCTCTAATAGCACTGTGCTTTGTTAACATTCTTGAGGCAACTTCTGAAGTTCACATGTTAATTAGCTGTCATTTTATTAATTCTTTTTTGCAAGAATGTTTCTTCTGCGTTGTTTATTTCCTTTGACAATGGCTGGAGAATTAGATTTTACTTCCAGCTTTTCTTGTCCACGTTTTGAAGATGAACAACGAGTATTTCTCCTTATTCTCTTTCATATTTATCTCTTCCTGCACAGCAGATTGTAAAAGGTTTTGCTCATCATCTTAAAAACACCCTATAGTGTGTATGATATGACCTTTGCATCCAATCATTTGTTTCTAATTTTCCCTTTGTAGTTGATCACATCTTTCTAAGATATTCTTTACCGATTGTGTACTTCTAGATCATCCGGAAACTCTATTTTGTTCATGGAGCAATGCTGAATGATAATGCCTTAAAATGTGTTTGTTAGTAGTTCTATTTAATATAACAGGAATGGCCCAGAGCAAGTCAAATAAAAATCTTTAAAATCTCTGGAATGCAGCAGGGTGAATTTAATAGGCTTTGCTGCATTATACGTACGTTTCACAGCATTTCTATTATCAGATAGAACTGGTGTAATGAATTGAAGCAGGGTGAATTCGAAGTAATTCCCACAATTTTCCATCCACTCTGCATTCTAAAGCACAGGTGAAATTATTGTTATGATCTTATAGCGAATTAGCAATTTCCTCTATGAATGTAAGAGCTATGAGGAAAGCAATTGGGGAATGTATAAAGGTGAGAAAGATTAGAAAGAAAAAGACTCTAGTCTGAAGAAATAGAGTGGGTATATTATTTAACCATATAGAGAATGGTCATGTAGTACCATTAGATAAAATATATGGCTCATATATGCTTAGGTAGTTCTTTGATTTCATAACTAAGTTACACATGGGAATATGTATAAGGATATACTATCTCAACTATATGTTTTCACTGTCTCAGCTATATCTGTCTGTGTCATTTTGTTTTTTAACCATATAGAATGAAGCTCAGTGTTACAATATTAAGCTCTTGTACTGATTGTGCCTATACTGTAGGGAGTCTTCTAGAGTTATGTTCCGAATATATGTGGAGCTGAAGCAGCAGTATCTGCATTTCTTTTTGAACTTTCTTTCTTTCATGCTTTATTTTTCACTATGCAGGCATACATGAAAGGCTACCTTGCAAGAAAAGATTTAAGAGGGCAGCTTCTTGATTTGCGTCTAAGAGTACAAAAATCTGCTGCTAATGTTGATGATGGTATGCGCATAATAAACAGACTTGTTGCAGCACTGTCAGAACTTCTGAATATGAGAAGTGTCAGTGACATTCTTCATATCTGTGCAACTCTGAGTAAGTTTCTTGTGCATCTGACACAAATGTCTTTGATCATCTCTTGTTTTCAATGTCCATTTACTTAACAATGTTGGGCTTTATATCTCATATTTCGTTGCTCTTAACTGAGTTGCGCAGTCGTGCCTGTCCGTGTTGTCCTTTTATTTGCTGTGCAGCTCTCTTCTATAGAGAATGAACTTTAATTTGAAATTAGATGTGTAGAACGGTGCATGTTTAGAAGCTCATGAATTTGCATTCAGTCAAGAATTCAAGATTGTTCACCTAGGGATCATTTCATAAAACAATTAATTTCCTCTTTTCCCTATGACAGATATGGCAACACAACATTCACAAAAATGTTGTGAAGAACTTGTCACTGCGGGTGCTGTTGGAACATTGTTTAAGCTGATCCGCTCTCTCAGCCGGAGCATACCTGATCAAGAAGTTCTTAAACCTGCTCTCTCCACTCTCAGAAACCTTTCCCGATATCCACACTTGATTGATGTACTAATTGAAAGCTGTGGATCACTGGAAACAATCGTATCGGAGTTTTTAAGGTTTGCTGCTGAAATATTGAGCAATAAAATAAAGTTTCCAATGTACTTCAGATAACATAAGCTTTATATATTTCTGCTTTGCAAATGCTTTTTCAGAAACAAAGAAGAGGGGTATTTCATTGCTTCAGACCTTTTGAAGAAGATATTCGCAGAGAAAAAAGGTGTTGAAGCTATGCGCAAGTCGCCTGCTCTTTTGAAGAGACTACACAATCATGTGGAAGAGCTTTCAAGAAGAGCAAAAGCTGACAAGAGGTCTGCTCTTTAGTATACCAACCCCAGTTGCTTAATCTTCTTTCTCCATACCTTAGATTATAGTGAGCTAATTGGACATAATTTATGCAGGACTAAACCTCACGCAATGAAAGAGCCTGTGGACAAAAGATTGAGAGAAGCTGTTGAGATATTGGAATTGATTAAGGTGTCCATGGGAAATCCAACTAGACGACTCTCTATGAAGGTGTAAGAATTTTCTTACTAGTTGGATAAGACTCCTTAAGTCTTTCTTGATATTGTTATACATGCAATTTGTACATCATGTTTAGCAAGAAGGAATAGAAACCTTGCTTGCAGTTTAATATCTGAATTGTGAAGAGAGCTTCACTTTATCTTAACTTGCCATTCTCTAACACCATAATTGATCTGACTTTTAGTTAAGTCCATTAGGGACTCTAGGTGATTGTCTGAGAACATCTAAGTACTTGGTAACTTGTTCCACTTATTAACCATGATGAGAGGACTAAATTGATCAATTGCCTTGTGGGTCGCATTAAATCTGGATAAGATAATTTTAGATTGCATTGATCATACTGCGTGTGTGGCTTTTGCAAGTTGCAGCCTTTTGGTTGAAACTCATGCAAGTTGTAATTTTAAAATCATTTTGGCAGGGACAAGTTGCAATTCATTATTAAACTAAAAGTTAGTTAAAGTAGAAGTGAAGTAAAGGGGGCCAATGGGCCCACCCTGTGGCTGCCGTCCAACCTTTATTTCAGATTCCATGTCCAAAAAATATCACCACCCACCAACTGTTTAGCCTAAAATTTATTTAACTGAAATTTTAGGTTAAACAATTCTACCCTCTTTTTTTCACTTTTCCGTTCACATTATCCCCTTTTCTGCTCCCTCGGTAAAGATGATGATATTTCGCATCTTTCCATGTTTTCTTCTTAATTAACCAGATTTCAAGTTGCAACGGTGTATTGAATTCTGAAACTATCGTTACCAGATTTTCCCTGGAGATCGTGCATAAGATTTGGGGTGCGCTTCTATACAGTGGGAAATATTTTTTCAATTTTTTCAGTTGGTTAAAATATTTTAAAAATTATGATAATAATAATAAATTGATTTAAAATGAGAAATAATTTTTTTAATGAAAATTTAAAACGCAAATAATTTAATAACTAACTTTTAAATATATTGTCTCCTCTCAACCTATCCAACGCATCTTGATCATTCCATCTCCACCCACTCCCAAACCATAATATGATACCAAATTATCACATCAAATTGATAT
>JACEIK010000244.1:0-78424 GCA_018107945.1 Datura stramonium | reverse complement strand
TGAAGAGGAATTCACCGACACATTTCGGTCATTTGAAGGTACCCCATACTTTCTCCTACTCTCGGAATTTCTGAAGCAATTGTCTGCAGATATGGCAGTCTTCCCTTGACAAAGGAGTCAAACCCCCTCTCTGTAATGGCAGATCTTACTGTAGTAGTAGAGCATATTTCAGGCTCATGCTTTTTTTATCCTCGGCTGGCAGTACTATTCACTGAATCTTCAAGCTTAGCAAAGCTGTCAGTTTTTATTTTGAGGAATGTAAATACGATCTGCTGTCATGGTTGGTCCAATCCATAGTGAGGTGGTAATTAAAATTTTATGCTCTTGTATTCTTACTTAAATAGCATTTTTGACTGATGTTGTAACACCAACTTTCTGGAGATAGCAGCCAAACCATGGAGGAAACAGTGTCAGTGGAGTTTGTTATAGTACTCTATGCTTCTTGAATACAACTTTTCCATCCTATCTGCTGAAGTTTTTAATCATGAGCTCTCTTAGAGTTGATTTTGAAAGACAGCAGGAGTGTACATCCATTTTGCATAATATTGTAACATCAGGTTGAAGCTTAACAGAAGAAAGTGGAAAATGGAGAGAACTCAGCTTTCAACAAAATATTTTTGCATAATTAATAAAATCTCGTTTACATGATTACAGTTCCATTGGAGTGAATACAAGGTTAGGCTTGAGCTTGACTTGTGCAAAATATGAAGGCAGGGATCAGGCTGAACAATTATTTATTTGATTGCACCATAAACTGCCTTCCAAGTTCCAACAGGAGAGACTAGAATGAAAATCGTTTTTACGGGCATCCGNATCTCATTTTTCAAATATAAGACTATAAATACCTCTAAAGTTAATTGTCTCTTTTTTTAATTGACGTGGCAAGCCATGTGGGATTTATTCCTCCACCTAAACAAGTCAACTAAAACTAATAACTTGTTGCTGATCCATTTATAATACTCGTGACTTAATCCTCTACTAATACTATCCATTGTTGTTGTTCATTAAATAACCGATGACCCGATCCTAATTGTGGTGCTAATGTCATTATTCAACTTGATATAAATAAATCATGTGATAGACTACCGGGCAATTTCTTTCTTATGTTTTAAGAAAAATGGGTTTCCATGAAATATGAATCCTTGTCAAACAAGGGGCTCCTATCCTGAATGCTAAACAAACTATATAATAATTCTGATTTTAATGGATTTAGCATGCAGCCCAATGGTCTCAAAATTAATTAGGATTTCTTACGCAAATATTATTTTTAAAAATTATAATTTTTTTAATAAAATTTTTGCTTGCTGGACATTGATCAATGGGCGTTGGGTCTCGGCATATTATATTTAACATATTTAGGATATATATGGTGTTAAATTAAATAAAAATATAAATTAAATTTTTACCATATTTAATCTACTTAAATTATGAAAGAAATTAATACTTATGTCATTTATAAAAAATTACCGTATTTTATAATTTTTATTCATTTAATTATGTATAATGTATATATATGCATATTATGTAATTAAGAAAAATAGTTGTAATCTTTGTAATTATAATTTTGGCCGTTGTATTTATGTAACCTCCCCAATTAATTATTTGTCTTATGCATAACATTATCATATTCCGCCTGTGTAGAACTTGTAATAACAACCTAGATTTTCATTAAGGTTATATTGTAATTTAAGTTTAAAAATAAATAAAAGAATTAAGGGTTAAAAATAATAAAAATAAAAAATTAAAAAAGCGGATGTTTTAAAAATAAAAGGTCTTGGCACGTTTCTCACGCCGTAAACGTAGTTGACAAAAAAGCGTAAAAGAAAGAAAATCGATGTATAGAAAAGAAAAGAAAGGGAGAAAAAGAGAGGAAAAGTGAAGAGAAAGATAGAAATTTTCTACCCAAATCATCAACGTAATGATTTTAATCTTTTTGATAGAGTTTATTATGCGCATTATAAGAAAATTTTCGTGGTATAAACATGGAGAAATTTTGAATAATTCGTAAAGTTTAGCCCTAGGGTTTTTCAACCCAAATCATCAATTTGAAAGGGGAAAACTTTATCAAAATTTGATTTTGATTACTGCTCAATCCTCTCATCGAGGAGACTCAAGGTCAGGTCATGTTCGGAAATTTTGTCCCATTGCCTAGAGTTGACTTTTCGATCAAACATTTGACCGCGAATTTGACTAAAAATTAAGAAAACATCTACCAAAGTATTTTTGACCAACTGCACGGTCCCTTCCTTCAATTTGAATCAATTTTAATTAATTAAACAAATTAAATTATTAAAAAGTGTGTTTGAGTTGTGAATTAAGTAAGTGAGACTTTAAGCTTTGAATGCTTGCTTTTCAAATCCGTTTTTAAAATGTGTTTTGTCCGTCTGGGTCCATGTTCTTGCACGAGCGTGCTGCTTGCGTAATTGGTGGTCGTCGAGGTCAACCGCGTATATCTTATATTTAAGCATACCAAACTCTCTTTTTATTACAATTACTTTGTGAGTGATACTACGTGAGCCATGAGATCAGTATCGGGTATGTTCCTAGATATTATTGGGCATTGTGTATGCGTTTTGACAATACCGGCATTTTGCATGCCATTGTAAAATCGTGGCGTTGAGTAATTTGCTTAGATGTCATTCATGACATGTCCTCAATGTAAATTATGTTGAAATATATAGTATTCTTGATAGTTAATTGTGTGGATCTTGTTGAAGATTATATTATGATATAATTCTTGTGTACGTGGGTGAGTTGTATGTATATATATATAACACTTCGTCGGTGATATTTGTAGCTTGCGCCGCGATCTTAATGGGTTATATTTATATAGCTCACTCCTTACTTCATGCATGTATATGCATATATCATTGTGGAGCGTAAGACTAGTGGTCGACGAGTTTGTTTGCATAGATTATGTTGCCGAGGTGAGCCTTCGATACACTGTGGAGGTTGTCGCTTTAGCTTTATCTATTTTATAGTCTATATTTTCTTCTTGTGGTTTGCATGCTCTATTAGCAGACTCATGTAACTCTAATAGATGCCCATGGTCTTTTGTGGATTTGGGCTAGACACTTAGTATTTAAGTGATTGTTGAACTTCATGGATTGATTTTGGATTCATTGAATTGTCATTTTCATCAATATTGAAGGCTGCCTAGACTTACAATTTATTTACCTCGCTACGCTTTTAGAGTTACTTTGTCTTTAGGGTTTGTAAAAGTCTTACAATTGTTAAAGAAACCTGACTCCTCATAACAAAAACTTTGCAGGCCACAATGTTTACATAGTGCGGAAGTTTAAAATTAGCATTTAGAAGGAGGAGACATACATATGAATACCAATTTGTAAAAATCAACAGTGGTTTTTCTCCCTTAATTAATTTGTATGTGCATTATTAGTATAAAAAAATATTTACATAATTAAATCACAAGGTACTCTATTGCACATTTTCAAACGTGCTTTGGCTGATCACTTGATGTCAGCTTTTAGTGTTTATTTTTCTCATGAGTCATGTCTCTGCAAATTTTACATACTATTCTTAATGGGGTGAAACTCAACTAGCCTGAAGCAAGAACAATGAGCCCGTCTAGCTCAGTGTTGGTAGAGCGCAGCGCTCTATCCTTGTGGTCGTGGGTTCGAGCCCCACGGTGGGCGTTTTCTTAAGTTTTTTTTCCGGGTCACAAAGGATTTTGTGCCAGGGAAGATATTAAACAATGGTACTTGGGAACGCTCGTCGATACTTTTCCTTATATTCGTTAGTTGCTTTAAAATAAATTTTGCTTAATGATCATAACTTTGGGCCGATTATTCGTTTTATATGATTTTTTTTTCATTTTGTATAGTTTTTCGAGATCTATCTCGACAAACCGCAAGGTTGCCGCTGAAGCCAATTTTCTAAAAATATGTCTCTATCGTAGTCATTCAAATATATTTCCAATATACTGAGTATTTTTAATTAAAATCCGGGTCCTAACGATCACCACAACCGACACCACCATGGAAAAGCAACCATGGTAGGCCAGAGCTACCACCACCAATCTCTAAAGATTGTCTTTATAGCATAAGGATAAGCATAGGTGTTTTCTGCTTAAATTTTCGCCGCCGGGCATTGATCGATGGGCTTTGGGTCTCAAGATTGTCGCTACGTGTCATCCGATGGTCGCCTGGCCTCGTCGACACGGCATAGTGCGCCTATGTTGCTAAATTTGATAGAACCGTCTCTCGTTTGGCTCAAAATTTTGGCCGTGGGAAGCTCGCGAGGTCTCTGGTGATCACGCCTATCATTTTATTTGATCGGCATCACTATTTTTCGCATAAATGAGAATTTACGATTTTCACGATTTTCAAAGGTATGTTAGCCTACGGATTTCTCGAGGATTTGATTGACTGCCTCCGTTTGGCTCCCAAATTTTGGTCAGTAAGGGCCTACAAGGCCCTAGGTGATCTGCGCCTATAACTTTATTTGATCGACATCACTATTTTCTTAATAAACTAATTCTAAGATTTTCGCGATTTTCTGGTATGTTAGCCCACCGATCTCTCGAGATTTGATCGACCGCTCTCCGTTTGGCCCCAAATTTTTGTCAGGTGTCTTACAAGGCTCCTGCAGACGGCGCCCTATCACTTTATTTGATCTAAGATTAACTATTTTTCTCATAAACAAGAATTTACGATTTTCGCGATTTTCTGTAATGTGTTAGCCCATCGATTTCTCGAGATTTGATCGACCGGGCCCGTTTGGCCCCAAATTTGGTCGTGCAATTTGCTAGGCCCTATGATCGCGCTATACTATTTGATCGACATCACTATTTTTCATAAATGAGAATTTACGACAAGATTTTCGTGTATGTTAGCCTACGTATTTCTGGAGATTTGATTGACCGTCTCCGCTTGGCCCCAAATTTTATTGGGCACACTTACAAGGCCTGTGACGGTGCCTTATAACTTTATTTGATCTAAATCAATTTTTTCTCATAAATGAAAATTCTCGATTTTCGCGATTTTCTGATGTTATCCCACTGATTCCGGAGATTTGATCGACCGTCTCCGTCCCCAAATTTTAGCTGTAGGCAGGCTACAATGCCTGGTAACGGTCGCCCTATCATTTTATTTGATCAAAGATAATTATTTTTCGAAAATGAGAATTTACGATTTTCGTGGATTTCTGTACGTTAGCCCACCATTTCTCGAGATTTGATTGACCGCTCCGTTCGGCCCCCAAATTTTTGTTGTGCGTAGCCTCCAAGGCCCGTTGACAGCCGCCCTATCACTTTATTTGATCTACATCACTATTTTTCATAAATGACAATTTAAGATTTTGTGATTTTCGTATGTTATTAAAGCATTGATTATGGAGATTGATTGACTGCCTCGCAGCCTCAAATTTTAATGCAAGCAGCCTACAAGCGCTCTCATGATTTGCCCTATCACTTTATTTGATCGGCATCACTATTTTTCTCATAAATGAGAATTTCTAAATTTTTGCTGATTTCTATGTATGTTAGCCCACTTGATTTCTCGAGGATTTGATTTACCGTCTCTGTTAGTCCCTAAATTTTTTGTGCGCAGCCTCTACAAGGCTCCTGGTGACGAGCGCTCATCATTTCGATTGATCGCATCACAATTTTTTGCATAAATGAGAATTTACGATTTTTCCGATTTTGCAAAGTTAGCCCATGGATTTCTCGAGATTTGGTTGACGTCTCCATTTGGCCTAAAATTTTAGCTACGCGCGCCGACAAGGCCCGGTAACGAGCGCCCTATCATTTCATTTGATCGACATAACCATTTTTCGCATAAATAAGAATTTACGATTTTCGCAATTTTCTAGTGTGTGTTAGCTCTTTATTCACAAAATAAGAACCGCCGAGATGCAAGTCTTTGATAGATCTGACAATGCCAGCTAAACCGTAATATAATCTACGGAAAAGAGTTCATTAGTATATTATCTTAATGATCAGTAACTTTAATGGATTATCCGTTTTACATGATTGCTTTTTTTCATTTTTTATATTTTTTCGAGATCTATTCGGACAAACAGGGCATGTTTAAGGAGCTAATTTTTCTAAAAATATGCCTCTATTGCGCCTATTCAAAGAGGTTTTCGCAATATGATTGACAATTTTAATTTAAAAACTTTGGTCCTAACGACCCACCACAACCGACACCACCATGGTAAGCGACCATGGTAGGCCATCACCACCACCAATCTCTAGCATTGTCTTTATAAAGATAAGGATAAGTAATAGTGTTTCCTTTTAATTTTCATTCATTGACATTTATCGGCGGGACGTTGGTCTCGGCATAGGTCGCATGTGTCATACGATAAGCCTACTTGGCTCGTCGACACCGGCATAAAGGCGCCTATGTCAAGCAAATTTCA
Organism: Datura stramonium; assembly: GCA_018107945.1. NCBI lineage: Eukaryota > Viridiplantae > Streptophyta > Magnoliopsida > Solanales > Solanaceae > Datura > Datura stramonium. The sequence continues at coordinate 72,040 of JACEIK010000244.1, read as the reverse complement.
AACTTTCGTGCGTGTTAGCCAACGACTTTCGAGACGACCGACCGCTCGTCTGTACTCCCTAAATTTTGGCCTGTGCAGCCTACAAACTCAGCTTGGACGAGCGTTTCATCAACTTCATAAATGAGAATTTATGATTTTGCGATTTTCTTGTGTTAGCCAACCAATTTCCGGAGATTTGATCGACCGTCTCCGCTGGGCCCCAAATTTTGGTTGCACAAATTTTTAAGGCCTGGTTACGAGAGCCCTATTATTTCGTTTGATCGAAATTACTATTTTTCGCATAAATGAGAATTTACGATTTTCGCGATTTTTGGTGTATTTTAGCCCAACTGATTTCTCGAGATTTGATCGACTGCCTCCGTTTTGCCCCAAAATTTTTCTCTGCAAGAATTTCTACAAGGCCTAGTGATTTAAAAAAATCTTGTCACTATTTAATCGGCATAACTATTTTACTCATAACAAAATTATTATTTTCACAATTTTCATGGTATGTTAAATTTACCTATTTCGAGATTTGATTGACCGCCTCCGTTCTGCCCTAAATTTTGTTGTGCGTGTACTGCGAGGCCCGGCAGACGGGCATCCCATCACTTTATTTGACGCATCACTATTTTTCATAAATGAGAATTTACTTATTTTTGCGATTTTCTGTATGTTAGCCCACAGATTTATCGTGAATTGATCGACCGCCTCGTTTGGACCAAAATTTTTGCTCGCGACGCCTACAAGGCCTGGTGACCTAGTGCCCTATCTTCATTTGATTGGCATAACTATTTTTCTCATAAATGAGAATTTACGATTTTCGTGATTTTGGCATGTTATCCTGGCCGATTTATCGAGATTTGATTGACCGCTCCGTTCGGCCCCAAATGTTTGTTGTGCGTAGCCTCGCGAGACCGTGATGGGCGCCCTATCATTTTATTTGATCGTATCACTATTTTCGCATAAATGAGAATTTACAATTTCGATTTTCTGCATGTTAGCCTAACAGAGCTGGAGATTTGATTGACCGTCTCCGTTTGGCCCCAAATTTGGCTGCAACAGCCTCTACAAGGCTTGGTGACGGGCGCCCTAGCACTTTATTTGATCGGCTCACTATTTTTTTCATAAATGAAAATTTACGATTTTCGTGATTTCTGCATGTTAGCCCACGAATTTATCGAGATTTGATTGACCTCTCCGTTCGGCCCCAAATTTTTGTTGTGCTAGCATGCGAAATCTTGCGCGCCCTATCACTTTATTTGACGAAGATTCACTATTTTTCTCATAAAATGAGAATTTAAGATTTAAGCGATTTTCAAGTGCATGTTATCTACAGATCTCGGGAGATTTGATCGACCGCCTCCGTTTGGCCCCAAATTTTACGTGTGGGCAGCCTATGCGTCTGGGTGACTCAAGGCCCTATCACTTTATTTGATCGGCATCACTATTTTTTTCTAATAAATGAAAATTTACGATTTTCTGTAATTTTCGGGTATTTAGCCCACGAATCGGGAGATTTGATCGAATGCCTCCGTTTGGCCCCAAATTTTTATCGTGTATAGCCTATGTAAGGCCCGGTGACGGGGTGTCCTATCACTTTATTTAATGGGTTAACTATTTTTCTAATAAAATGAAAATTTATGATTTTCGTAGTCTTTGTATGTTAGTCCGATTCTCGAGATTTGATTGACCGCTCCATTCGACCCAAATTTTTACCGTGCACTTACGAGGCCCTGGGTGGATCATGTGCCCTATCATTTTATTTGAATCGGCATAACTATTTTTTGCATAAATAAAATTTACGATATTATGCATTTTCTGTATGTTAGCCTGTTTGATTTCGGAGATTTGATCGACCGTCTCTCGCTGGGCCCCAAATTTTGGTTGTGGGCAGCCTACAAGGCTCGGTGACAGCGCCTTCTATCACTTTATTTGATGGGCATCACTATTTTTCTCATAAAATGAGAATTTCGCATTTTGCGATTTTCTGTACAAGTAGCCCACTGATTGAGATTTGATTTACCGTCTCCGTTTGATCCTAAATTTTTGTCATAAGGCACTACAAGGTCTTGAAGAGCTCTTTCATTTCGATTGATCGGCATCACAATTTTTCGCATAAATGATAATTAACAATTTTCAACAATTGTTTGATTTTTTTCAACATTTGAGTATGATGATTTCTCGAGATTTGATCGACCGGGCCTCCGTTCGGGTCCCAAATTTTGGCCGGTGCAGCCCGGGGGCCTGGTGACTAGCGCCCTATCTTTTATTTGATCGCAGATTTACTATTTTTCTCATAAATGAGAATTTATGATTTTTGCGATTTTCAATGTATGTTAAATTTCTGTTACGCATTTCTCTAGATTTGATTTACTGCCTCCGTTTGGTCCTAAATTTACGTGCGCAGCCCTAAGGCGTCCTATGATGAGTGCTCTATTATTTCGATTGATCTAAGATCTAATTTTTGCATAAATGAGAATTTACGATTTTTGCGATTTTCATGTATGTTAGCCCACAGATTTTCGAGATTAGGTTCACCGTCTCCGTTCGACCTAAAATTTTAGCCGCACAACTGCCTACAAGGCCTAGTGACGAGCTCCCTATCATTTCATTTGATCTAGTATAACCATTTTTCGTGATAAATGAGAGTTTACATTTTCGCAATTTTCGTGTGTAAGCTCTTATTCACAAAATAAGAACCGCCGAGATGCAAGTGTTTTGATGAGATCTTACGTATTGTTGTTAAAACTGTAATATAATCGACGGAAAAAGAGTTCACACGCACATTATCTTAATGACTGCTAACTGACCGATTATCCGCCATGAGTTTTTTTTCATTTTGTGTATTTTTTTGAGATTTATTAGGACATACATCTATAAAAAAATGTCCATCCATGTTCGGGTACATACACGCTCACAAATATTTTAGCAAAGAATCATTTTCTCGAGTTCCAAGCGAAGAAGCTTGAAATACAAACAAAGTTGGTTGTTCCGTAGTCTAATTCCGTATATTGTAGCAGCATTCTCTAGCATGTCAACTCTAGCGAATATAATAGGTTTGAATTGTAATTTCTTATTATGAACTTATACATCTATAAAAAAAGTCCATCCATGTTCCTGTGTACATACACGCTCACAAATATTTTAGCAAAGAATCATTTTCGAGTTCCAAGCGAAGAAGCTTGAAATATGAAACAAAGTTGGTTTGTCTTAGTCTGTCCGTATATTGTAGCGTATCTTCTACCATGTCAACTCTAGCGAATATAATAGGTTTGAATTGTACTTCTTATCATCTTTCTCAGAAGCAATTGTTGAGGTTTAAACACTTTTTGAGTTTGTTTCTTTTGTTTTTAAGGGGGTAGCTTGAAAGGGAAGCAACAATTTTAAGATTATTGTAAAGGCTTTGAGGTAGGTCCTTTGTAATAGCGGGTAGTCCAACTTGGCTCGGTGTTGTTTAGTGTAGTTAGGTTGAATTCATTATTATCTCATATGTTGCTTCATCTGGTGCTACAACATTTTCAAATGGAGAAATGAGTTTAGACACAATGTCCCATCTAAAAAGATTTCAAGGTAGCTGATGAATGTGCATCCAAATGAACTATGAAAGTGTCTACAAATGCCGTGCTCAAAATCAAAGTGACTATTTCGTGATTTTCATAGGGTTGTCACCAATGATGTACTAACTCGACATGAAGCGCAGTCCGTAAACATGCCTATAATCATAATAAGCAACTTTGACTTGGGCTTTGAGGTGCTAATGGGTAGCTAATGTTTTCCGATTTCCATGGAGGGTTTACCTCAGAAACTTTCCAACTATAGTGAGTTTATATTCCTTCAACAAGGTCTCGATGTGTCATTATTTCATTTGATGGGTCAATACTAATCATGGGTAAAGTTGTAAAAGAGCTAGAGAGAAGTCAAAGACACCTTATTTGCATCGTCTACTTGCTTGATTGCATGCTTATCCAATAATATGTATTTAAATGGAAAATAATATATAGTGTTATTTTTTTGCTCGGATAGTACCACTATGGTATATTATGAAATTTCTTTTGCACCGTATTTATGTTTTTTCCAAAAATATATATAACTAGTTTATAAATAAGCCCATCATTCAAGTAGCCAAATCAGAGAGGCTACAAAGATTGTAAAATCACTGTACATAAGAACAAACTGCATTTCCCATCCAAATTTTCAAAGGTATCTATTTCTTCAGAGGTGTGTAAAGGCTACGCCTTTTGTTAGGGACAATAGTGGTGTTGAGCTAATTTCATATAATTTATATGTAGGATAAAGAGTTTTAGAGCTATCAAAGAAAGCACAACCGATGGATAGTTGGATTCGATCGGTGAGTTCAATGGTTGTACCAATTGATTTCATCTATTGAGGTTTGTTCTTGGTTGGACATAGATTCTATGTGTGTTTTGTTGCTATGGCAAAATGGTGTCTTTTCCCCATTTAATTTGTATGCTATCATCACGCAAAGGATATTGAGTTGCATCCGCATTTTCAATCTAGGATCAAATCCTCTTAATTATCTCTACTGAATGTGACACAAAGTGGAGAAAATAATTAAGTATATATTCCAAGATAAAAGTATTTTTTAGAAATCATTTTTCTTCTCAAATCGAACGTATCCTAGTGAAAAGTTTTTGCTCAACATGTGTGCATCTTACCAAGAATAAATGGTTTCAATCATACAAAATGGTAAATTCATGCTAGAAAATAATGCTAGGGTGACAAATTTATGCCTTCACTAAAACATCAAACATGTTGGAATGCTTAAAGTAGTTGTCTCAACTATTGCACTCTCTTTTTGCCACTGCCATGGGCCTAGGAAGTTTTCTAAATCTTATTACTCCATTTGTTTGTTAATGAGGTAGAATAAATTTCCAAGTTTATCTTTGCTAAACTCTTGGTTGAAATTATATAACACGGAATACAATTTAAAAATAAGGTCTCGATAGCGCTTGTCCCATCTAGGCCATGGAAGATCACTTTCAAGAGGATATATTAATGAATATCTTGAGCAGGTTACCTGTGCTAATTTTCTTAGGTTCAATGTGTTTCAAAAATTTTGGAAAACATTGATCGACGAGCCATATTTTAGGATGAAGCATCTCAATCATGCCAAGAATGACCAAAATTCTCAAAATTCTCTTACCAACTCGCGCCCTAAGAAAGCTATATTTTCTATATATTGTCGATTATCATTTGCTCAAATGGTTGAGGACAATGAACCAGATTGCCCTTTAAATTTAGAACCACGAAATTGCATAGTCTATTGTTGTTGTGACGGTTTGGTTATTATTAGGTTTATGAAAATATTGATGAATCCCATGTACTTTGCTATGGAATCCTTCCAATTTCCGAGAATCAATTGTACTTACTCCAAAATTTCCATTGGAGGAATTTTCTTACTTGGGAATGTGTTTTGATTCAACTATAGTATGATGATAGTGGATCCTTAAGATTCCCAAAGATGGAAATGATGATTGCAAAGTACTGTGAAATTCTCGCACCGAAAGTGATTCATGGAGAAAAATTGATGAACATCCTCGTGTCATTCACAATATGGTGTATGGTATGCATTCTTTTGTACTTTATTCAGGGAGCATTTCATTGGGTTGGTATTTCAAAATTATTTTGTGGTTTCGTTTGGAATTCCTTCTATGAAGTGTATGGAAAGAGATACCACAAGCGAGGAAATAAGCTTGAGCAACATTAATATTGGTATTTCAAGACAAGGAATGCTTTGTGGCTTATTCTAATGCGTATCATCACGGGAAACGCACTTTTAAGTTATGGGTATGAAAGATTATGTATCAAGGAATCTTGGAATGCAATATTTTCAATAATGTATCTCGATATTTGTATAGCCGTACCGAAATATCATTATGTGATTTGAAGTATTATTCGGGTGCATACATTTGCAATGCAAGTGACAATGCATATAGGACACAGAGAGGACCCTTTACATTATTGCCTCGAGACCGCACAAAATGGATTTGCCTTTACAGAGCTTGGATTCTCCAAAATTACTTACTTAATATTTTCTTATATATGATAGAGACACTTTTTTATTTTTCGATTATCATGTTACAACCTCTTATAATTATTATTTTATCTATGTGGATCACGTACTTTTTTTGTTTCAAATTGTTTTAACCAAAGCTTTGTTTATTTGTTTTACATGTTGTTGCTTGTCTAGTCTTTTATACTAATTATTTTAAGTAATACAATATTTATTACTCAAACTAAGAGATTAGGAACGCTTATAATTACGTTATTTACTCAAAAGATCAATTAATACATGAGACCTCTCGTGAATATATTTATAATTATATTATTTACACTACTTCATATTGTATTAGAATATTTTACATTTATTCTTTTAACTACATTCATTATCACATTTTATTCAAATTACCTTTACTAATATACCTAATAATTTGCCACATTAATCCACTCTCTAGTTCATTAATTTCTGAAATTTTCCTTCTTCCTTTTTTTTTTCTTCAAAATTCTAATACGTAGTCACTAACGCATAAGAGAAAAGGACCATGTACGTACAATTCTCTTGAGACTTATTTTGAGGCATCGTCTCCTTCAAGTATATCAAGAATTGAATCCTTGAACAAAAAAGAATAAATTCATGGTGGATCGAGAGGTCATCACTGGGCAGACTCTCCACAATGAGGGCTAAAGCGAGGAATTGTCGAGGGGGATCCTCAACTATATCTCAAGGAGACACCGTGTCTCCGCTTTTCAAATATGATTTTTCTTAGTGAAACTAAAATAGAGACAACACTGTCAAGCAAGTTCAAAGATAATTGAACATGCGTTATGCTATGATTGTGGATCTGAATTATTTGGGGGCTTATGTGCTTATTTTGGAATGATTAATATCTTCAAGTATGTTAGTCTCATGCTAATGTTGGCGCTTGATACTTTAGTTGATTTTAAATATTGATATATTTTTGTGTATTTGGATATTAATAGAGCTACTCAGAGAGAACAACCGAAAAACTTTTGTATATAATTGACTAGTTAGGATCCTCTCGTTAAAGATAATGACTGCTAGATCAAGTTGATCTATCATGCAGAATGAGATCCGTTAGAAGTATTGCCAATTTGTTAGGAGTTAAGAGTCCTATACACTTGTAATTGTATAGTTCACATATAGTATAATCCTATGTGCAAGATAAGCATAACTAGAACTCTTGTAATTAGTCTAGACTCAAATACTATGTATCAACCCTATATATAGCAAAGACACCATCAGCTTTGATCATTAATACATACCTTGATTTCTTTATGCCTTGCCGATATTTTGAGTTTTTTAATAATATTATTGATGACTCTAAAAGTTAGGAGGGACAAGTAGTGAAATAACTTTCTTAGAGACTTTAAGAATTTTATATGAAATTCAATGTGGTCAATGGATTTGGTGATTTAAATAAAGGTCATGAACATGTAATTCTTTGAAGATAAAATGACAGAAATTAGTTCAAGAAAGATTAGAAAAAGTTATTATATCATTGGGATGGTGGTTGGAATTCCACTAGCTTGGGTAACTCATTTAAATACAAATGCCCCGATCATTTTGCATTGTTACTTAATACTGAACCTAGCTCTATAAAGAAAGAGGTGGTTCTATTTTAATTTTAAAAAAAGGTGTAGTAAAATGATGCAATTTTTATTGCAATGTCTTCGAACAATCCAAAGTCAATTTTAAATTTAAAAATGTTGCTCCTCGTTAATGTCTTGCTAAGAGGGGGAAAGAAAACCCGAAGATAAAAATTATTGGCATTAAAAATAGAATTAAAGTGCATAAGAATGATCCAAATAACTTTTGAAATTCAAACTAATTTATATTTAAAAAATCATTAGGTAAGCTTACATAGATAAGGAAGTATATTGAAAATAAAAATTTAGAACTTTGCTTTAAGAAGGGATAAAAGTACCTCTTTTCTACAAGAATATATCTAGAGACATAATTATATCAGATAAAGGGTTTCACTTGGCTAATGGAATCGAGTGTCGAGAAACACAAATTTTTTATGTAACGATATTTACTACTTCTAGACCAATAAAATTTGATCCTTAATTTTGAATTTAATTCGACATTAATTAATGATTTCACAAATCTCTCATCATCGAGGATTTTCTATCTCTAGACTCTAGTATGAGAGTTTCATTCTCCAATGCACATGTATCTCATGCTAATAAACATGAATCTTCTATAATAATGTATATAATGTGAGCGATTTAAGAAAAAATGCAATCCAAACTAATGAAAGAGTGGATCTATGATTGTTGTTGTTACAAAGCACAATCTTAACGAAAATTAATATGGGATGAAGTTGAAAGGACATTCTATCTCTAGGGAAGAAAGAAACTTTTTTTTGTAGTATTATTTTCCAACTTCAGTTACAATTAGAAGTTTATAATTGTATGCAATCAACTAAAGTGGTATAACTTCTTCTATAGTTTATCCAGATATTTCAAATATTCAACTTGCCAGTTTATTATTCACCAATAAAAAGTTAGGTTTATAAACGCTCTTAATGAATCATGAAATGTTTAGTTTATTAATAAATTACATCAACTCTTTAAATAGAGTTACAAGAAATAAGATAAGACTCCTAGTCAACTACTACTGAAGCAACCTAATTGAATACTACAAAGTAGAAATAGAAATATAATCAAACTACACAATACATGTTTCTAAATCAATGCTAATACTACTCTAAGTCGTATGCACCAATACGTCTCCTCAAGTAAGGCTATGGCGGACTAAGCCTAAATTGAATAAATTGCGATCAAAGGGAGGCTTGGGTAGCTTCTTAACATCATCGTCAAGCAATTTTTCAAATAATTCTCATGCGAGACTAACGTATCACATGTCCTGGATTGCGTAGAGATCCTACGAAACTCGGTGATCCGCACTCACGTAGCATTTTGACGACAGCCTAGGATTGACACATGAGCACCAATAGTGGCTAAAGCATATAAGAGAGATCTAATGGTGAAGATAGTTTATGATGGAGCGAGTATCCTTGGTGACAAGGCAAGTTGGATCATGGAGGTTGAATACCTGTGTTTGTATCATTTTGCATACGTAGGTATGCAGCCTCCTGCATCGATTTGGACAAGGTGGTTGTAGCAACTATAGAGGCAATAGAGGGTCTAACAAGACATAAGGACGTTCTGGATGAGTTGGTCTTTGTGGAACCAAGAAAGGAACGCCGAATTGAGAGATATGTTGGTGTTAAGGTGATCATGTGACTAGGAGCTAACAAAGGGTCCCACGAGATAGCCGAAGAGGTTTTAGCCATACATAAGTATGAAGAACTAAGATTTTCAGGTGGCAAAGTTATGACCGCCATGTAGTTTAATAGGTAGTTGAGAAGGTGGTTGAATCAATAATGATATTGGCACTGGTCGTGTTGTCAACATTAGTAACTCGGGATTTGCGCTATTGGTGATTGTTGTTATTGGCCATGAAAGATAAAATATGAATAGTTTCATTAGAGCGTAGGTTGCGATACCATATAAATTCTTAATGATGCCATGTTTTTAGTTTATTAATGAAGACATAAACTCTTAAATAGAGTTACAAAATATAAGATAGACTCCTAACTAACTACTAATCAATACTAAAGCGTAAATATAAATATAATCGTGGACTACACAATATGAGTCCTAAATCAATCCTAATATTACTCTAAGTCATATGCGCGTTTATCACCATATATCTCGCCATTTATAACGTAAAAGCTTTGATTTGATTTAAAAGATTTCTTTCATATTTCAACATGAACATTGAAAAAGAGTTGATTGTATTTTAGTTCCTCATATCAATAAGGAGCCCGTGTAACAAATAATAAATATTATACAAGATTAAGATAATATTACCTCTTTATCAACAAACAATTCCTCACCATTATCATTTTTGTAAGAATTTATTAAGCCTTCGAATGACTAAAACTTGTCGCCCATTTTGTCATAGATAAGCCTAACTTGCTAATAGGTATGTCAATTGAACCTAAAAATATAACATAAATTAATTTTTTAGTTAAAAATAAATATAATACTCTTTTGTCAAATTCAAATAGAATATAAAATAAGCTCCAATGTAACTTAAATATAGATAATTCAAAAGAAAAGAAAAATATAAATTTATAACCTCATTAAACAACGAAATTAAATTTTAATAATACCATTCAATATAAGTAAAGTTTGTTAATGAGTTAATTCTTTCTAAAATTAAAAGATATAATTTTAAAAAAAGTTAGATTAATAACACAATATTAAATAAGGAATAAAAATTTAAAAAGTACAAAAATCACATATAAAAACACAAGAAATAAAATAAAAAGGAAATAAATTATAGAAATAAAAATAGGAAATAAAAAGAAATTAAAACATAGAAATTTAAAAATGGAATTAAAATTAAAAAAACTATAGATTAAACATGCAATTACACCGTAATTACCACCAAAATTTCCACCCTCACCCCTAGGAATTGAAGAGTTTAATTATTTCCTTTAATTATCACAATTACATGCTGATCAAGTAATTACATACAAACAAAATTAAAAACATACCAAATTGGGTAACTACATCCAATTACACCCAAATTCACTATATGGTACTTTCCAAATAGGCTCACAAAGGTTACTAATTTTTTGAATACTATGGAATTTGGGTAAATTAAAAGGAATTTCTCTCACCCTTATAAATAAGCTCCATCGTAAGAAGAAATCATTACTTTTCCATCAAATTTTCAAAGGTATTTCTTTCTTTCTTCTATGTGTAATTTAGTTTTCCTTAACAATAATGTTTGAGTTGATTTCATACAATTTTATTGGTGCAAAGAGTTGTGGAGTCATCCAAGAAAACAAAGTCCATGGATATTGTTGATCCGAACTGTGTGAGTCTGCATTTCAATTGAGTTCATTTATTGAGATTTTTTATTGTTTTACTTGAATTTGTGTATGTTCTATTGCTATGGACAAAAGGTGTCTTCCCCTATTTAATTTACTTCAATTATTAAAAATATTTTATTTTTTTTAGTTTTTCTGTTTTTTTAAAAAAAAAGTTTCAATATTTGTTAATTTTGGTTTTTTTTAAAAAAATTGTTTGATATATATATATTTAAAAAAATTATCTTAAATTTATTGAAAATTCTAAGTCCAACCAATAATAAACTCAATTAAATGAACTCAATTGGTATTTGTTGCTTAAAGCATTTGGAAATGCTTAAAGTATTTGCTTCTCTTGTTGCTACTACTACCAAGTGGCCTAGGATTTTTTTCCACTTGAAATTTTCTAAATTTTACTACTCTAGTTGTTTAATAACAGAGATAGAAGAAATCAAGAAATTTTCGCATTTATCTTTCTGAATTGTTGGTTGAAATTGTATAATATTTGAATACTTTAATAAATAAGTATCCGATAGCATTTTCTTGTCCTATCTAGACTAAGGAAAGTTCACTTTCAAGAGGACATACTTATGGGGACATCCTCGCGCATTACCTATGTCTCTTCTCCTAAGCTCAAATGTGTTTCAAAATTTTGGGAAAGATTGATTGATGAGCCGTACTTTAGATGAAGCATCTCAATCATGCCAAGAATGACCAAAGTACCAAAAACCTCTTTTACCACGTCGTGCAAAAGGTATATTTTCTATATCTTGTTGTTCTTTACCGCTCTGATCACCCGGTTGAGGATGTACGAACCTGGATTGTCCATTAGATCTTCAACCACGGTATTGCAGCGCCTATTGTGGTTGCGATGGCTTATTTATTATCGTGGCTTATGAAACATAGTTTAACGCCATATACTTTTACTATGGGAATCCTCAACAAGAGAATCAATTATGCTCCGCTCCGTAATTTCCAAGGGAGGAATCTTCTTGTTTGGGTTTGGGTTTGTGTTTGACTCAAACAAGTGGTGACTATAAGATTCTTAAGATTGACGAACTTAAAAAATTATCGCAAAGTACCCGTGAAATTCTTGCGCCGAAAAGTGGTTCATGGAGAAAAATTGATGATTATCCCTGCCATGTCACTAACAATTTGGTGTATCGTATGCATTATTTGGCATTTATACATGGGGCATATCATTGGATCGATATTTCAAGAAATTATTTTGTGTTACTTCATTTAATGTTGCCCATGAAGTGTATGGAGAGATATCATTGCCGGAGCAAATATGCTTGACGACAACTATTTTATGTGGGGCATTTCGGTATTGGAAGGAATGCTTTGTGCTTATTCTAATTATGTGAATCGCTCATGGAACCGCGTTTAAGTTATGGGTGATGAAAGAATATGGTGTCAAGGAATCTTGAATGCAATATTTGCAATAACAGATCCTGACATGTTTATAATCGTACCAAAGTATAGGTTTGCAAACGCAAGTATCGCTCGCTCTTACATTTCCAATATGGATACAAAGGCATTTAGGACAGAGAGAACCCGCTACATTATTGTTTCGAGGTCATGATCATAATGGATTCGCTTTTTACAAAAAGCTTCGATCTCTCCAAAATTACTTACTTAATATGTACTTATGTATGATTAAGACACTTTTTCATTTTTGGTTATCATGTTACAATTTCTTATTTTTGTTAATTTATCTATCGCTCACAAAATATTTGATTTCATATTTTATTTACCTCATCTTTCTTATTTACTTATTTCATATTATGTAATCAAAGTTATTTACTAGCACCAAGTTCTACATTTGTTCAAGCGAACTACATTCCTCATTGTCACAATTTATGCAACCCAAATATTAATTGGAAGAAATACCATCAAATCCAATTCTCATACTAATATTATCGCTTGATCACCCGTTGAGGGATGTACGAACCGGATTGTCCTTAGATCTTCAACCACTGTATTGCACAGCCTATTGTGGCTAAGTATGGCTTATTTATTATCATGGTTTATGAAAACATAGTTGAACGCCATATACTTTTACTATGGAATCCCTCAACAAGAGAATCAATTGTGCTTCCGCCTCCTTAATTTTCAAAGGAGAAATCTTCTTGTTTGGGATTGTGTTTTGACTCAACAAGTGGTGACTATAAGATTCTTAAGATTGACGAATCCTAAAAATTATCGCAAAGTACCCGTGAAATTCTTGCGCCGGTGGTTCATGGAGAAAAAATTGATGATTATCCTCATCACTAACAATTTGGTGTATCGTATGCATTATTTGGCATTTATACATAAGTTTCAATGGATTGGTATTTCAAGAAATTATTTTGTGTTACTTCATTTAATGTTGCCCATGAAGTGTATGGAGGAGATATCACGTTATGAGCAAATATGCTTGACGAATAACCATTTTATGGGGCATTTCTGGGTATTGGAAGGAATGCTTTCAGGCTTATTCTAATTATGTGAATCGCTCACGGAACCGCGTTTTTAAGTTATGGGTGATGAAAGAATATGGTGTCAAGGAATCTTGGAATGCAATATTTGCAATAACAGATCCTGACATGTTTATAATCGCACCAAAGTATAGGTTTGCAAACGCGAAGTATTGTTCGGTTCTTACATTTCCACATGGATATGTGCATTTAGGACACAGAGAACCCGTTACATTATTGTTTCGAGGTCATGATCATAATGGATTCGCTTACGTAAAGCTTGATCTCTCCAAAATTACTTACTTAATATGTACTTATGTATGATTAAGACACTTTTTTCATTTTCTGCTATCATGTTACAGCTTCTTAAGTTTGTTAATTTATCTATCGCTAAGACAAATTTTGATTTCATATTTTATTTAATTCTATCTTTCTTATTTACGCTATTTCATATTATGTAATCAAAGTTATTTACTAGCACCGTTTCTACATTTGTTCGTTTAACTACATTCCTCATTGTCACAATTTATGCAACCCAAATATTAATTGAAGAAATACCATCAAATCCAATTTCATACTAATAAGGATGAATTATAATGATGCACATAATTATGGAGGGATTATACAAAATTTAAAGGGAAAATGCAAGTCAAACTAATAAAAAAGTAAATCTATTCTCTTTATATTCATTGTTATTATAAAGTACAATCTTATCGAAAATCAATATGGAATGAAGTTGAAAGAATATCCCATCTCTAGAGAAGAAATTAAATTATTTTGTAAATAGTATTGTTTTCAACTTTAGTCACAAAGTGAAGTTTGTAATTGTGTGCAATCAACTAAAGTGATATAACTTCTTCTTATATAGTTCATCTAATATATAAAATATTCAACTTGATAGTTTACTTTATTCACCTATAAGAAGTTAGGTTTAGCACCACATATCATGCCATTTAAAATATAAAGAAAAAGATATTGACTATTTTATATAGGAGAAAAGGGCAAATATATCATTCAACTTTTGCATTTAGAGCGGATATACTCCTCATTATAAAAGTGGTGCATATATACTCTCGCTTTTTTAATAAATAGTGCTTATATACTCATTTTCAACAAATGGTGAATGTTTACCCCTTTTGTTAATTAACCTATATTTATTGAATTAAAAAAATTCTAAACTTATTTTTTAATTTCAAAATTGCCGTTGACTTTTAAAAAAATTACTTCTGCTCATGTTTTGTTTTACCCTTCTAGACCTAACTCAAATAAAACAAATGCCTCAATCTCTTCTAAGTCAATTTAAAATTTTTAAAATTTAAATGGTAAATATGACCATTTATTAGGTGATGAGGATATATATGCACTATTTGTTAAACACAGTTACATATATGCACCACTTTTTAATAAGGGGTATATTCGCTCTAAATCCAAAGTTAAGAGGTATATTTACTTATTTACCCTTTAATATATGCCTTTGAAGAATCTTTTTAGTTTTACTATAGAGTTGTAACACAAGAATAATGTACACGCTATCAAGAATAAAGAAATATTCTCTTATTTGATTGGGAAAGCAAGCAATCTCAACTAGTAATATGTATGATTGTTATCAATTTTGTGATGCCTTAATTAGAGGCTGCATTGACACGGTAGATATCAATCAAATATTTTATATCATAAGGATAAGCATAGGTGTTTCCTTTATAGCATAAGGATAAGCATAAGTGTTTCCTTAAATTTTCGCCGCTGGGCATTGACGATGGACGTTGAGTCTCTGAGATAGGTCAACATGTGTCGTCTGATGTCACGGCTCGTCGACACTGCATAGTGCGCCATGTTGCTAAATTTCAAACTTTTCAAAGGCGTGTTACCAACGAATTTTGAGATTTGACTAACCGTCTCCTCGTTCACCCAAATTTTGCCGTGCGCAACCTACAAAGCATGGTGACGAGCGCCCATCACTTCATAAATGAGAATTTTTTATTTTCATGTATGGGCAGGTGTGTTAGCCTACTGAGCTTCTGGAGATTTGATCGACCGTTCGTTTGGCCTCAAAGTTTGGCTATGCACAACTTACAAGGCCCTCGTGCTACGAGAGCCCTATCACTTCGTTTGATAAATCACTATTTTTCGTGATAAATGAGAATTTACGATTTTCGATTTTCTGTATTTTAGCCCACGAATTTCTCGAGATTTGATCGACCGCTCCATGGCCCAAAAATTTTTCGTGCGCAATCACAAGGCCCGGTGACTCGACCTCATCACTTTATTTGGATCAAAGATAACTATTTTAACTCAAATGAGAATTTATGATTTTCACGTTTTCTATGTTAGCCCATGATTTCTCAGATTTGATTGACCGCTCCGTCCGCCCCAAATTTTTAGTCAGCGCAGCATGAAAGCCCGGTGACGGCACCCTATCACTTTATTTGATCTAAGATTCACTATTTTTCTCATAAATGAGAATTTACGATTTTCGATTTTCTGGGTATGTTAGCCTGGGCACTTCTCGAGATTTGATCGACCGCTTCCGTTTGGACCCAAATTTTGGCTGTGCACCGCCTACAAGGCTCGGTGACGGCGCCCCTATCACTTTATTTGATCGGGCCGACTATTTTCTCATAAATGAAAATTTATGATTTTCGTGGATTTTCAGGTATGTTAGCCCACGATTTATCAAGATTTGATTGACCTCCTCCGCTCGCCCCAAATTTTTGTTGTGCGCAAGATGCTAGCCCTGACGGCACCCTATCACTTTTATTTTATCGGCATCACTATTTTTCTCATAAATGATAATTACCCATTTTCGCAATTTTCTGTATGTTAGCCCATAGATTGAGATTTGATTGACCATCTCCATTTGACCCCAAATTTCAGTCAGGTAGCCTACAAGGCCTCCGGTGACGGCGTCCTATTATTTTATTTGATCGGCATCACTATTTTTCATAAATGAGAATTTACGATTTTGTGATTTCTGTATGTTGGCCCATGGATTTTTGGAGATTTGATCGACCGTTCCGTTTGGCCCCAAATTTTGCCGTGCGCAGTCTACA
This sequence comes from Datura stramonium, assembly GCA_018107945.1. Classification (NCBI taxonomy): domain Eukaryota; kingdom Viridiplantae; phylum Streptophyta; class Magnoliopsida; order Solanales; family Solanaceae; genus Datura; species Datura stramonium. The sequence continues at coordinate 55,618 of JACEIK010000244.1, read as the reverse complement.
AGGCCCGCGTGACGGGCGCCGTCACTTTATTTGATCGGCATAACTATTTTTCTAATAAATGAAAATTTACGATTTTTGTGATTTTCTGCATGTTAGCCCACCGATTTCTTGAGATTTGATTGACCACCTCCATTCGGATCCAAATTTACCGTGCGTTGTGCTCGCGAGGCCCTGTGACGGTGCCCTATCATTTTATTTGATCGGCATTACTATTTTTCGCATAAATGAGAATTTACCATTTCTCGATTTTCTAAGGTATGTTAGCCTACCATTTCGGAGATTTGATTGACCGTCTCCGTTATGCCCCAAATTTTGGCTATAAAGTACTTACAAGGCCTCCGTGACGGGGCGTCCTATCACTTTATTTTATGGGATTCACTATTTTTCTCATAAATGAGAATTTAAGATTTTTGCGATTTTTGGTGTATGTTAGCCCACTTGAGCTTCTAGGAGATTTGATCAACTATCTCGCTTAAGCCTCAAATTTTGTCAGGCGCAGCCTCATGCTGGGTCTGGGTGACGGGGGTGTCCTATCACTTAGTTGATCGGCATAACTATTTTTTCATAAATGAGAATTTATGATTTTCGCTCTTTTCTGCATGTTAGCCCACGAATTTCTCGTAGATTTGATCGACCGCCTGGGCTCATTCCAAATTTTGGCCGTATGCCAGTCATGTACCTCGTGACGGGCGCCTTATCTTTTTATTTGATCGGCACCACTATTTTACTCATAAATGAGAATTTATGATTTTCATGTTTTCGATGTATGTTAGCCCACAAATTTCTAGATTTGATTAATTGCCTATGGTCTCACTATTGCACACTTACAAGGCTCGGTGGACGTGCGCCATCATTTCGATTGATCGACATCACAATTTTTCGTATAAATGAGAATTTACGATTTTTGCAATTTTTGATGTATGTTAGCCTACTCTGATTTTCGAGATTTGATTGACCGTCTCGCTTGACCCCAAATTTTAGCCGCGCAGCCTACAAGGCCTCGTGATGAGCGCCTCTATCATTTCATTTGACCGGCATAATCCATTTTCGCATAAATGAGAATTTACGATTTTTGCGATTTTCTTTGCATGTTATTAGCCACGATTTCTCGAGATTTGATCGACCGCTCCGTTCGGTCCCAAACTCTTGGCTGCGCCAGCCTACAAGGCCTAGTGACGAGCGCCCTCATTTCATTTGATCTACATAACCATTTTTTCGCATAAATGAGAGTTTACGATTTTCACAATTTTCGTGTGTGTTAGTTCTTTATTCACAAAATAAGAACTCGCCGAAATGCATGTCTTTTGATGAGATCTTACATAATATTGTTAAAATCGTATTATAATCGACGGAAAAAGAAATGACGACATCGCACATTATCTTAATGATCATAACTTTGGGCCGGATTAACTGCTTTACATGATTTTTTTCATTTTGTGTATTTTTTCGAGATCTATTCGGACATATCAGCCAGAAGGAAGTGGGGCCATGGAGCTAATTTTCAAAATATGCCTCTATCGCAGCCATTCAACATATTTCGCAATATGATTGATATATCACTTCGAATTTATATTCTAATAGATCATATGAACTTATACATCTATAAAAAAAGTCCATCCATGTTCGGGGTACACATACACGTCACAAATATTTTGAAGAAGAATCATTTTCTCGAGTTCCAAGCGAAGAATCTTGAAATACAAAACAAAGCTACTTGTTCCGTAGTCTATTCCAGAGATGAAAGTGCATTCTCTAGCATGTCAACTCTAGCGAATATAATAGGTTTGAATTGTAATCTCTATCATCTTCAAGCAATTATTGAAGATTTAAACACTTTTGGAGTTTGTTTCTTTTGTTTTTAAGTTAGTAGCGTTGAAAGGGAAGCAACAATTTTAAGATTATTGTAAAGGGCTTTGAGGTAGTCCATTGTATTGCAGGTAGTCAAACTTGGGCTCCTGTTGTTTAGTGAAGTTAAGTTGAATTCTTTAGGGTGTAGGTCGTGAGTTTACATTCATTCGAGACTCGGGGTAATTTTCTTCACATATAAATCTCGTGTGCGATATTTCCTTTGATCACTTGTTTAATTTCGCTAACTAAGTCAAGACAATGTAAGAAATAAATGTTTATCTACCATTGTTCTCTAAAATTTGAAAACTTTAGCAGAAATTTAAGAAAACAAAAAATTTCTATGCACTACAATCTACCCCCACTCTGTGTCTACTTATATAGTAGATGACTTTTAGTATATAGAGCTAGCAATTTAAAAAATCAAAATCATCAATTCTTATAAGTATAAAGTTTATGTTCACCATCAAAGATGAAAAATTGGATCAAAATCATCGATATGACTGTAATACAAGATGAAATATAATTTATCTTGATTTTCCGTCAGGAATGTCACCTTAAAATTATCTCCAAGGTCTTAACTGAAAGGCTATCCGCACTCTTTCCCAAAATCATCTCTAAAATCAAAGAAGTTTTATAAAGAAAGCGTTGTTGGAGAAAAATTTATTATTCGAAAATCATCCACGATATTAGAATTCCTATTAGTGGTGGAACTTGACATAAATAAGGACTCGCGATGCATTTTCCGCAATTTCTTTGTCATTATTATCTCATATGTTGCTTCATCCGGGTGCTACAACATTTTCAAATGGAGAAATGAGTTTAGACACAATGTCCCATCTAAAAAGATGTCAAGGTAGTTGATGAATGCGCATCCAAATAGGAACTATGAAAGTGTCTGGTTTAATGTCGTGCTCAAAATTAGGCGACTATTTCAGGATTTTCATAGGGTTGTCACCAATGTGATGTACTCAACTTGATTAGCAGAGTCCAGGTAAACATGCCTATAATCATAATAAGCAACTTTGACTTGGGCTTTGAGGTGCTATTGGGTAGCTAATGTTTTCCCGATTTCTTCCATGGAGGGTTTACCTCTAAATTTTCCAACTATAGTGAGTTTATATTCTTTTCAACAAGTGTTCCTGATGTGTCATTATTTTATTTGATGGGTCAATACTAATCATGGGTAAAGTTGTAAAAGAGCTAGAGAGAAGTTAGACACTTTATCTGCATCGTCTACTTGCTTGATTGCATGCTTATCCAATATGTATTTAAATGGAAAATAATATATAGTGTTATTTTTTTTGTTGGATAGTACTAATTATGGTATATTAATTGAAATTTCTCTTTTTTTGGTACCGTATTTATGTTTTTTCCAAAAATAAATATAACTAGTTTATAAATAAGCCCATCATTCAAGTAGCCAAATCAGAGCTACAAAGATTGTAAATCACCAGCATAAGAACAAATCTGCATTTCCCATCCAAATTTTCAAAGGTATCTATTTCTTCGTAGTGTGTGCGCGCGCGCTCGCTTTTTTTGTTAGGGACAATAGTGGTGTTTCGAGCCCAATTTCATAATTTTTATGTAGGATAAAGAGTTTTAGAGCTATCAAAGAAAGCACAATCGATGGATATAGTTGGATCCGGATCGTGTGAGTTCACTATGTACCAATTGATTTCATCTATTGAGGTTTTTTCTTGGTTGGACATAGATTCTATGTGTGTTTTGTTGCTATGGGAAAAATGGTGCCTCCGTATTTAATTTGTGTGCTATCATCACGCAAAGGATTGGAGTTGCATTCAGATTTTTCATGCTAGGATCAAATCCTCTTAATTATCTCTAATCAATGTGACAAAGTGGAGAAAATAATTACATACATTCCAAGATAAATGGTGTCTTTTCCCTATTTAATTTGTGTGTTATCACGCAAAGGATATCGAGTTGCATCTCGTATTTTCATGCTAGATCAAATCCTTTAATTATCTCTACTGAATGTGACACAAAGTGGAGAAAAATAATTACATACATTCCAAGATAAAAGTATTTTTTAGGAAATCATTTTTCTTCAAATCGAACATATCCTAGTGAAAAGTTTTTGCTCAACATGTGTGCATCTTACCAAGAATAAATGTTTTCAATCATACAAATGTTAAATTCATGCTAGAAAATAATGTTAGGTGACAAATTTATGCCTTCACTAAACATCAAACATGTTGGAAATTCTTAAAGTAGTTGGCACAACTATTGCACTCTCTTTTTGCCACTGCCAAGGGTCTAGGAAGTTTTCTAAATCTTATTACTCCATTTGTTTGTTAACAGTAGGTAGAATAAATTTCCAAGTTTATCTTTGCTAAACTCTTGGTTGAAATTATATAACATTTGAATACTCTAAAAGGTGTCTCTGACAGCGCTTTCTTGTCCCATCTAGGCCATGGAAGATCACTTTCAAGAGGATAAGTATTAATGAACATCTTGAGCAGTTACCTGTATGACTCTTCTGCCTAAATGTGTTTTGTACTTGGAAAGCATTGATCGATGATCCATATTTTAGGATGAAGCATCTCAATCATGCCAAGAATGACCAAAAATTCTCAAAAATTTCTCTTTACCAACCGCGCCCTAAGAAAGCTATATTTTCTATATATTGTTTCCATTTATCATCTATCAAATGGTTGAGGATGTAATGAGAACTAGATTGCCCTTTAAATTTAGAACCACGAAATTGCATAGTCTATTGTTGTTGTGATGGCTTGTTGGTTATTAGGGTTTATGAAAATATTGATGAATCCCATGTACTTTTGCGGAATCCTTCCATCGGAGAATTTGACTGCATTCTACTCCAAAATTTCACTGAGGAATTTTCTGTTTGGGAATGTGTTTTGATTCAACTAGTGGTGATTATAAGATCCTTGGTGATTCCCAAAGATGGAAATGATGATTGCAAAGTACCCGGTGAAATTCTCAGATCAAAAGTGATTCATGGAGAAAAATTGATGAACATCCTCGTGTCATTCCAATATGGTGTATGGTGGCGTAATTCGCATTTATTCGTGTGAGCATTTCATTGGGTTGGTATTTCAAAATTATTTTGTGGTTTCGCTTGATATTTCCTATGAAGTATATGGAGAGATACCATTGCCGAGGAAATAAGCTTGAAAAACATTAATATTGGTATTTCAACATTGGAAGGAATGCTTTGTGCTTATTCTAACGCGTATCATCACTAGGAAACGACTTTTTGCTATGGGTGATGAGATTATGGTATCAAGGAATCTTGGAATGCGTATTTTCACAATGTGACTCGATATTTGTATAGCCGTACGAAATATCGGGCTATTGCATCAAGTGAAGTATTATTCGTGCATACATTTGCAATGCAGGACAATGCATATAGACACAGAGAGGACCCTTTACATTATCGTCGAGGAATCGCACGAATGGATTTGCTTCTACAGAGCTTGATATCTCCAAAATTACTTACTTAATATTTTCTTATATATGATAGAGACACTTTTTTATTTTTCGATTATCATGTTACAACCTCTTATAATTATTATTTTATTCATGGATCACAGACTTTTTGTTTCAAATTGTTTCAACCAGCTTTGTTTATTTGTTTTACATGTTGTTGCTTGTCTAGTCTTTATACTAATTATTTTAAGTAATACAATATTTATTACTCAAATCAGAGATTAGGAACAATTTATAATTTCGTTATTTACTCAAAAGATCAATTAATACCTACGAGACCTCTCATGAATATATTTATAATTATATTATTTACACTACTTCATATTGTATTAGCGTTCTTACATTTATTCTTTTAACTACATTCATTATCACATTTTATTCAAATTACCTTTTACTAATATACCTATCAATTTGCCACATTAATCCACTCTAATTATTAATTTTCTGGAAATTTTCCTTCTTCCTTTTTTTTCTCTTCAAATTCCCATGTACGTAGTCACTAACGTACAAGAGAAAAGGACCATGTACGTACTAATGCCTCAGACTTATTTTGAGGCATCGTCTCCTTCGGTTATCAAGACTTGAATCCTTGAACAAAAAGAATAAATTCATGGTGGATCGAGAATGTCACTGGGCAGATTCCCTCCACAATGAGGGCTAAAGTGTGGAATTGTCAAGGGGGATCCTCGACTATATCCTTTTTGAAGGAGACACCGTGTCTCCGCTTTTCAAATATGATTTTTCTTAGTGAAACTAAAATAGAGACAACACTGTCAAGCAAGTTCAAAGACAATTGAGATGTGTTATGCTATGATTGTGGATCCTGTTGAATTATTTGGGGGCTTATGTGCTTATTTGGAATGATTAACATTCAAGTATGTTAGTCTCATGCTAATGTTGGCGCTTGATACTTTAGTTGATTTTAAATATTGATATATTTTTGTGTATTTGGATATTAATAGAGCTACTCGTAGAGAACAACCGAAAACTTTGTATATAATTGACTAGTTAGGGTCCTCTCGTGTTAAAGATAATGATCAAGTTAGACTGTTGATCTTACCATGCAGAGAATGAGATCCGTTAGAAGCATTGGTTAGTTGTTAGGAGTTGAGAGTCCTACACTTGTAATTGTATAGTTCTATATAGTATAACTTAAGTAAAAAGATAAGCAATTAGGACTCTGTAATTAGTCTAGGACCTAAATACTATGTATCAACTCCTATATATAGCATGTACTCAACGCTTTGATCATTAATACATACCTTGATTTTTATGCTCATTGGAGTATTTTGAGTTTTTTAATAATATTACATGACTCTACAAAGTTAGGAGGGACAAGTAGTGAAATAACTTTCTTTAGAGACTTTAAGAATTTTATATGAAATTCAGGGTCAATGGATTTAAGATTTAAAGGAAAGTCATGAACATGTGGTTCTTTAAGATAAAATGATAGAAACTATTCAAGAAAGATTAGAAAAAGTTATTATATCATTGGGATGTGAAGGAATTCCACTTAGCTTGGGTAACTCATTTAAATACAAATGCCTCGATCATTTTGCATTGTTACTTAATACTCGAACCTAGCTCTATAAAGAAAAAAAGAGGTGGTTCTATTTCTAATTTTAAAAAAAGGTGTAGTAAACATGCAAATTTTATTGGTAATGTCTTCGAACAATCCAAAGTCAATTTTAAATTTAAAAATGTTGCTCCTCGTTAATGTCTTGGTTAAGAGGGGGAAAGAAAACCCGAAGATAAAAATTATCAAGACAAAACAAGAGAATTAAAGTGCATAAGAATGATCCAAATACTTTGAAATTCAAAATCTAAGAATTTTAAGAAAATCATTAGGTGTTTCTACATAGATAAGGAAGTATATTAAAAATAAAATTTAGAACTTTATGGCTTTAAGAAGGGGATAAAAGTACCTCTTTTGTCACAAGAATATATTTAGAGACATAATTATATCGTGATAAAAGGGTTTCACTTGGCTAATGGAAACCGAGTGTCGAGAAACACAAATTTTTTATGTAAATTTATTTACTACTTCTAGACCAATAAAATTTGATCCCACCTTTGAATTTAATTCGACATTAATTGATGATTTCACAAATCTCTCATCATTTGATCGAGGATTTTCATTCTAGACTCTAGTATGAGAGTTTCATTCTCCACGTAATATGTATCTCATGCTAATAAACATGAATCTTCTATAATAATGTATATAATGTGAGCGATTTAAGAAAAATGCAATCCAAACTAATGAAAGAGGGATCTATGCTTGTTAAGCTGTTACAAAGCACAATCTTAACGGTACCACACGGGATGAAGTTGAAAGGACATTCTATCTCTAGGGAAGAAAGAAACTTTTTTTTGTAGTATTATTTTCCAACTTCGCCATAATTAGAAGTTTATAATTGTATGCAATCAACTAAAGTGGTATAACTTCTTCTCAGAGATATTTTCCAAGATATCAAATATTCAACTTGATAGTTTATTATTCACCAATAAAAAGTTAGGTTTATAAACGCTTAATGAATCATGAAATATAATCAAACTACACAATATGATTTCTAAATCAATGCTAATACTACTCTAAGTCAGATGCACCAATACGCTCTCAAGGCTATGGCGACTAAGCCTAAATTGAATAGATTGCGATCAAAGGGAGGCTTGGTAGCTTCTTAGCATCATCGCTAAGCAATTTTTCAAAATAATTTATAGAGACTAACGATTACATGTCTGATTGCAAAAGTAGAGATCTCATGAAACTCGTGATCCAGACTCACCGAGTATTTTGACGGTGAGCTCTAGATTGGACACATGAGCACCAATAGTGGCTAAATCATGTAAGAGAGATCTAATGGTGTGAAGATAGTTTGTGATGGAGCGAGTATCCTTGGTGACAAGGCAAGTTGATCATGGAGGTTGAATAATTAGGTTTGTATCATTTTGCATAATGCAGTATGCGTGCCTCCTGGGATCGATTTGGACAAGGTGGTTGTAGCAACTATAGAGGCACTAGAGGGTTCAACAAGACATAAGGACGTTCGATGAGTTGGTCTTGTGGAACCAAGAAAGGAACGTCAATTGAGAGATATGTTGGTGTTAAGGGTGATCATGTGACTAGGAGCTAACAAAGTGGTCCCATCAAGATATCGAGAGGTTTCACCAGTCACAGTGCATGGCATAGTAACCCAGGGATTTTCAGGCGTGTTGGCACCATGGAAGTATAGTGAAACACAGTAAATGGTGGTTGAATCAAGTAAAACTGAGATGGTACCGTTAGTTGGTTTTAAACACAAAAATTCCTTAGGGATTGCCATTGTTGTTGCTGTAAACAAGACGTTGGCCATGAAAAGAAATGCTGGAATAGTTTGTTTGAAAGCGTATAGGGTTATGATACCATATAAATGCTTAATGATGCCATGAAAAGCTTAGTTTATTAATGAAGACATAAACCTTTAAATAGAGTTACAAAATATAAGATAGACTCTAACCAACTACTAATCGAATACTAAAGCAGTAAATATAAATATAATCGACTACACAATATGAGTCCTAAATCAACTTATTACTCTAAGTCATATGCCGTTTATCACCATATATCTCGCCATTTATAATTTAAAGCTTTGATTTGATTTTAAAAGTTTCTTCATATTTCAAATATGAACATTGAAAAAGAGTTGATTGTATTTTAGTTCCTCAGACAATAAGGAGCCCGTGGTAACAAATAATAAATATTATACAAGATTAAGATAATATTACCTCTTTATCAACAAACACTCTCACCATTATCATTTCCGTAAGATTCCTTCGAATGACTAAAACTTTAGTCGTTCATTTTGTTGCGTATGCTTCAATCATAATAGGTATGTCAATTGGAACCTAAAAATATAACATAAATTAATTTTTTAGTTAAAAAATAATATAATACTCTTTGTCAAATTCAAATAGAATATAAAATAAGCTCCAATGTAACTTAAATATAGATAATTCAAAAGAAAAGAAAAATATAAATTTATAACCTCATTAAACAACGAAATTAAATTTTAATAATACCATTCAATATATGTGTTTGTTAATGAGTTATTCTTTTCTAAAATTAAAAGATATAATTTTTTAAAAGCTAGATTAATAACACAATATTAAATAAGGAATAAAAATTTAAAAAGTACAAAAAGAACTACATAAAAACACAAGAAATAAAATAAAAAGGAAATAAATTATAAAGTATAAAAACATTGAAACAAGCCTATATCTTCAACTTTCTTGACTAAATATTTTTTTAATTGAATTAAAATTTAAAAATTTTTTATTTTTTTTAGTTTTCATATTTTGGATTAAACTAATCAATTCTTAAAAATTTCCACCTCACCCCTAGGAATTGAAGAGTTTAATTATTTCCCTTTAATTATCGTCAATTACATGTTGACTGGCAATTACATGGTCAAACAAAATTAAAACATACCAAATTGGGTAACTATAATCCAATTACACCCAAATTCAATTATATGCACCCTTCAAATAGGCTCACAAGTTACTAATTTTTTGAATACTATGAATTTGGGTAAATTAAAAGAATTTCTCTCACCCTTATAAGAAACAATTCGTAAGAAGAAACTGGCTACTTTTCCATCAAATTTCAGTGTATTTCTTTCTTTCTTCTATGTAATTTAGTTTTCCTTAACAACAATAATGTTTGAGTTGATTTCACAATTTTATATGCAGCAAAGAGTTGTGGAGTCATCCAAGAAAACAAAGTCCATGGATATTGTTGATCCGAATCAGTGAGTTCAAGGTATTTCAATTGAGTTCATTTATTGAGATTTTTTATTGTTTACTTGAATTTTGTGTATGTTTTATAATGATTTAAAATACAATTTATGATTTCAAAAATTAATAATATTAATTAATTATTAAAAATATTTTAAATTTAGGGATGTGTTTGGTAGAAAGAAAAATACTTATCTTTTAGATTTTTTAATTATCTTTTAGTGGTTGATATATATATATATATTTAAAAAAATTATCTAAATTTATTGGAAAATTCTAAGTCCAACCAATAATAAACCCAATTAAATGAACTCAATTGGTATTTGTTGCTAAAGCATTTGAAATGCTTAAAGTATTTGCTTTCTGTCAGCCACTACTACCAAGGGCCTAGGATTTTTTTCTCCACTTGAAATTTTCTAAATTTTACTACTCTAGTTGTTTGTTAACAGTAGATAAGAAATCAAGAAATTTTGAGATTTATCTTTCCTGAATTGTTGGTTGAAATTGTATAATATTTGAATACTTTTTAATGAATAAGTATCTGATAGTATTTTCTTGTCCTATCTAGGCTATGAAAGTTCACTTTTGAAAGAGGACATACTTATGGGACATCCTAAAGTAGACACCGTGCGTCTCTTCTCCTAGCTCAAATGTGTTTCAAAATTTTGGGAAAGATTGATTGATGAGCCGTATTTAGATGAAGATCTCTTAATCATGCCAAGAATGACCAAAATCTCAAAAATTTCTCTTTTAATGACGTCATAAAAGGTATATTTTCTATATTTGTTGTTCTTTATCGTTTGATCACCCGGGCCGAGGATGTACGGAACTGATTGTCCTTTAGATCTTCAACCACACTGTATTGCACAAAGCCTATTGTGGTCGCGATGGCTTATTTATTACCATCGTGGTTTATGAAAACATAGTTGAACGCCATATACTTTTACTATGGAATCCTCAACAAGAGAATCATCAGGTTTCCCGTCTTTAATTTGGAGGAATCTTCTTGTTTGGGATTGTGTTTTGACTCAACAAGTGGTGACTATAAGATTCTTAAGATTGACGAGAACTTAAAAAATTATCGCAAAGTACCTGTGAAATTTTATACTAAAGTGTCTGAAAACCAAAAAATTAAAGATTATCCTCATGTCACTAACAATTTGGTGTATCGTATGCATTATTTGGCATTTATACATGGGGCATTTCATTGGATTGGTATTTCAAGAAATTATTTTGTGGTTACTTCATTTAATGTTGCCCATGAAGTGTATGGAGATATCATTGCCAAGAGCAAATATGCTTGACGAATAACCATTTTATGTGGGGCATTTAAGACAGCTGAATGCTTTGTGCTTATTCTAATTATGTGAATCGCTCATGGAACCGCTTTTTGCCAGGTGATGAATATGGTGTCAAGGAATCTTGGAATGCAATATTTGCAATAACAGATCCTGACATGTTTATAACCTGCACCAAAGTATAGATTTGCAAACGTGCCGAAGTATTGTTCGTTCTTACATTTCCAATATGGATACAAAGGCATTTAGGGACACAGAGAGAACCCGCTACATTATTGTTTCGAGGTCATGATCATAATGGATTCGCTTACGTAGTGCTTGATCTCTCCAAAATTACTTACTTAATATGTACTTATGTATGATTAAGACACTTTTTCATTTTTCTAAGTTATCATGTTACAAATTTCTTATTTTTGTTAATTTATCCTGTCGCGCAAAAATTTTGGATTTCATATTTTATTTAATTCTATCTTTCTTATTTACGCTATTTCATATTATGTAATCAAAGTTATTTACTTGCACCGTTTCTACATTTGTCTGCTTAACTACATTCTCATTGTCACAATTTATGCAACCCAAATATTAATTGAAGAAATACCATCAAATCCAATTTCATACTAATAAGGATGAATCTCTTATAATGATGCACATAATTACGTGAGGGATTATACAAAATTTAAAGGGAAAATGCAAGTCAAACTAATAAAAAAGTAAATCTATTCTCTTTATATTTATTGTTATTATAAAGTACAATCTTATCGAAAATCAATATGGAATGAAGTTGAAAGAATATCCTCCATCTCTAGAGAAGAAAGAAATTATTTTGTAAGTAGTATTGCTTTCAACCAGTCACAGCTGAAGTTTGTAATTGTGTGCAATCAACTAAAGTGGTATAACTTCTTCTTATATAGTTCATCTAATATATAAAATATTCAACTTGATAGTTTACTTTATTCACCTATAAGAAGTTAGGTTTAGCACCACATATCATGCCATTTAAAATATAAAGAAAAAGATATTGACTATTTTATATAGGAGAAAAGGGCAAATATATCATTCAACTTTGCGATTTAGAGCGGATATACCTCATTATAAGTGGTATATATACTCGCTTTTAATAAATAGTGCTTATATACCCCCGTCTTCTAACAAATGGTGAATGTTTACCCCTTTTGTTAATTAACCTATATTTATTGAATTAAAAAAATTCTAAACTTATTTTTTAATTTCAAAATTGCCGCATGACTTTAAAAAATTACTTGCTCATGTTTTGTTTTACCCTTCTTAATCTAACTCAAATAAAACAAATGCCTAATCTCTCTCTAAGTCAATTTTAAAATTTTTAAATTTAAAAGTTATTTATTAATATTTAAAAAATATCAGAAGACTTAACAATTTTTAAAAAGGTTTGGATCAAGGGATTTTAATTCACTTTTTAATAAGGGGTATATTCACTCTAAATCCAAAGTTAAGAGGTATATTTACTTATTTACTCCTTTTAATATGGCGCCTTGAAGAATCTTTTAGTTTTACTATAGAGTTGTAACACAAGAATAATGTACACGCTATCAAGAATAAAGAAATATTCTTTATTTGATTGGGAAAGCAAGCAACTTCAACTAGTAATATGTATGATTGTTATCAATTTGTGACGCCTAATTAGAGGCTAAAATACCTAAGAGAATCTAATCGAAATATTTTTATATCATAAGGATAAGCATAGGTGTTTCCTTTATAGCATAAGGATAAGCATAGGTGTTTCCTTTTAAATTTTCGTCGCTGCATTGATCGATGGACGCGAGTCTCAAGATAGGTCAAGATGTGTCAGACGATGCCCACTTGGCCTCGTCGACACCGGCATAGTGCGCCTATGTCGCTAAATTTCAAACTTTTCAAGGCGTGTTAGTCAACGAATTTTTGAGATTTGACTAACCGTCTCCGTTCAAATTTCAAATTTTGGGCCGTGTTCACTACAAACCCACCTGACGAGCGCTCTATCACTTCATAAATGAGAATTTTTTATTTTCGCGATTTTCTAAAAGTAGCCCACCTGGAGCTCTGGAGATTTGACGACCGTCTCCGTTTGGCCCCAAAGTTTGGCTATGCACAACCTACAAGGCCCGGTTACGAGCGCCTATTTCTGCCTTGATCGAAATCACTATTTTCGCATAAATGAGAATTTACGATTTTCGCGATTTTCTGTATTTTAGCCAACTGATTTCTCGAGATTTGATCGACCGTCTCCGTTTGGCCCAAAATTTTTCTCATGCAACCTACAAGGCCTCGGTGACTGGACCCTATCACTTTATTTGATCAAATAGAATCATTTTACTCATAAAATGAGAATTTATAATTTTCACGACATTTTCTGTGTTAGCCCACTTCCGATTTCGGGAGATTTGGATTGATCGCCCTCCGTCTCGCCCAAATTTTTGTTGTGCTGCAGCATGCGAGGCCCGGTGACGGCACCTATCACTTTATTTGATCTATCACTATTTTTCTCATAAATGAGAATTTATAATTTTACATTTTCGTATATGTTAGCCCACAAATTTTCGAGATTTGATCGACCGTCTCCGTTTGGACCCAAATTTTGGCTGTGCACCGCCAAGGCTCGGTGACTTTGCGCCTCTATCACTTTATTTGATCGGCTGACTATTTTCTCATAAATGAAAATTTATGATTTTCGATTTTCTTATAGCCCCCGGATTTTTCAAGATTTGATTGACCTCCGTTCGCCCCAAATTTTTGTCATGCAAGATGCTAGGTTCTGATCGCACCCCATCACTTTATTTGATCGGGCATCACATTTTTCTCATAAATGAGAATTAACAATTTTCTTAAATTTTCTTTGTATGTTAGCCCATGACTGGAGATTTGATCACCATCTCCGTTTGATCCCAAATTTTAGCCGTGGGCGCCTCATAAGGTCTGTGACGCGCGTCCTATTATTTTATTTGATCTACATCACTATTTTTTCATAAATGAGAATTTACGATTTTTGTGATTTTCTGCATGTTAGCCCATGGATTTCCTGAGATTTGATTGCCTGCCTCCGTTTGGCCCCAAATTTTTGTCAGCACAGCCTACAAGGCCCGGTGACGGCGCCCGTCACTTTATTTGATCGGCATAACTATTTTTCTAATAAATGAAAATTTACGATTTTTTGTGATTTTCTGGGTGTATGTTAGCCCACCGATTTCTTTGAGATTTGATCGGTTCACCTCCATTCGGACCCAAATTTTTACCGTGCGTACTGCGAGGCTCGGCAGGATTCGCGCCTATCATTTTATTTGATCTAAGATCACTATTTTTCATAAAATGAGAATTTACGGATTTTGCGATTTTCTGTATGTTAGCCTACCTGATTCGGAGATTTGATTTGATCTGGCTCGTTATGCCCCAAATTTTGGCAGCGGGGCGCACTTACAAGGTCGAGATCGGCGCCCTATCACTTTATTTTATGGGCATCACTATTTTTCTCATAAATGAGAATTTAAGATTTTTGCGATTTTTGGTGTATGTTAGCCTACCTGATTTCTAGAGATTTGATCAACCATCTCGGGCTTGGGTCTCCAAATTTTTGGTCAGCGCAGCCTCTACAAGGCCCGGTGACTCATGTGTCCTATCACTTTAGTTGATCTAAGATAACTATTTTTTCATAAATGAGAATTTATGATTTTCGCTCTTTTCTGTATGTTAGCCCACGAATTTCTCGAGATTTGATCGATCAGCCTGGGCCGGGTCCTAAATTTTATCAGGCGTGATCATGGGGTTCGGTGACTCGGCGCCCATTCTTTATTTGATCGGCACTTACCTATTTTTACTCATAAATGAGAATTTATGATTTTTGCGATTCATGTACGTTAGCCCACAAATTTCTCGAGATTCGATTTACCGTCTCCGTTTGGCCCCAAATTTTGCCGTATGGCACTTACAAGCGCCTGGTGACGGGCCATTTATCATTTCGTTTGATCCGCATCACAATTTTTCGCATAAATGAGAATTTCTAATATTTTTTAAGTATTTTTGATGTATGTTAGCCTACCTGATCCCGAGATTTGATTGACCGTCTCCGTTTGACCCCAAATTTTAGTCAGCACAAGTAGCCTACAAGGCCTGTAGTGATGAGCGCCCCATCATTTCATTTGGACCTACATAAATCATTTTTCGCATAAATGAATTTACGATTTTATGACTTTCTATGTATGCATTAGCCCGGATTTCTCGAGATTTGATCGACCGCTCCGTTCGGTCCTTAAATTTTGGTCATACAGCTACAAAGCGTGGTGACGAGCGCCCCTATCATTTCATTTGATCTACATAACCATTTCTTTCGCATAAATGAGTTTACCATTTTCACAATTTTCATGCAGTTGCTAGTTCTTTATTCACAAAATAAGAACCGCCTTAAATGCAAGTCTTTGATGAGATTCACATAATATTGTTAAACCGTAATATAATCGTCGGAAAAAGAGTTCATTATCGCACATTATCTTAATGATCATAACTTTGGCTGGATTATCCGTTTTTAATTTTTTTATTTATTTTGTGTATATTTTCGAGATCTATCTGGACATACTGCCGTAAGGCAGTTTGGCGGAGCCAATTTTCGCAAAATATGCTCTATCGCAGTCATTCAACATATTTCAATATGATTGATATATCACTCACTTATATTCTAATGTATCATATGAACTTATACATCTATAAAAAAAGTCTATCCATGTTCGTACATACACGTCGCCAAATATTTAGCAAGAATCATTTTCTTCTCGAAGCCCATGCTTAAGGAATTTGAAATACAAAACAAAGTTGGTTGTTCCGTAGTCTATTCCGTATATCAGAGCAGATCTTCTAGTATGTCAACTCTAGCCAATATACGGGTTTGAATTGTAATCTCTATCATCTTTCTCTCGTGGCTAAATTATTGAGGTTTAAACACTTTTGGATGTTTACTTCTTTTGTTTTTAAGTTAGGGTAGCTTGAAAGGGAAGCAATAATTAAGATTATTGTAAAGGGCTTTGAGGTAGGTCCATTGTATTGCAGGGTCAAACTGGCTCTGTTGTTTAGTGAAGTTGTTGAATTTTAGGGGTGTGGCCGTGAGCTTTGCATTCATTCAGACTGGGTAATTTTCCCACATATAAATCTCAGGTGCGATATTTCCTTTGATCACTTGTTTAATTTCTAACTAAGTCAGCATTTAACAAGAACAATGTTTATCTACCATTGTTCTCAAAATTTGAAAACTTAGCAAAAATTTAAGAAAACAAAATTTTTATGTAATCTAATTCACCCCCACTCTTGTGTCTACTTATATAGTAGATAATTTAGTATATAGAGTTTAGCACGCAAAAATCAAAATCATCGATTCTTATAAGTATAAAGTTTATGTTCACCATCAAAGATGAAAATTGATCAAATCATCGATATGACCGTAATACAAGATGAAATATAATTTATCTTGATTTTCGCTTGAGGAATGTCACCTTAAAATTATCTCCAAGGTCTTAACTGAAAGGCTATCCAGACTTCTTCCCAAAATCATCTCTTAAAATCAAAGTAGTTTTATAAAAGAAAGCGTTGTTGGAGAAAATTTATTATCTCTGAAAATCATCCACGATATTAGAATTCTAATAAGGTGTGGAACTGACAGAGACAGGTCATGTATGATTCTGGCAATTTCTTTGTCATTATTATCTCATATGTTGCTTCATCTGGTGCTACAACATTTTCAAATGGAGAAATGAGTTTAGACACAATGTCCCATCTAAAAAGATGTCAAGGTAGCCGATGAATGCGCATCCAAATAGGAACTATGAAAGTGTCTACGAATGTCGCTCAAAATTAGCGATCATTTCGATTTTCATAGGTTGTCACCAATGTGATGTACTCAACTTGATTAGCAGAGTCCGTGTAAAATATTTCCATAATCATAATAAGCAATCTTTGACTTGGGCTTTGAGGTGTTGGTCATAGCTAATGTTTTCCCATTTCTTCCATATGGCTTACCCCTGTAAATTTTCCAACTATAGTGAGTTTATATATTCTTCAACAAGGTTCCCGATGTGTCATTATGTTTATTTGATGGGTCAATACTAATCATGGGTAAAGTTGTAAAAGAGCTAGAGAGAAGTCAGAGACACCTTATCTGCATCGTCTACTTGCTTGATTGCATGCTTATCCAATAATATGTGTATTTAAATGGAAAATAATATATAGTGTTATTTTTGTTGATAGTAACAATTTGGTATATTATGAAATTTCTTTTTGGTACCGTATTTATGTTTTTCCAAAATAAATATAACTAGTTTATAAATAAGCCCATCATTCAAGTAGCCAACCGTGAGCTACAAAGATTGTAAATCACTGCATAAGAACAAATCTGCATTTCCCATCCAAATTTTCAAAGGTATCTATTTCTTCCTCAGAGTGTGTGTGCGCGTGCGCCGTTTTTTTTGTTAGGGACAATAGTGGTGTTTGAGCTAATTTCATAATTTTATGTAGGATAAAGAGTTTTAGAGCTATCAAAGAAAGCACAACCTGGCGGATATAGTTGATCCGATCAGTGAGTTCACGATGTACCAATTGATTTCATCTATTGAGGTTTTTTCTTGGTTGGACATAGATTCTATGTGTGTTTTGCTATGGAAAAATGGTGTCTTTTCCCTATTTAATTTTGTGTGCTATCATCACTAAAGGATATTGAGTTGCATTTGCATTTTTCATGCTAGGATCAAATCCTCTTAATTATCTCTACCTAATGTGACAATAAAGTGGAGAAAAATAATTACATACATTCCAAGATAAAAGTATTTTAGGAAATTATTTTCTTCAAATCGAACATATCCTAGTGAAAAGTCTTTGCTCAACATGTGCATCTTACCAAGAATAAATGTTTTCAATCACAAATGTTAAATTCATAGAAAATAATGTTAGTGACAAATTTATGCCTTCACTAAACATCAAACATGTTGAAATTCTTAAAGTAGTTGGCACAACTATTGCACTCTTTTTGCCACTGCCAAGGGCCTAGGGAAGTTTTCTAAATCTTATTACTCCATTTGTTTGTTAATGTGAGGGTAGAATAAATTTCCAAGTTTATCTTTGCTAAACTCTTTGCTGAAATTATATAACATTTGAATACTTTAAAAAGTCCAAGTGTCTCGATAGGCAGCTTGTCCCATCTAGGCCATGGAAGATCACTAAGAGTGATATATTAATGAACATCTTGAGCGTGTTAATTGTATGACTTTCTTCTAAGCCTCAAATGTTTCAAAATTTTGGAAAGCATTGATCGATGATCCATATTTTAGGATGAAGCATCTCAATCATGCCAAGAATGACCAAAATTCTCAAAAATTTCTCTTTACCAATCGCGCCCTAAGAAAGCTATATTTTCTATATATTGTTTGCATTTATCATCTATTCAAATGTTGAGGATGGGCCGAGAACTAGATTGCCCTTTAAATTTAGAACCACGAAATTGCATAGTCTATTGTTGTTGTGATGGCTTGGTTATTATTAGGTTTATGAAAAATATTGATGAATCCCATGTACTTTTGCTATGGAATCCTTCCACGGGAGAATCAATTGTACTTCCCACTCCAAAATTTCCATTGGAGGAATTTTCTTGTTTGGGAATGTGTTTTGATTCAACTAAGGTGATTATAAGATCCTTAAGATTTCCCAAGATGGAAATGATGATTGCAGCACTGTGAAATTCTCGCACCGAAAAGTGATTCATGGAGAAAAATTGATGAACATCCTCGTGTCATTCACAATATGGTGTATGGTATGCATTCTTTGCATTTATTCAGTGGAGCATTTCATTGGGTTGGTATTTCAAAATTATTTTGTGGTTTCGCTGATATTTCCCATGAAGTGGCGGAGAGATACCATTGCCAGAGGAAATAAGCTCGAGCAACATTAATATTGGTATTTCAGTATTGGAAGGAATGCTGCAGTTTATTCTAACGCGTATCATCAATAGGAAACACACTTTTAAGTTATGGGTGATGAAAGATTATGGTATCAAGGAATCTTGGAATGCAAAGATATTTTCAATAACCGCATCCCGATATTTGTATACGTACCGAAATATCGGTTTGCAGTATCATGAAGTATTATTCGGGTGCATACATTTGCAATGCAGTGGACAATGCATATAGGGACACAGAGGACCCTTTACATTATTGCCTCGAGGAATCGCATTGCACGGTTTTTGCGAGAGCTTGATCTCTCCAAAATTACTTACTTAATATTTTCTTATATATGATAGAGACATTCTTTATTTTTCGATTATCATGTTACAACTTCTTATAATTATTATTTTATCTATGGATCAATGACTTTTTGTTTCAAATTGGTTTAACCAAAGCTTTGTTTATTTGTTTTATATGTTGTTGCTTGTCTATTTTTTATACTTCACTCATATTTTAAGTAATACAATATTTATTACTCAAACTGTAGATTAGGAACAATTTATAATTTCGTTATTTACTCAAAAGATCAATTAATACATGAGACCTCTCGTGAATATATTTATAATTATATTATTTACACTACTTCATATTGTATTAGCGTTCTTACATTTATTCTTTTAACTACATTCATTATCACATTTTATTCAAATTACCTTACTAATATACCTATCAATTCTGCTACATTAATCCACTCTCTAGTTCATTAATTTCTGAAATTTTCCTTCTTCCTTTTTTTTTTCTTCAAATTCCCATGTACGTAGTCACTAACGTACAAGAGAAAAGGACCATGTACGTACTAATGCTCTTGAGACTTATTTTGAGGCATCGTCTCCTTCGTTATCAAGACGGAATCCTTGAACAAAAAGAATAAATTCATGGTGGATCGTAGAGGTCATCACTGTTAGACTCCCTCTCCACAATGTCAAGCAAGTTCAAAGACACTGAACATGCAAAGGCATTGTATCCTGAATTACTTCAAAGCTTTATGTGCTTATTTGGAATGATTAACATTCAAGTATGTTAGTCTCATGCTAATGTTGGCGCTCGATACTTTAGTTGATTTTAAATATTGAAATATTTTTGTGTATTTAATATTAATAGAGCCACTGTGAGAGAACAACTGAAAAAACTTTGTATATAATTGACTAGTTAGGGTTCTCTGTGTTAAAGATAATGATCAAGTTAGATTAAGTTGATCTACCATGCAGAGAATGAGATCCGTTAGAAGTATTGGTTAGTTGTTAGGAGTTGAGAGTCCTCTACACTTGTAATTGTATAGTTCACATATAGTATAACTCTAAGTGTGCAAGATAAGCATAACTAGGACTCTTGTAATTAGTCAAGGACTCAAATACTATGTATCAACTCCATATATAGCAAGATGTACTCCCAACTTTTGATCATTAATACATACCTTGATTTCTTCATATTTTGCCGATATTTTGAGTTTTTTAATAATATTACTGGATGACTCTACAAAGTTAGGAGGGACAAGTAGTGAAATAACTTTCTTTAGAGACTTTAAGAATTTTATATGAAATTCAGGTCAATGTGGATTTAATGATTTAAAGGAAAGTCATGAACATGTGGTTCTTTAAGATAAAATGATAGAAACTATTCAAGAAAGATTAGAAAAAGTTATTATATCATTGGGATGGTGGTTGGAATTCCACTTAGCTTGCACTCATTTAAATACAAATGCCTCGATCATTTTGCATTGTTACTAATACCGAACTCATTTCTATAAAGAAAAAGAGGTGGTTCTATTTTAATTTTAAAAAAAAGGTGTAGTAAAATGATGCAATTTTTATTGGCAATGTCTTCGAACAATCCAAAGTCAATTTTAAATTTAAAAAATGTTGCTCCTCGTTAATATCTTGGTTAAGAGGGGGAAAGAAAACCCGAAGATAAAATTATTGGCATTAAAATAGAATTAAAGTGCATAAGAATGATCCAAATAACTTTGAAATCCAAATAACTTTGAAATTCAAGAAAATCATTAGGTGTTTCTTACATAGATAAGAAGTATATTGGAAAATAAAAATTTAGAACTTTATGGCTTTAAGAAGGGGGATAAAAGTACCTCTTGTCACAAGAATATATTTAGAGACATAATTATATCGATAAAGGGTTTCACTTTGGCTAATGGAAACCGAGAGTGTCGAGAAACACAAATTTTTTTATGTAAATTTATTTACTACTTCTAGACCAATAAAATTTGATCCCATCTTTGAATTTAATTCGACATTAATTGATGAATTTCCACAAATCTCTCATCAATGATCGAGGATTTCCTATCTCTAGACTCTAGTATGAGAGTTTCATTCTCCAATGCACATGTATCTCATGCTAATAAACATGAATCTTCTATAATAATGTATATAATGTGAGCGATTTAAGAAAAATGCAATCCAAACTAATGAAAGAGTGGATCGGCGGCTTGTTGTTGTTATAAAGCACAATCTTAACGAAAATTAATATGGGATGAAGTTGAAAGGACATTCTATCTCTAGGGAAGAAAGAAACTTTTTTTTTGTAGTATTATTTTCCAACTTCGCCATAACAGTTTATAATTGTATGCAATCAACTAAAGTGTATGAATTTCTTCGTATAGTTTATCAAAGATATCAAATATTCAACTTGATAGTTTATTATTCACCAACAAAAGTTAGGTTTATAAACTTCAATGAATCATGAAATATTTAGTTTATTAATAAATACATCAACTTTAAATGAGTTATAAGAAATAAGATAAGACTCCTAGTCAACTACTACATCAAGCAACCTAATTGAATACTAAAGTAGAAATAGAACATAATCAAACTACACAATATGATTTCTAAATCAATGCTAATAATTACTCTAAGTCGTATGCACCAATACGTCTCCTCAAGTAAGGCCATGGCGGACTAAGCCTAAATTGAATAGATTGCGATCAAAGGGAGGCTTGGGTAGCTTCTTAACATCATCGTCAAGCAATTTTTCAAATAATTCCTCGGCAGGAGACTAACATATCACATGTCTGGATCATAGCAGAGAGATCTCATGAAACCGTGATCCGTAATCACCGAGTATTTTGACGATGAGCCTAGGATTGAACATGAGCACCAATAGTGGCTAAATCATGTAAGAGAGATCTAATGGTGTGAAGATAGTTTGTGATGGAGCGAGTATCCTGGTGACAAGGGCAAGTTGATCATGGAGGTTGAATACCTGTGTTTGTATCATTTTGCATACGTAGTGGGCGTGTGCCTCCTGCATCGATTTGGACAAGGTGGTTGTAGCAACTATAGAGGCACTAGAGGGTTCAATGTAAGACATAAGGACGCTCGGATGAGTTGGTCTTTGTGGAACCAAGAAAGGAACGCCGAATTGAGAGATATGTTGGTGTTAAGGGTGATCATGTGACTAGGAGCTAACAAAGTGGTCCCATCAAGATAACCGAAGAGGTTTTAGCCATACATAAGTATGGAGTAAACTAAGATTTTCAAGTGGCAAAGTTATGACCACCATGTAGTTTAATAGGTAGTTGGAGAAGCAGTTGAACCGACAATGAAGGTTTGGCACCTCGTTGTGTTGTCAACATTAGTAACTCCTCAGATTTGGCGTCATCGTTGTTGTTGTTATTGGCCATGAAAGATAAAATATGAATAGTTTCATTAGAGCGTATAGGGTTATGATACCATATAAATGCTTAATGATGCCATGAAAAGCTTAGTTTATTAATGAACACATAAACTCTTTAAATAGAGTTACAAAATATAAGATAGACTCCTGGGAACTAACCACAATCGAATACTAAAGCGTAAATATAAATATAATCGTATCACACATGAGTCCTAAATCAATCCTAATATTACTCTAAGTCATATGCGCGTTTATCACCATATATCTCGCCATTTATAACGTAAAAGCTTTGATTTGATTTAAAAGATTTTCATATTTCAACATGAACATTGAAAAAGAGTTGATTGTATTTTGTTCCTCATATCAATAAGGAGCCCGTAACAAATAATAAATATTATACAAGATTAAGATAATATTACCTCTTTTATCAACAAAACACTCTCACCATTATCATTTCAGAAGAATTTATTAAGCCTCTTCGAATGACTAAAACTTTAGTCGTCCATTTTGTTGCGATGCTTCAACTTGCTAATAGGTATGTCAATTGGAAACTTAAAATATAACATAAATTAATTTTTTAGTTAAAAAATAATATAATACTCTTTGTCAAATTCAAATAGAATATAAAATAAGCTCCAATGTAACTTAAATATAGATAATTCAAAAGAAAAGAAAAATATAAATTTATAACCTCATTAAACAACGAAATTAAATTTTAATAATACCATTCAATATAAGTAAAGTTTGTTAATGAGTTATTCTTTCTAAATTAAAAGATATAATTTTTTAAAAAAAGTTAGATTAATAACACAATATTAAATAAGGAATAAAAAATTTAAAAAGTACAAAAAGAATCACATAAAAACACAAGAAATAAAAATAAAAAGGAAATAAATTATAAAGTATAAAAACATTGAAACAAGCCTATATCTTCAACTTTCTTGACTAAATATTTTTTTAATTGAATTAAAATTTAAAAAAAAAACTATAGATTAAACATGTAATTACACCGCGTAATTACCACCAAAAATTTCCACCTCACCCCTAGGAATTGAAGAGTTTAATTATTTTCAATTATCGTCAATTACATGTTGAATGGGCAATTACATGGTCAAACAAAATTAAAAACATACCAAATTGGGTAATCATATCCAATTACACCCAAATTCAGAATTTATATGGTAACTTTCCAAATAGGCTCACAAAGGTTACTAATTTTTTTGGAATACTATGAATTTGGGTAAATTAAAAGAATTTCTCTCACCCTTATAAATAAGTTCATCGTAAGAAGAAATCATTACTTTTCCATCAAATTTTCAAAGGTATTTTTCTTTCTTCTATGTGTAATTTAGTTTTCTCAACAACAATAATGTTTGAGTTGATTTCATACAATTTTTATATGCAGCAAAGAAGTTGTGGAGTCATCCACAAAAACAAAGTCCATGGATACGTTGATCCGAATCGTGAGTTCAAGGTATTTCAATTCGAGTTCATTTATTGAGATTTTTATTGTTTTAATGGAATTGATTAGGTATGAGGTGAATTTAAAATTATTGGGTTGTTTTAAATTGTAAAATTAATTAATTATTAAAAATATTTTAAATTACAAAAATTAAAAAATCAAAAACAAAAGTGAAATTTTTTTAGATTTTTAATTATCTTTAGTGGTCGATATATATATATATTTAAAAAATTATCTAAATTTATTGAAAATTCTAAGTCCAACTAACAATAAACCCAATTAAATGAACTCAATTGGTATTTGTTGCTTAAAGCATTTGAAATGCTTAAAGTGATTATTTCTCTCTCTTGTCGCCACTACTACCAAGGGCCTAGGATTTTTTTCTCCACTTGAAATTTTCTAAATTTTACTACTCTAGTTGTTTGTTAATAGTAGATAGAAGAAATCAAGAAATTTTCAGATTTATCTTTTCTGAATTGTTGGTTGAAATTGTATAATATTTGAATACTTTTAATGAATAAGTATCTCGATAGCATTTTCTTGTCCTATCTAGGCTATGAAAAGTTCACTTTCAAGAGGACATATTTATGGACATCCTCAGCAGATTACTCAGGCGTCTCTTCTCCGCTCAAATGTGTTTCAAAATTTGGGAAAGTGATTGATTGATGAGCCGTATTTTAGGATGAAGCATCTCAATCATGCCAAGAATGACCAAAATTCCCAAAATTTCTTTACCACGTCGTGCAAAAGGTATATTTTCTATATAATCTGTTGTTCTTTATCGTCGATCACCCGGTTGAGGATGTACGAGAACTGGATTGTCCTTTAGATCTTCAACCACGGTATTGCACAAATTTCATTGTGGTTATGAGGAATGATTATTATCAGATTTATGAAACATAGCTGAACCATACTTACTATGGAATCCCTCAACAGTAGAATCAATTGTGCTTTCCGGCTTCCGTAATTTCCAAGGAGGAATCTTCTTGTTTGGGATTGTGTTTTGACTCAACAAGTGGTGACTATAAGATTCTTAAGATTGACGTGAACTTAAAAATTATCGCAGTACTGTGAAATTCTTATACTAAAAGTGGTTCATGGAGAAAATTGGATGATTATCCTCATGTCACTAACAATTTGGTGTATCGTATGCATTATTTGGCATTTATACACGTGTGGCATTTCATTGGATTGGTATTTCAAGAATTATTTTGTGGTTACTTTCAGCCTAATGCCGCCCAAGCCAGCGTGGCTGAGAGATATCATTGCTGTAGCAAATATGCTTGACTTAATAACTATTTATGTGGGGCATTTCAGATTAAAGGAACGCTTTGTGCTTATTCTAATTATGTGAATCGCTCATGGAACTGCTGCTTAAGTTATGGGTGATGAAAGAATATGGTGTCAAGGAATCTGAATGCACATTTGGTACAATGTATCCCCATGTTTATAATCGGCACTAAAGTATAGGTTTGCAAACGGCGAAGTATTGTTCGCTCTACATTTCCCATGGATACAAAAGGTATTTCTAGGACAATAAGAGAGAACCCGCCATTATTGCTCTCTTCAGGTCATGATCATAAACGGATTCGCTACGCAGTTTGATCTCCAAAATTACTTACTTAATATGTACTTATGTATGATTAAGACACTTTTTCATTTTTCAGTTATCAAGGGCCATACGCCCTTATTTTGTTAATTTATCTATCGCGTTACGAAATTTTTGATTTCATATTTTATTTACCCTATCTTTCTTATTTACGCTATTTCATTATGTAATCAAAGTTATTTACTAGCACCGCTTATACATTTGTTCGTTTAACTACATTCCTCATTGTCACAATTTATGCAACCCAAATATTAATTGAAGAAATACCATCAAATCCAATTTCATACTAATAAGGATGAATCTCTTATAATGATGCACATAATTACGTGAGGGATTATACAAAAATTTAAAGGTTTAATACATAAATAACTCTTTAACCAACAAAAACAGAAAAAGTAAATAATAATATTTATTGTTATTATAAAGTACAATCTTATCGAAAATTAATATGGAATGAAGTTGAAAGAATATCCTCCATCTCTAGAGAAGAAAGAAATTATTTTGTAAGTAGTATTGTTTTCAACTTTAGTCACGCTTAGAAGTTTGTAATTGTGTGCAATCAACTAAAGTGGTATAACTTCTTCTTATATAGTTCATCTAATATATAAAATATTCAACTTGATAGTTTACTTTATTCACCTATAAGAAGTTAGGTTTAGCACCACATATCATGCCATTTTAAAATATAAAGAAAAAAAAAAAAAAAAGATATTGACTATTTTATATAGGAGAAAAGGGCAAATATATCATTCAACTTTGCGATTTAGAGCGGATATACTCCTCATTATAAAAGTGGTGCATATATACTCTGCTTTTTAATAAATAGTGCTTATATACCCCCGTCTTCTCTAACAAATGGTGAATGTTTACTCCCTTTGTTAATTAACTCCATATTTATTGAATTAAAAAATTTAAACTTATTTTTAATTTCCAAAATTGTCATGACTTTAAAAATTACTTCTTGCTCATGTTTTGTTTTACCCTTCTAGACCTAACTCAAATAAAACAAATGCCTCAATCTCTCTTCTAAGTCAATTTTAAAATTTTTAAAATTTAAATGGTAAATATGCACCATTTATTAAGTGATGAGGATATATATGCACTATTTGTTAAACACAAAGGACATATATGCACCACTTTTTAATAAGGGGTATATTCACTCTAAATCCAAAGTTAAGAGGTATATTTACTTATTTACCCTTTTAATATATGCCTTGTACACTTTTAGTTTTACTATAGAGTTGTAACACAAGAATAATGTACACGCTATCAAGAATAAAGAAATATTCTTTATTTGATTGGGAAAGCAAGCAACTTCAACTAGTAATATGTATGATTGTTATCAATTTTGTGATGCCTTAATTAGAGGCGTATTGACACTGTGATATCTAGAATCGAAATATTTTATATCATAAGGATAAGCATAGGTGTTTCCTTTAAATTTTCGTCGTCGGGGCATTGATCGATGGACGGAGTCTCGTATAGGTCGCATGTGTCGTACGATATCGGGCCATCTGCCGACACTGCATAGTGCGCCTCTATGTTGCTAAATTTCAAACTTTCGAAGCATGTGTTAGTCAACGAATTTTTTGAGATTTGATTAACCGTCCGTTCGCACTCCCCAAATTTTGGCCGTGTGCAGCCTACAAAACCCACCGACGAGCGCCCATCACTTCATAAATGAGAATTTTTTATTTTTGCGATTTTCTAAGGGTGTTAGCCCATGGATGGAGATTTGATCGACTGCCTGCCAGCCCCAAAGTTTGGCTATGCACAACCCAAGGCCTCGGGTTACGAGAGCCCTATCATTTCGTTTGATCGAAATCACTATTTTTCGCATAAATGAGAATTTACGTATTGCGATTTTCTGTATTTTAGCCTTACCTGATTTCTCGAGATTTGATCGACCGGTCTCCGCTTGGCCCAAAAAAATTTTCTCGTGCGCAACCTACAAGGCCCGGTGCATCTGGACCCTATCACTTTATTTGATCGAAGATAACTATTTTACTCATAAATGAGAATTCATGATTTTCACAATTTTCTGCATGTTAGCCCACTGGATTTCTCGAGATTTGATTGATCGCTCCGTCCGGCCCCAAAATTTTGTCAGCGCAAAGATGCGAGGTCAAGACGGCACCCTATCACTTTATTTGATCGCATCACTATTTTTCTCATAAAATGAGAATTTACGATTTTCGCGATTTTCTGATGTTAGCCTACGTATTTCTCGAGATTTGATCGACCGTCTCCGTTTGGACCCAAATTTTGGTTGTGCACTGCCTACAAGGCCCGTTAACGGGCGCCCTATCACTTTATTTATTTTTTTTATTTTTTTTATTTTTTTTAGTTTTTTTATTTTTAAGTTATCTTTATTTATTAAATTATTAATTTTTCAAGATTTGATTGACCTCCTCCGTCCGGCCTCAAATTTTTGCCGTGCGCAGCATGCGAGGCTCCTGGTAATCGGCACCCTATCACTTTATTTGATCGGCATCACTATTTTTCTCATAAACAGAAAATTAAATTACTTTGCAATTTCTGCATGTTGTAGCCCTCCATGAGCTCGAGATTTGATCGACCGTCTCCGTTGACCCCAAATTTTACTGCAAGCAGCCTACAAGGCCCGGTGACGGGCGCCCTATTATTTTATTTGATCGGCATCATCATTTTTTTCATAAATGAGAATTTATGATTTTTGTGATTTTCTGTATGTTAGCCCATGGATTTCCGGAGATTTGATCGACCGTTCCTGCTGGGTCTCAAATTTGGCCGTGCACAGCCTACAAGGCCCGTGACGGCGCCTCCGTCACTTTATTTGGATCGGCATAACTATTTTTCTAATAAATGAAAATTTACGATTTTTGTGATTTCTGTATGTTAGCCCACCGATTTCTTGAGATTTGATCGACCACTCCATTCTACTCAAATTTTTATCATGGGTGCCTCATGAGGCCCTAAGGGACGCGGCGCCATCATTTTCTTATTTGATCTAAGATTTCACTATTTTTCGCATAAATGAATTTACGGATTTCAAGCGATTTTCTGCATGTTAGCCCAATTACTGAGATTTGATTTGACCGTCTCCGTTATGCCCCAAATTTTGGCAGTGCACCACAAGGCCCGGTGACTGGGCGCCCTATCACTTTATTTTATGGGATTCACTATTTTTCTCATAAATGAGAATTTAAGATTTTTGCGATTTTTGGTGTATGTTGTGTCTACTGACTTAGAGATTTGATCAACCATCTGCGTTTGGCTCCCAAATTTTTGGCCGTGCGCAAATTTACAAGGCTCGGTGGACGGTGTCCTATCACTTTAGTTGATCGGCATAACTATTTTTTCATAAATGAGAATTTATGATTTTCGCCTATTGTCTGTATGTTAGCCCACTGCACTTTCGAGATTTGATCGACCGCCTGGCTTCTGGCCCCCCACAGATGAACTGCGGGTCAGTGTGTGTGACGGGCGCCCTATCTTTTTATTTGATCTATGACCACTATTTTTACTCATAAATGAGAATTTATGATTTTTGCGATTTTCGATGTATGTTAGCCCACAAATCTCTCGAGATTTGATTTACCGTCTTGGCCCCAAATTTTGCCGCGTTGTACTTACAAGGCCCGGTGACGAGCGCCATCATTTCGATTGATCGGCATCACAATTTTCGTATAAATGAGAATTTATGATTTTTGCGTTGATGTATGTTAGCCTACCTGATTTCGAGGATTTGATTGACCGTCTCCGTTTGACTTAAATTTTAGTCAAAGGCTGCTAGCCTACATAAGGCCTCGTGATGAGCGCCTATCATTTCATTTGACCGGCATAACCATTTTTCGCATAAATGAGAATTTACGTATTTTGCGATTTTCTGTATGTTATTAGCCACTTGAGCTCGAGATTTGATCGACCGCTCCGTTCGTCCCAAATTTTGGCTGCGCCAGCCTAAGGCCTGTGACGAGCGCCCTATCATTTCATTTGACGCATAACCATTTTTCGCATAAACAGAGTTTACGATTTTCACTGTGTGTTAGCTTTATTCACAAAATAAGAACCGCCAAATGCAAGTCTTTGATGATCTACATAATATTGTTAAAACCGTAATATAATCGACTTTAAAAAGAGTTCATTACATCGGTGTACATTATCTTAATGACTATAATCAGCCGGATTATCCGCTTTACATGATTTTTTTCATTTTGTGTATTTTTCGAGATCTATTCGGACATACCGTCAGAAGGGGCAAGCCATGGAGCCAATTTTCAAAAATATGCCTCTATCGCAGCCATTCAACATATTTCGTAATATGATTGATATATCATCAATTTTTATATTCTAATAGATCATATGAACTATACATCTATAAAAAAGTCCATCCATGTTCGGGTACATACATCGTTCACAACATTTTAAAGAAGACCATTTTCTCGAGTTCCAAGCGAAGAATCTTGAAATACAAACAAAGTTGGTTTGCTCCGTAGTCTATTCCGTATATTGTAGCGTATTCT
This sequence comes from Datura stramonium, assembly GCA_018107945.1. NCBI lineage: Eukaryota > Viridiplantae > Streptophyta > Magnoliopsida > Solanales > Solanaceae > Datura > Datura stramonium. Next base: position 25,040 of record JACEIK010000244.1, on the reverse strand, counting down.
CTCTAGCATGTCAACTCTAGCGAATATAATAGGTTTGAATTGTAATCTCTATCATCTTTCTCGTACAATTATTGAGGTTTAAACACTTTTGAGTTTGTTTCTTTTGTTTTTAAGTTAGGGTAGCTTGAAAGGAAGCACAATTTTAAGATTGTAAAGGGCTTTTGAGGGTGAGGGGTCCATTTGTAGGGCTTGCAGGGGTAGTCAAACTGGCTCTGTTGTTTAGGTGGTTGTTGAATTTTTAGGGGTGTAGGTCGTGAGTTTACATTCATTCGAGACCGGGTAATTTTCCACATATAAATCTCGTGTGCGATATTTCCTTTGGATCACTTGTTTAATTTCGCTAGCTAAGTCAAGATTTAAACGTAAGAACAATGTTTATCTACCATTGTTCTCTAAAATTTGAAAAACTTAGCAAAAATTTAAGAAAACAAAATTTTTATAGACCCAATTCCATCTCTACTCTTGTGTCTACTTATAGTAGATAATTTAGTATATGTAGTTTAGCACGCAAAAAATCAAAATCATCACCTCCTATAAGTATGTAAGTTTATGTTCACCATCAAAGATGAAAATTGATCAAAATCATCGATATGAATGTAATACAAGATGAAATATAATTTATCTTGATTTTCCGCTTGAGGAATGTCACCTTAAAATTATCTCCAAGGTCTTAACTGAAAGGTTATCCAGATTCTTCCCAAAATCATCTCTTAAAATCAAAGTAGTTTTATAAAAGAAAGCATTGTTGGAGAAAAATTTTATTATCTCAAAATCAATCACTTTATATTGTAGCCCCTAATAATGGTGGAACTTGGACATAAATAAGATCGCGATGTACTTTTCTGGCAATTTCTTTGTCATTATTATCTCATATGTTGCTTCATCTCGGTGCTACAACATTTTCAAATGGAGAAATGAGTTTAGACAATGTCCCATCTAAAAAGATGTCAAGGTAGCCGATGAATGCGCATCCAAATAGGAACTATGAAAGTACCACTAATGTCGCCCAAAATTAGCGACTATTTCAGGATTTTCTCATGGGGGTTGTCACCAATGGGATGTACTAACTTGATTAGCAGAGTCCAGGTAAACATGCCTATAATCATAATAAGCAACTTTGACTTGGGCTTTGAGGTGCTATTGGGTAGCTAATGTTTTCCGATTTCTTCCATGGAGGGTTTACCTCGTAAATTTTCCAACTATAGTGAGTTTATATTCTTCAACAAGGTTCCCGATGTGTCATTATTTTATTTGATTTGGTCAATACTGACCAGGTAGTTAAAGAGCTAGAGAGATGATCAAGACACTCATCTGGTATCGTCACTGCTTTGATTGCAAGCTATCCAATATGTATTTAAATGGAAAATAATATATAGTGTTATTTTTTGTTGGATAGCACAATTATGGTATATTATGAAATTCTTGGTACCAGATGGCGTTTTCCCAAAATAAATAGAACTAGCTATAACAAGCCCAACATTCAAGTAGCCAAATCAGAGCTACAAAGATTGTAAATCACCAAAGATAAGAACAAATTTGTACTTCCTATCTAAATTTTCAAAGGTATCTATTTCTTTCGTAGGTAGTGCGCCGCATTTTTTTGTAGGGACAATAAGGGTGGTTGAGCTAATTTCATAATTTTATATGTAGGATAAAGAGTTTTAGAGCTATCAAAGAAAGCAATAACCGATGGATATAGTTGATCTCGGGATCAAATGAGTTCACGATGTACCAATTGATTTCATCTATTGAGGTTTGTTCTGGTTGGACATAGATTCTATGTGCATGGTTGCTATGGCAAAATGGTGTCTTTTCCGTATTTAATTTGTGTGCTATCACGCAAAGGATATTGAGTTGCATCCGCATTTTTCAATCTAGGATCAAATCCTCTTAATTATCTCTACTGAATGTGACACAAAGTGGAGAAAAATAATTACATATATTCCAAGATAAAAGTATTTTTAGGAAACTTTTCTCAAATCGAACGTATCCTAGTGAAAGTTTTTGCTCAACATGTGTGCATCTACCAAGAATAAATGCTCAACTATAACAAATGGTAAATTCATAAGAAAATAATGTTAGGTGACAAATTTATGCCTTCACTAAAACATCAAACATGTTGGAATGCTTAAAGTAGTTGTCTCAACTATTGCACTCTCTTACACGCTAAGGGCCTAGGAAGTTTTCAAATCTTATTACTCCATTTGTTTGTTAACAAGCAGGTAGAATAACAAGTTTATCTTTGCTAAACTCTTGGTTGAAATTATATAACATTTGAATACACTTAAAAATAAGGTCTGATAGCGCTTTTTGTCCCATCTAGGCCATGGAAGATCACTTTCAAGAGGATATATTAATGAACATCTTGAGCAAAGTTACCTGTAAGGACTTTTCTTCTGCCTCAAATGTGTTTCAAAATTTTGGAAAACATTGATCGACGAGCCATATTTTAGGATGAAGCATCTCAATCATACAAGAATGACCAAAATTCTCAAAAATTTCTCTTTACCAACTCCGCGCCCTAAGAAAGCTATATTTTCTATATATTGTTTCCATTTATCATCTACCAAAATGGTTGAGGATGTACGAGAACTAGATTGCCCTTTAAATTTAGAACCACGAAATTGCATAGTCTATTGTTGTTGTGATGGCTTGTTATTATTAGGGGTTTATGAAAATATTGATGAATCCCATGTACTTTTGCTATGGAATCCTTCCACGGGAGAATCAATTGTACTTCCCACTCCAAAATTTCCATTGGAGGAATTTTTCGTTTGGGAATGTTTGATTCAACTAGTGGTGATTATAAGATCCTAAGATTCCCAAAGATGGAAATGATGATTAGCACTGTGAAATTTCGCACCGAAAAGTGATTCATGGAGAAAATTGATGAACATCCTCGTGTCATTTACAATATGGTGTATGGTATGCATTCTTTGGCATTTATTCAGTGGAGCATTTCATTGGGTTGGTATTTCAAAAAAATTATTTTGTGGTTTCGTTTGATATTTCCTATGAAGTGTATGGAGAGATACCATTGCTGAGGAAATAAGCTTGAAAAACATTAATATTGGTATTTCAAGACAGCTGAAATGCTTGTGCTTATTCTAATGCGTATCATCACTAGAAACGCACTTCTTAAGTTATGGGTGATGAAAGATTATGGTATCAAGAAATCTTGGAATGCAAAGATTTTCAATAATGTATCCCCGATATTTGTATAGCCGTACCGAATATCGGTTTGAGGTGACGGTGAAGTATTATTCTGGTGCATACATTTGCAATGCAGGGACAATGCATATAGGACACAGAGAGGACCCTTTACATTATTGCCTCGAGAATTGCACAGAATGGATTTGGTTTACAGAGTTGATCTCTCCAAAATTACTTACTTAATATTTTCTTATATATGATGGTAGACAATTTTTTTATTTTTCGATTATCATGTTACAACTCCTTATAATTATTATTTTATCTATGGATCACGTACTTTTTTGTTTCAAATTGTTTTAACCAAAGCTTTGTTTATTTGTTTTACATGTTAAGTGTTTGTCTAGTCTTTTATACTAATTATTTTAAGTAATACAATATTTATTACCAAACCGAGGATTAGAACAATTTATAATTTCGTTATTTACCAAAAGACCAATTAATACATGAGACCTCTCGTGAATATATTTATAATTATATTATTTACACTACTTCATATTGTATTAGCGTTCTTACATTTATTCTTTTAACTACATTCTCACATTTTATTCAAATTACCTTTACTAATATACCTATCAATTTGCCACATTAATCCACTCTCTAGTTCATTAATTTCTGAAATTTCCTTCCTTCCTTTTTTTTCTTCAAATTCCCATGTACGTAGTCACTAACGTACAAGAGAAAAGGACCATGTACGTATTTCAATGCTCTTGAGACTTATTTTGAGGCATCGTCTCCTTCGTTATCAAGACTTGAATCCTTGAACAAAAAGAATAAATTACGGTGGATCGAGAGGTCACTAAGTAGATTCCCTCCACAATGAGGGCTAGTGGTGGAATTGTCGAGGGGACCCTCGACTATATCCTTTTTGAAGGAGACACACCGGTGGTCTCCGCTTTTCAAATATGATTTTTCTTAGTGAAACTAAAATAGAGACAATACCGGCAAGCAAGTTCAAAGACAATTGAACATGCGTTATGCTATGATTGTGGATCCTTAAATTATTTGGGGGCTTATGTGCTTATTTGGAATGATTAACATTCAAGTATGTTAGTCTCATGCTAGTGTTGGCGCTTGATACTTTAGTGATTTTAAATATTGATATATTTTTGTATGTATTTGGATATTAATAGAAGCAATTAGAGAACAACCGAAAAACTTTTGTATATAATTGATCAGTTAGATCCTCGTGTTAAAGATAATGATCAAGCAGACTGCTTGATCTACCATGCAGAATGAGATCCGTTAGAAGTATTGGTTAGTTGTTAGAGTTAAGAGTCCTATACACTTGTAATTGTATAGTCTACATATAGTATAACTCTAAGTGTGCAAGATAAGCATAACTAGGACCTTTGTAATTAGTCTAGGACCTAACACTATGTATCAATCCTTATATATAGCAAAGATGTACTCAACAGCTTTGATCATTAATACATGTCTTGATTTCTTTGCGTCTTGGCCGATATTTTGAGTTTTTTAATAATATTATTGATGACTCTAAAAGATAGAGGGATAAGCAGTGAATAACTTTTAGACTTTACATGAATTTTATATGAAATCAGGTCAATGGATTTAAGATTTAAAGGAAAGTCATGAACATGTGGTTCTTTAAGATAAAATGATAGAAATTATTCAAGAAAGATTAGAAAAAGCTATTATATCATTGATGGTGGTTAGAATTTTAATTTAGCTTGCACTCATTTAAATACAAATGCCTCGCATCATTTTGCATTACATTTCATAAAGAAAAGAGGTGGTCTTATTTTAATTTCTTAAAAGGTGTAGTAAAATGATGCAATTTTTATTGGCAATGTCTTCGAACAATCCAAAGTCAATTTTAAATTTAAAAATGCTGCTCCGTTAATGTCTTGGCTAAGAGTGGGGAAAGAAAACCCTAAGATAAAAATTATTGGCATTAAAAATAGAATTAAAGGTATAAGAATGATCCAAATAACTTTGAAATTCAAAATCTAAGAATTTTAAGAAAATCATTAGGGTAAGCTTACATAGATAAGGAAGTATATTGAAAATAAAATTTAGAACTTTATGGCTTTAAGAAGGGGATAAAAGTACTCTTTGTCACAAGAATATATTTAGAGACATAATTATATCGATAAAAGGGTTTCACTTGGCTACTGAAAACCGAAAGGCTTCTGAGAAATACAATTCTCTTATGTAAATTTATTTACTACTTCTAGATAATAAATTCTGATCCCACCTTGAATTTAATTCCGACATTAATTGATGATTTCACAAATCTTCATCATTGACTCTGAGATTTTCTATCTCTAGACTCTAGTATGAGAGTTTCATTCTCCAATGCACATGTATCTCATGCTAATAAACATGAATCTTCTATAATAATGTATATAATGTGAGCGATTTAAGAAAAAAATTCAATCCAAACTAATGAAAGAGTGGATCTTCATGTTTGTTGTTGTTACAAAGCACAATCTTAACGAAAATTACTACGTGGGATGAAGTTGAAAGGACATTCTATCTCTTAGGAAGAAAGAAACTTTTTTTCTTTATTTTCCAATCCCGCTGTAATTAGAAGTTTATAATTGTATGCAATCAACTAAAGTATAACTTCTCTCGTATAGTTTATCCAGTATATCAAATATTCAACTTGATAGTTTATTATTCACCAATAAAAAGTTAGGTTTATAAACGCTTAATGAATCATGAAATGTTTAGTTTATTAATAACCACATCAACTCTTTAAATAGAGTTACAAGAAATAAGATAAGACTCCTAGTCAACTGACTACCGAAGCAAACCTAATTGAATACTAAAGTAGAAATAGAAATATAATCAAACTACACAATATGATTTCTAAATCAATGCTAATACTACTTAAGTCGTATGCACTAACACGTCTCCTCAAGTAAGGCTATGGCGGACTAAGCCTAAATTGAATAGATTATGTATCAAAGGGAGGCTTGGGTAGCTTCTTAACATCATCGTCAAGCAATTTTTCAAATAATTCCTCATAGAGACTAATGTATCACATGTCTCTGGATTGCAAAAGTAGAGATCTCATGAAACTCGGTGGATCCGCACTTCACCGAGTATTTTGACGATGAGCCTAGGATTGGACACATGAGCACCAATAGTGGCTAAATCATGTAAGAGAGATCTAATGGTGTGAAGATAGTTTGTGATGGAGCGAGTATCCTTGGTGACAAGGGCAAGTTGATCATGGAGGTTGAATACCTGTGTTTGTATCATTTTGCATACGAGCATGCGGTGCCCTCCCGCATCGATTTGGACAAGGTGGTTGTAGCAACTATAGAGGCAATAGAGGGTTCAACAGAAGACATAAGGACGTTCGATGAGTTGGTCTTGTGGAACCAAGAAAGGAACGCCGAATTGAGAGATATGTTGGTGTTAAGGGTGATCATGTGACTAGGAGCTAACAAAGTGGTCCCATCAAGATAGCCGAAGAGGTTTTAGCCATACATAAGTATGGAGAACTAAGATTTTCAGTGGCAGTTATGACCACCATGTAGTTTAACAGTAGTTGAGAAGGTGGTTGAACCTAATAATGATATCAAGTACCCGTCAGGTTGTCACATTAACACCTGGGATTTGCGCATCGTTGATTGTTGTTATTGGCCATGAAAGATAAAATATGAATAGTTTCATTAGAGCGTATAGGGTTATGATACCATATAAATGCTTAATGATGCCATGAAAAGCTTAGTTTATTAATGAAGACATAAACTCTTAAATAGAGTTACAAAATATAAGATAGACTCCTAACTAACTACTAACCAATACTAAAGCGTAAATATAAATATAATCGCATTTCACACAATATGAGTCCTAAATCAATCCTAATATTACTCTAAGTCATATGCATGTTTATCACCATATATCTCGCCATTTATAACGAAAAAGCTTTGATTTGATTTAAAAAGCATTTCTTTCATATTTCAACATGAACATTGAAAAAGAGTTGATTGTATTTTAGTTCTCTATCAATATGAGCCCGTAACAAATAATAAATATTATACAAGATTAAGATAATATTACTCCTTTAATAACAAACACTTCCTTGCCACCATTATCATTTTTGTAAGAATTTATTAAGCTCTCTAATGACTAAAACTTTGGCCGTCCATTTTGTTGCAGATAAGCTTCCAACTTGCTAATAGGTATGTCAATTGGAACCTAAAATATAACATACCAATTTTTTAGTTAAAAACAATATAATACTCTTGTCAAATTCAAATAGAATATAAAATAAGCTCCAATGTAACTTAAATATAGATAATTCAAAAGAAAAGAAAAAATAGAGGAATTTATAACCCATAAAACAAACGAAATTAAATTTTAATAATACCATTCAATATAAGTAAAGTTTGTTAATGAGTTATTCTTTCTAAAATTAAAAGATATAATTTTAAAAAAGTTAGATTAATAACACAACTAAGGATAAATAAGGAATAAAAAATTTAAAAAGTACAAAAAATCACATAAACACAAGAAATAAAAATAAAAAGGAAATAAATTATAGAAATAAAAAATAATGAAACAAAAAAGAAATTAAAAATGATAGAAATTTAAAAATGGAATTAAAATTAAAAAAACTATAGATTAAACATGTAATTACACCGCGTAATTATACCAAAATTTCCACCTCACCCCTAGGAATTGAAGAGTTTTATTATTTTCCTTTAACTATCGCCAATTATATGTTGATCAAGTAATTACATGGTCAAACAAAATTAAAAACATACCAAATTTGGTAACTATATCCAATTACACCCAAATTCAATTATATGGTAACTTTCCAAATAGGCTCACAGTGTTACTAATTTTTTTGAATACTATGAATTTGGGTAAATTAAAAGAATTTCTCTCACCCTTATAAATAAGTTCATCGTAAGAAGGAATCATTACTTTTCCATCAAATTTTCAAAGGTATTTCTTTTCTTTCTTCATGTGTAATTTAGTTTTCCTTAACAACAATAATGTTTGAATTGATTTCTATACAATTTTTATATGCAGTAAAGAGTTGTGGAGTCATCCAAGAAAACAAAGTCCATGGATATTGTTGATCTGAATAAGGTGAGTTCAAGATATTTCAATTGAGTTCATTTATTGAGATTTTTTATTGTTTACTTGAATTTTGTGTAAGGCTTGATTGCTATGACAAAGGTGTCTTCCCTATTTAATTTACTTCAATTATTAAAATGTTTAAATTTCTGATGTTTGGTAGAAAGAAAATACTTATCTTTTTAGATTTTTTAATTATCTTTTAGTGGTTGATATATATATATTTAAAAAAATTATCTTAAATTTATTGAAAAATTCTAAGTCCAACCAATAATAAACCCAATTAAATGAACTCAATTGGTATTTGTTGCTTGTTCATTTGAAATGCTTAAAGTATTTGCTTCTCTCTCTTGTTTCCACTACTACCAAGGGCCTAGGATTTTTTTCTCCACTTGAAATTTTCTAAATTTTACTACTCTAGTTGTTTGTTAACAGATAGAAGAAATCAAGAAATTTTCGATTTATCTTTTCCTAATTGTTGGTTGAAATTGCTAATATTTGAATATTTAATTAATAAGTATCTCGATAGCATTTTTCTTTTATGTCCTATCTAGGCTATGAAAGTTCACTTTCAAGAGGACATACTTATGGACATCCCCCAAAGTAGACACCGTGGGTGCTGCCTCTTCTCCCAGGCTCAAATGTGTTTCAAAAATTTTGGGAAAGATTGATTGATGAGTCAGATTTTAGGATGAAGCATCTCAATCATGCCAAGAATGACCAAAATTCCTAAAATTCTCTTTTACCGACGTCGTGCAAAAGGTATATATTTTCTATATCTTGTTGTTCTTTATCGCTTCTGATCACCCGTTGAGGATGTACGAGAACCTGATTGTCCTTTAGATCTTCAACCACGTATTGCACAAAGCCTATTGTGGTTGGCATGGCTTATTTATTATCATGGTTTATGAAAACATAGTTGAACGCCATATACTTTTACTATGGAATCCCCTCAACAAGAGAATCAATTGTGCTTCCAGATCGCACTTTCTAAAGGAGGAATCTTCTTGTTTGGGATTGTGTTTTGACTCAACAAGGGTGACTATAAGATTCTTAAGATTGACGAACTTAAAAAATTATCGCAGTACCTGTGAAATTCTTGCGCTGAAAAGTGGTTCATGGAGAAAAATTGATGATTATCCTCATGTCACTAACAATTTGGTGTATCGTATGCATTATTTGGCATTTATAATAATGGGCATTTCATTGGATTGGATTTCAAGAAATTATTTTGTGGTTACTTCATTTAATGTTGCCCATGAAGTGTATGGAGAGATATCATTGCCGTAGCAATATGCTTGACGAATAACCATTTTATGGGGCATTTCGATATTGAAGTGAAATGCTTTGTGCTGATTTTGACTATGAATCGCTCATGGAACCGCGTTTTTGCTATGGGTGATGAAAGAATATGGTGTCAAGGAATCTTGGAATGCAATATTTGCACAATGTATCCCGACATGTTTATAATCGCACTAAAGTATAGGTTTGCAAACGGCGAAGTATTGCTCGGTTCTTACATTTCCACATGGATACAAGGCATTTAGGACACGTAGAGAACCCGCTTACATTATTGTTTCGAGGTCATGATCATAATGGATTCGCTACGTAAAGCTTGATCTCTCCAAAATTACTTACTTAATATGTACTTATGTATGATTAAGACACTTTTTCATTTTTCTAAGTATCATGTTATAGTCTCTTATTTTTGTTAATTTATCTATCGCGCACAAAATTTTGATTTCATATTTTATTTACTCCCATCTTTCTTATTTACGCTATTTCATATTATGTAATCAAAGCTATTTACTAAAGACCGTTTCTACATTTGTTCGTTTAACTACATTCCTCATTGTCACAATTTATGCAACCCAAATATTAATTGAAGAAATACCATCAAATCCAATTTCATACTAATAAGGATGAATCTCTTATAATGATGCACATAATTACGTGAGGGATTATACAAAATTTAAAGGGAAAATGCAAGTCAAACTAATAAAAAAGTAAATCTATTCTCTTTATATTTATTGTTATTATAAAGTACAATCTTATCGAAAATCAATATGGAATGAAGTTGAAAGAATATCCTCCATCTCTAGAGAGAAGAAAGAAATTATTTTGTAAGTAGTATTGTTTTCTAAATTTTAGTCACAATTAGAAGTTTGTAATTGTGTGCAATCAACTAAAGTGATATAACTTCTTCTTATATAGTTCATCTAATATATAAAATATTCAACTTGATAGTTTACTTTATTCACCTATAAGAAGTTAGGTTTAGCACCACATATCATGCCATTTAAAATATAAAGAAAAAGATATCAATTAGTTTTATATAGGAGAAAAGGGCAATATATCATTCAACTTTGCGATTTAGAGCGGATATACTCCCTATTATAAAAAGTGGTGCATATATACTCGTTTTTTAATAAATAGTGTTTATATACTTCGTCTTCTAACAAATGGTGAATGTTTACCTCTTGTTAATTAACCTATATTTATTGAATTAAAAAAAATTCTAAACTTATTTTTTAATTTCAAAATTGCCGCGTGACTTTAAAAAATTACTTCGTCCTCATATTTTGTTTTACCCTTCTAGACCTAACTCAAATAAAACAAATGCCTCAATCTCTTCTAAGTCAATTTTAAAATTTTAAAATTTAAATGGTAAATATGCACCATTTATTAGGTGATTTAGATATATGTACCATTTGTTAAAACACAAAGGACATATATGCACCACTTTTTAATAAGGGTATATTCTCTAAATCCAAAGTTAAGAGGTATATTTACTTATTTACCCTTTTAATATATGCCTTGAAGAATCTTTAGTTTTACTATAGAGTTGTAACACAAGAATAATGTACACGCTATCAAGAATAAAGAAATATTCTTTATTTGATTGGGAAAGCAAGCACCAACTAGTAATATGTATGATTATATTACTTAATAGTTTAAAATAAGTAACTATGAGTGTAAAATTGTTATCAATTTTGTGATGCCTTAATTAGAGGCGTGGTATTGACACGGTAGATATCAGAATTCAATATTTTATATCGCGGTTTCGATATTATGGTATTTAATACGCATTTTAACCTTTTGATGTTCGGTATGGTATTTGATATTTATAAAAAAATATAATTAAGTATATAGTTACATATATAATTCTTATATATTATTATAATTCTATTAAATAGTGTGAGTGCAAAACTAATAATTTAGGCGTTGGAATTTTAATTATTATATCTTGATTAAAATGTCATTTTTGTGTAATTGATTAACAGAGAGAATTGCTTATATTTTTTTTAAAAAATTACATATATAAAATATTAGTATGATATAGCTGAAACGTTTAAAAGTATCACGCTCATGCTCGAGTTAATTCAAATAATACGATATAATTTAGACATTTCTTGAAAAATATCATGCCCACCTTTAACTTTAGTTCAAATATCAAATTTAGACTGAATGAAATAATCGTATAAAATCATAAATGTTATAATCAAATAAAAAATTACTTGATGTATTAATTATAAAACTATTTCTGTATAATTTACATTTTAAAACTTGTGAATTGAAAAGGAATATGAAATTTTTTACTCTCACTAATATTGATATAACATTTGAACTATCCCATCAACAGTTAGAAACTACTTTGCATAACAAATTATTAGTATATATAGCACAAGGAGGTGCTGTTAAAAATTAAGGGAAAAAGATTGTAAATTATTAGTATATTTTATTTTATTAGCATAAAAAATCACTCGGTCCATATTTTATTAAACCGTGTGATATTAGAATTCCTAATTGTGGTGCTAATGTCATTATTCAACTTGATATAAATAAAGCATGTGATAGACTTTCGGGCAATTTCTTTCTTATGTTTTAAGAAAAATGGGCTTCCATGAAATATGGATCCTCACAAACAAGGGGCTCCTATCCCGAATGCTAAAACAAACTATATAAAAATTCTGATTTTAATGGATTTAGCATGCAGCCCAATGGTCTCAAAATTAATTAGGATTTCTTACGCAAATATTATTTTTAAAAACTATAATTTTTTAATAAATTTTTTGCTCATTTGACATTTATTTTTATTTAAAATCAGTCCTAACGACCCACCACAACCGACAACACCATGGCAGTTTACCTCATGGTAGCCCAAAGACTACCACCACCAATCTCTAGCATTGTCTTTATCGCATAAGGATAAGCATAGGTGTTTCCTTTTTTTAAATTTTCGTCGCCGGGGCATTGATCGATGGGCGTTGATCCTGCAGACGGCCGCATGTGTCATCCGATGCTCACGGCTCGTCGACACTGCATAGTGCACCTATGTTGCTAAATTTGATAGAACCGTCTTCGTTTGGCCCAAAATTTTGGCCGTGGGAGCTCGTGCGAGACCGGTGACGGCGCCCTATCATTTTATTTGATCTAAGATCACTATTTTTCGCATAAATTAATTTACGATTCGCGATTTTCTTGCATGTTAGCCCATAGATTTCTCGCGAGATTTGACGACCGTTCCGTTTGGCCCCAAATTTTGAATGCCTACAGCCTTTACAAGGTCTTCTATGGACGGGGCGCCCCATAACTTTATTTGATCGACATCACTATTTTTCTAATAAATGAGAATTTAAGATTGATTTTCAGGTATGTTAGCCTACCTGAGCTGGAGATTTGATCGACCGTCTCCGCTTGGCCCCAAATTTTTGCTTTGCGCAGCCTCTACAAGGTCTCAAAGGTGACTAAGTTCATCACTTTATTTGATCGGCATAACTATTTTTCTCATAAATGAGAATTTACTATTTTCACGATTTTGGTATGTTAGCCCCCCGATTTCTCGAGATTTGATTGACCGCTCCGTTCGGCCCCAAATTTTGGTCAGATGCAGCTCGCGAGGCCCTGGACGGGTGCCCTATCATTTTATTTGATCTTACATCACTATTTTTCGCATAAAATGAGAATTTACCATTGTTGCGATTTTCTGGTATGTTAGCCTACTGGGATTTCCGGAGATTTGATCGACCGCCTCCGTTATGCCCCAAATTTGGTTGTGGGCAAACCCTCTTACAAGGCCTGGTGACGGGCGCCCTATAACTTTATTTGATCGGCATCACTATTTTTCTCATAAATGAGAATTTAATATTTTCGCGATTTTCGTGTCTCGTGCCCACCTGGGATTGGAGACGGATCGACCGTCTCGTTTTGGCCCCCAAATTTTTGCTTATGCTGTAGCCTACAAGACCTCAGTGGACTGGGAGCCCTACCACTTTATTTGATCAAAGATAACTATTTTTCTCATAAATGAGAATTTACGACATTTTCGTGATTTTCGTATGTCGCCTCATACCTGCATTTCTGAGATTACTGACCGCTCCCGGCTTCACTCAAAAGTCTTTGTTGCAGCTTCCAGGGCCCGTTGGACGCGCTCTCTATCACTTTATTTGATCGGCATCACTATTTTTCTCATAAATGACAAATTAAGATTTTCATGATTTTCTGTATAAATAGCCTACGAATTTATGGAGATTTGATCGATCACCGTTTGCCCCAAATTTTGTCAGGCAAATTCTACAAGGCCTGGTGATGGGCTTCCTATCACTTTATTTGATCGGCATCACTATTTTTCTCATAAATGAGAATTCATGATTTTCGCATTTGCATGTTAGCCCAATGATTTCTCGAGATTTGATTTACCGTCTCCGTTTGGCCCCAAATTTTTGCGGTGCGTAGCCTACAAGGGCCCGGTGATGAGCGCCATCATTTCGATTGATCGGCATAAAAAATTTTCGCATAAATGAGAATTTACGATTTTCGCAATTTTCGATGTGTGTTAGCTCTTTATTCACAAAATAAACCCGAGATGCAAGTGCTTTGATGAGATCTTACATAATGTTGTTTAAACCGTAATATAATCTACGGAAAAGAGTTCATTACAGATATTATCTTAATGATCATAATTTTGGGTCAAGATTATCCGCTTTACATGATTTTTTTATTTTGTAATATTATTTTTCGAGATCTATCTGGGACAAATGTTCGTAAGGCTTGAAGTGAGCCAATTTTCAAAATATGCCTCTATTGCGCTATTCAACATATTTCGCAATATGATTTGACAATTTTAATTTAAAAACCGGTCCTAACGACCCACCACAACCGACACCATCATGGCAAGCGACCATGAAGGCCAGCTCTACCACCACCAATCTCTAGCATTGTCTTTATCGCATAAGGATAAGCATAGTGTTTCTAAATTTTCGTCACGGGGCATTGATCGATGGACGTTGGGTCTCAGATAGGTCGCCATGTGTCATACGATGCCTGGCCGGTCTCTGCCGACACTGGGCATAGTGCGCCTATGTTGCTAAATTTCAAACTTTTCAAGGTCTCGTTAGCCAACTGATTTCTCGAGATTTGACTAACCGTCTTCCGTTCGCCCCAAATTTTGGCCGTGTGCAGCCTACAAACCCACCCTGACGAGCGCCCATCATTTCATAAATGAGAATTTATAATTTCTGCGATTTTCGTGTGTGTTGGCCCATGGATTTCGCGAGATTTGACGACTCGTCTTGGCCCCAAATTTTGGCTATGCACAAATTACAAGGCCTCGGTTACGAAAGCCCAATCATTTCGTTTGATCGAAATCACTATTTTTCGCATAAATGAGAATTTACAATTTTCACGATTTTTGGTGTATTTCTGTACCTGCTGATTTCTCGAGATTTGATCGACCGTCTCCGTTTGGCCCAAAAATTTTCTCAGGCGCGTGCCTCTGGCTACAAGGCCTCGTGACGGCACCTCTATCACTTTATTTGACGCAAGATAAGTATTTTTACTCATAAATGAGAATTTATGATTTTCACAATTTTCTGCATGTTAGCCTACGTATTTTCAGAGATTTGATTGACCGCCTCCGTCGGCCCTAAATTTTTGTTGTGTGTGTACTGTGGAGGTGCCCGAGATCTGCACCCTATCACTTTATTTGGACGCATCACTATTTTTCTCATAAATGAGAATTTACAATTTTCACATTTTTCAGGTATGTTAGCCTACCTGGAGTTTCTCGAGATTTGATCGGACGCTCCGTTTGGACCCAAATTTTTGCTCGCGACGCCTTACAAGGCCCGCCGACGGCTCCCTATTTCTTTATTTGATTGGCATAACTATTTTTCCTCATAAATGAGAATTTACTAATTTCATTTTTGGTATGTTATCCTACAGATTTATCAAGATTTGATTGACCGCTCCGTCTGCCCCAAATATTTGCTTTGCGCAGCCTCGCGAGGACCGGTGATGGGCGCCCTATCATTTTAATTCATGTATAAATTAAACTTTAATTTTAAAAAAAATGAGAATTTAAGATTTTTTGTAATTTTTTGTATGGCAGCCCACCTGAGCCGGAGATTTGATCGATCACCTCCGTTTGGTCCTACCTATTTGCAGTCTACAAGGCTCGGTGACGGCGCCATCACTTTATTTGACGGGCCACTATTTTTCTCGGCAAATGAGAATTTACGACGTGATTTTCATGTTAGCTCACTGATTTATCGAGATTTGATTGACTCTCCGCTCGGCCTCAAATTTTTGTTGTGCAGCATGTGAAGCCTGGTGACGGGCTCCTATCACTTTATTTGATCGGCATCACTAATTTTCTCACAAATGAGAATTCTAATGATTTTTGCGATTTTCTAAGGTATGTTAGCCCATAGATTGAGATTTGATTAACCGTTCCGCTTGGCCCCAAATTTTGGCTGTGGGCATCCTACAAGGCCTGGTGACGGGCGTCCTATCACTTTATTTGATCGGCATCACTATTTTTCTTATAAATGAGAATTTACGATTTTTGTGATTTCTGCATGTTAGCCCACTGAGCTTCGGAGATTTGATCGACCGTCTCCGTCCCCAAATTTTAGCTGTAGGCAGGCTACAATGCCTGGTAACGGTCGCCCTGTCACATTATTTTGTCGGCATAACTATTTTTCTAATAAATGAAAATTTACGATTTTGTGATTTTCTTGTATGTTAGCCCTCCGATTTCTCGAGATTTGATTTGACCGTCTCCGTTCGAACCCAAATTTATACTCTATGCCCGCAGGCCCGGTAATGTGCCTCTATCATTTTATTTGATCGGCATCACTATTTTTCGCATAAATGAGAATTTATGATTTTTGCGATATTCAAAGGTATGTTAGCCCACTGACTCGGAGATTTGATCGACCGTCTCCGTCCCCAAATTTTAGCTGTAGGCAGGCTACAATGCCTGGTAACGGTCGCCCTGTCACATTATTTTGTCGGCATAACTATTTTTTTCACAAATGAGAATTCACGATTTTCTCGATTTTCTGCATGTTATTAGCCAACGATTTCTCGAGATTTGATCGACCGCTCCGTTCGGGCTCCAAATTTTGGCTGAAAGCGCACTGCTGGGCCCGTGACTCATGCCATCTTTTATTTGATCTAAGTATCACTATTTTCTCATAAATGAGAATTCTATAATTTTCATTTCATGCATGTTACTTCACACGAGACGCACTTACCGTCTCCGTTTGGCCCCACAAATTTGCCGTGCGCAACCTACAAGGCCCGTGACGGCGCGATCATTTCCGATTGATCGTGACTGCCGTGATAAATGAGTTTACGATTTTTGCAATTTTCTCGTGTATGCTAGCCCAATTGATTTTCGATTTGGGCTTGACTGTCTCCGTTTGACCTAAAATTTTATCGCAAGACCTACAAGGCCTATGACTTGCTCATCATTTCATTTGACTGCATAACCATTTTTCATAACAGAGTTTACTTATTTTCAGAATTTTCATGTGTGCCATAGCCTTTATTCACAAAATAAGAACTGCCGAGATGCAAGTCTTTACAGATCTACATAATACAGCAAACTCGTATTATAATTGACTTAAAAAGAGTTCACATCGCACATTATCTTAACATCATAACTTTGGGCTAAATTATCCGCGCTTTACCTGATTTTTATTTTGTGTATTTTTTCGAGATCTATCTCGATTATTACCGTCAGAAGGCTATTGAAGTGAGCCAAATTTTCTCAAAATATGCCTCTATCACAATATTCAACATATTTCGCAATACACGGATACCATTTCGACTTATATTCTCAATGGATCATATGAACTCATCTATTAAAAATCCAATCCAGCTGCCCTGCACATACACGTTCACAAATATTTTAGCAAAGAATCGTTTCCTTTCGAGTTCCAAGCGAAGACCTTGGAAATACAAACAAAGTTGGTTTGTTTCGTAGTCTATTCCAGACATTGTAGCATTCTTAGCATGTCAACTCTAGCGAATATAATAGGTTTGAATTGTAATCTCTATCATCTTTCTCGAAGCAAACTGTTGAGGTTTAAAACACTTTTTTTGAGTTTGTTTCTTTGTTTTAAGTTAGGGGCTTGAAAGGAAGCAACAATTTAAGATTATTGTAAAGGGCTTTGAGGTAGGTCCTTTGTATTGTGGTAAGTAGTCCAACTTGGCTCCTGTTGTTTAGTGAAGGTTAAATTCCTTTAGGGTGTAGGTCGTGAGTTTTACATTCATTTGACTGGGTACTTTCCACATATAAATCTCGTGTGCGATATTTCCTTTGATCGCTTGTTTAATTTCTGCTAACTGTCGCATTTAACAAGAGAATTATGTTTATCTACCATTGTTCTCTAAAATTTGAAAAACTTATGCACGTATTTAAGAAAACAAAATTTTCTATAGACACAATTCACCCCCACTCTTGTGTCTACTTATATAGTAGATAATTTAGTACATAGAGTTTAGCACGCAAAAATTAAAATCATCACCTCTATAAGTATAAGTTTATGTTCACCATCGTATGAAAATGATCAAAATCATCGATATGACTATAATACAACATGAAATATAATTTATCTGATTGTCCGCTGAGGAATGTCACCTTAAAATTATCTCCAAGGTCTTAACTGAAAGGCTATCCAGACTTCTTCCCAAAATCATCTCTTAAAATCAAAGTAGTTTTATAAAAGAAAAAGCGTTGTTGGAGAAAAATTTAATTATCTCTAAAATCATCCACGATATTAGAATTCCTAATAGTGGTGGAACTTGACATAAATAAGGCCCGCAATGTACGTTTCTGGCAATTTCTTTGTCATTATTATCTCATATGTTGCTTCATCTGGTGCTACAACATTTTCAAATGGAGAAATGAGTTTAGACACAATGTCCCATCTAAAAAGATGTCAAGAATATGAATGCGCATCCAAATAGGGAACTAAGAAAGTGTCTACTAATACTGTGCCCAAAATCGGGTTTAATTATTTCAGATTTTCATAGGGTTGTCACCAATGTGATGTACTCAACTTACTAGCGTAGTCCAGGTAAACATGCCTATAATCATAATAAGCAACTTGACTTGGGCTTTGAGGTGCTATTGGGTAGCCAATGTTTTCCCCATTTCTTCCACAGGTTTACCTCTAAATTTTCCAACTATAGTGAGTTTATATATTCTTCAACAAGGTTCCTGATGTGTCACTATTTTATTTGATAATAATACTAATCATGGGTAAAGTTGTAAAGAGCTAGAGAGAAGTCGTAGAGACTTTATTTGCATCAGTTTACGTTGCTTGATTTCTGTATGCTTATCCAATAATATGTGTATTTAAATGGAAAATAATATATAGTGTTATTTTTTGTTGGATAGTACTAATTATGGTATATTATGAAATTTTTTTTGGTATTGTATTTATGTTTTTTTTCCAAAAATAAATATAACTAGTTTATAAGCTCATCATTCAAGTAGCCAAATCAGAGCTACAAAGATTGTAAATCACTGAAGATAAGAACAAATCAGACTTCCCATCCAAATTTTCAAAGGTATCTATTTCTTCAGAGGTGTAGCGCCGCCACGTTTTTTTTGTTAGGGACAATAGTGGTGTTTGAGCTTAATTTCATAATTTATGTAGGATAAAGAGTTTAGAGCTATCAAAGAAAGCACAACCGATGGATATAGTTGATCTCGGGATCGTGTGAGTTCACTTATGTACTAATTGATTTCATCTATTGAGGTTTGTTCTTATTGGACATAGATTCTATGTGTGTTTTGCTGCTATGGCAAAATGGTGTCTTTTCCGTATTTAATTTGTGTGCTATCATCACGCTAGGCTATTGAGTTGCATTCGATTTTTCATGCTAGGATCAAATCCTCTAATTATCTCTACCGAATGTGGGACACAAAGTGGAGAAAATAATTACATACATTCCAAGATAAAAGTATTTTTTAGGAAATCATTTTTCTTGAAATCAAACATATCCTAGTGAAAAGTTTTTGCTCAACATGTGTGCATCTTACCAAGAATAAATGGTTTCAATCATACAAATGTTAAATTCATGCTAGAAAATACGTTAGGTGACAAATATATGCCTTCACTAAAACATCAAACATGTTGGAAATTCTTAAAGTAGTTGGCTCAACTATTGCACTCTTTTGCCACGCTGGGCCTAGGAAGTTTTCTAAATCTTATTACTCCATTTGTTTGTTAATGCGAGGTAGAATAAATTTCCAAGTTTATCTTGCTAAACTCTGGTTGAAATTATATAACATTTGAATACACTTAAAAATAAGTGTCTCGATAGCAGCTTGTCCCATCTAGGCCATGGAGGATCACTTAAGAGGATATTAATGAACATCTTGAGCAGTTACCTCATGACTTTTTCGTTCAAATGTTGTTTCAAAATTTTGGAAAACATTGATCGACGAGCCATATTTTAGGATGAAGCATCTCAATCATGGCAAGAATGACCAAAATTCTCAAAAATTTCTCTTTACCAATCGCGCTCTAAGAAAGCTATATTTTCTATATATTGTTTCCATTTATCATCTAGCTCAAATGGTTGAGGATGTACGAGAACTAGATTGCCCTTTAAATTTAGGAACCACTAAATTCATATTCATTGTTGTGATGGCTTGGTTATTATTAGGGTTTATGAAAATATCAATAATCCCATGTACTTTTACATGGAATCCTTCCATTTGAGAATCAATTGTACTTCCCACTCCAAAATTTCCATTGGAGGAATTTTCTTGTTTGGGAATGTGTTTTGATTCAACTAGTGGTGATTATAAGATCCTTAAGATTCCTCAAAGATGGAAATGATGATTGCAAAGTACTCCGGTGAAATTCTCGCACTGAAAAGTGATTCATGGAGAAAAATTGATGAACATCCTCGTGTCATTCACAATATGGTGTATGGTATGCATTCTTTGGCATTTATTCGGGGAGCATTTCATTGGGTTGGTATTTCAAAAATTATTTGTGGTTTCGTTTGGATATTTCATGAAGTGTATTTTTTGAGAGATACCATTGCCAAGAGGAAATAAGCTTCGAGCAACATTAATATTGGTATTTCAAGATGAAGGAATGTTGTGCTTATTCTAATGCGTATCATCACTGAAACGCACTTAAGTTATGGGTGATGAAAGATTATGGTATCAAGGAATCTTGGAATGATTTTCAATAAATGCATCCTGATATTTGTATAGCCGTACCGAAATATCGGCTTGCAGACGGTGAAGTATTATTCTCGTGCATACATTTGCAATGCAGGGACAATGCATATAGACACGTAGAGGACCTTACATTATTGCCTCGAGGAATCGCACAAATGGATTTGCCTTTACAGAGAGCTTCATCTCTCCAAAATTACTTACTTAATATTTTCTTATATATGATAGGAGACACTTTTTATTTTTCTATTGTCATGTTACAACTTCTTATAATTATTATTTTATCTATGGATCACGACTTTTTGTTTCAAATTGGTTTAACCAAAGCTTTGTTTATTTGTTTTGCATGTTGTTGCTTGTCTAGTCTTTATACTAATTATTTTAAGTAATACAATATTTATTACTCAAACTATAGATTAGGAACAGCTTATAATTACGTTATTTACTCAAAAGATCAATTAATACATGAGACCTCTCGTGAATATATTTATAATTATATTATTTACACTACTTCATATTGTATTAGCGTTCTTACATTTATTCTTTTAACTACATTCATTATCACATTTTATTCAAATTACCTTTACTAATATACCTATCAATTTGCCACATTAATCCACTCTCTAGTTCATTAATTTTTGAAATTTTCCTTCTTCCTTTTTTTTCTCTTCAAATTCCCATGTACGTAGTCACTAACGTACAAGAGAAAAGGACCATGTAATGCACTAATGCTCTTGAGACTTATTTTGAGGCATCGTCTCCTTCATTATCAAGAATTGAATCCCTTGAACAAAAAGAATAAATTCATGGTGGATCGAGAGGTCATCACTTGGCAGATTCCTCCCACAATGAGGGCTAGCAGGGAATTGTCGAGGGGGATCCGACTATATCCTTTTTGAAGGAGACACTCGTGTCTCCGCTTTCAAATATGATTTTTCTTAGTGAAACTAAAATAGAGACAACACTGTCAAGCAAGTTCAAAGACAACGAAACATGCTATAAGTATGATCAGGACCCGTTGAATTATTTGGGGGCTTATGAAGTTATTTGGAATGATTAACATTCACATGTTAGTCTCATGCTAATGTTGGCGCTTGATACTTTAGTTGATTTTAAATATTGATATATTTTTTGTGTATTTGGATATTAATAGAGCTACTCAGAGGAGAACAACAATCGAAAACTTTGTATATAATTGACTAGTTAGGGGGTCCTCCTAGTTAAAGATAATGACTGCTAGGATCAAGTTGGATCTACCAAGTGCAAGAGGAATTCTGAGGATCCGTTAGAAGCTATCGGGGTTAGTTGTTAGGAGTTGAGAGTCCTCTACACTTGTAATTGCTAGTTCACATACAAGTATAACTCTAAGTGTGCAAGATAAGCATAACTAGAACTCTTGTAATTAGTCTAGGACTCAAATACTATGTATCAACCCCAGCGCATGTACTCACAGCTTTGATCATTAATACATACCTTGATTTCTTTTATGCCTTGTCGATATTTTGAGTTTTTTAATAATATTATTGATGACTCTAAAAAGTTAGGAGGGACAAGTAGTGAAATAACTTTTAGAGACTTTAAGAATTTTATATGAAATTCGTGTGGTCAATGGATTTAAGATTTAAAGGAAAGTCATGAACATGTGGTTCTTTAAGATAAAATGATAGAAACTATTCAAGCAAAGATTAGAGAAAAGTTGTTATATCATTGGATGGTGGCTGGAATTCCACTTGACTTGGGTAACTCATTTAAATACAAATGCCTCGTATCATTTTGCATTGTTACTTAATACCGAACCTAGCCTCTATAAAGAAAAAGAGGTGGCTCCCATTTTTGCACTTTAAAAAAGGCGAGGTAAAATGATGCAATTTTTATTGGGCAAATACTTTAACAATCCAAAAGCCAATTTTAAATTTAAAAATGTTGCCTGCTAATGTCTTGGTTAAGAGGGGGGAAAGAAACCCAAGATAAAATTATTGGCATTAAAAAATAGAATTAAGTGCACAAGAATGATCCAAATAACTTTGAAATTCAAAATCTAAGAATTTTAAGGAAATCATTAGGGTAAGCTTACATAGATAAGGAAGTATTAATTTGCAAAATAAAAATTTAGAACTTTATGGCTTTAAGAAGGGGATAAAAGTACCTCTTTGTAACAAGAATATATTTAGAGACATAATTGTATCAAAGATAAAAGGGTTTCACTGGGCTAATGGAACCGAGTGTCGAGAAACACAAATTTTTTATGTAAATTTATTTACTACTTCTAGACCAATAAAATTTGATCCCACTTTGAATTTAATTCCGACATTAATTGATGATTTCACAAATCTCTCATCATTGACTGAGGATTTTCTATCTCTAGACTCTAGTATGAGAGTTTCATTCTCCAATGCACATGTATCTCATGCTAATAAACATGAATCTTCTATAATAATGTATATAATGTGAGCGATTTAAGAAAAAATGCAATCCAAACTAATGAAAGAGTGGATCTATGTTTGTTGTTGTTACAAAGCACAATCTTAACGAAAATTAATATGGGATGAAGTTGAAAGGACATTCTATCTCTAGGAAGAAAGAAACTTTTTTTTTGTAGTATTATTTTCCACTTCAACCATAATTAAAGCCATAATTGTATGCAAATAACTAAAGTGGTATAACTTCTTCCTCGTATATTTTCCAAGATATCAAATATTCAACTTGATAGTTTATTATTCACCAATAAAAAGTTAGGTTTATAAACGCTTAATGAATCATGAAATGTTTAGTTTATTAATAACCACATCAACTCTTTAAATAGAGTTACAAGAAATAAGATAAGACTCCTAGTCAACTACTACTGAAGCAACTTAATTGAATACTAAAGTAGAAATAGAAATATAATCAAACTACACAATATGATTTCTAAATCAATGCTAATACTACTCTAAGTCGTATGCACCAATACGTCTCCTCAAGTAAGGCTACATGACTAAGCCTAAATTGAATAGATTACATCAAAGAGGTCATGGTAGTTTCTTAGCATCATCGTCACAATTTTTCAATAATTCTCAGGAGACTAACGTATCACATGTCCTGGATTGCAAGAGATCTCATGAAACCTCGTGATCCGTACCTCACCGAGTATTTTGACGATGAGCCTAGGATTGGACACATGAGCATCAATAGTTGCTAAACTGCTAAAGGGCAGACTTAATATGTGAAGATAGTTTGTGATGGAGCGAGTATCCTTGGTGACATGTTGATCATGGAGGTTGAATACCTGTGTTTGTATCATTTGCATAATGAGTATGCAGCCTCCTGCATCGATTTGGACAAGGTGGTTGTAGCAACTATAGAGGCAATAGAGAGGGTTCAATGTAAGACATAAGGACGTTCTCGATGAGTTGGTCTTTGTGGAACCAAGAAAGGAATCACCAATTGAGAGATATGTTGGTGTTAAGGGTGATCATGACTAGGAGCTAACAAAGTGGTCCCATCGAGATAGCTTCTATGAGTTTTGTGAGTTTGCTACATAAGTATGGAGAACTAAGATTTTCAAGTGGCAAAGTTATGACCACCATGTAGTTTAATGTAGTTGAGAAGCAGGTCAACCGAATAATGATATTGGCACCGTTGTGTTGTCAACATAGTAACTCGGGATTTGCGTCATTGTTGTTGTTGTTATTGGCCATGAAAGATAAAATATGAATAGTTTCATTAGAGCGTATAGGGTTATGATACCATATAAATGCTTAATGATGCCATGAAAAGCTTAGTTTATTAATGAAGACATAAACTCTCTTTAAATAGAGTTAAGCAAATATAAGATAGACTCTAAACTAATCACAATCAATACTAAAGCAAGGTAAATATAAATATAATCAGACTACACAATATGAGTCCTAAATCAATCCTAATATTACTCTAAGTCATATGCGCGTTTATCACCATATATCTCGCCATTTATAACGTAAAAGCTTTGATTTGATTTAAAAGATTTCTTTCATATTTCAACATGAACATTGAAAAAGAGTTGATTGTATTTTAGTTCCTCATATCAATAAGGAGCCCGTGTAACAAATAATAAATATTATACAAGATTAAGATAATATTACCTCTTTATCAACAAACACTCTCACCATTATCATTTTTGTAAGAATTTATTAAGCCTCTTCGAATGACTAAAACTTTAGTCGTCCATTTTGTTGCAGATGCTTCAACTTGCTAATAGGTATGTCAATTGGAACCTAAAAATATAACATAAATTAATTTTTTAGTTAAAAAA